>KV751351.1:447971-481360 GCA_001698575.1 Mola mola | reverse complement strand
CAGCCAAAAATATCAGTTCAAGACCTGAAATTAGAGAGTTTTTCTTAAGAGTTTTATGAAAAAGCTGTGTTTTCCTTTCAGTGAGGAATGCGTTAAAAACATAAGGCAACACTGTCTGTCTCTGGTTGTGGTAGTTATGGGTTCTGTTACACAGAATAATAGTAGGCGTTTTGATGCAGTTAGGTGTAACCTAATACTAGTGTAACATGAGCCTTGTTTGGTCTGGTTGGGTAGCTCAGTCATGGGATCGATTCTTTGTCTCTCCGTCAAAACAAATATAACCTGGTTCATTCCAGATTCCAGATTCCAGATGAAGAGTGTAATTGTGGATAGGGAGTAACAAGGACATGATACTCTGATGCCTGGTCTTGTAATTCTAAGCGGTGCATGTACACTTTGTATTTATTAATAACAAGGGCTTTATCTCCAACTCCATACACAGATGAAGTCACCCAGTAATTTATTTTTACTTAAATATTTAAATTCTGAACTGATGGAATTTATCTATTTATGCATGACTCCTATCAAATATTGGAACCCAGAAAAGACACATGGATGAACTCATAGCTTTGTGCTCAGTGGGCCTCTGTGTTTTTTTTTTGTTTTTTTTAATAGAGTTTACAAAGGTTTCAGCAGATCGGACAGTAAGAACAAGGCCCTCTTGGAAGAGCCTTATGCATCTATGTTTATCCTAAGCATTCATTTGGGAGCTAAAATAGGCAGGAGCAATTTAAATTTAGAGCAGTGACAACCTTTTGATGACAAAAACATGTTTGAATTCATAAATTCTTGGACTACATTGACATGAGTGTACAGACTCCATTTGTACTGGATGTAGCTCTGCTTAAAAGTAATACATTAACTAATATTAGCATGCTGTATTGGTATTTAATGTAGACTAATTCCCATAAGGATTAACCTATAAGTGCTGAAATTTCACCTGTTCACTTTTGTAAATTCATGTCAAGTTGAAGGGCAGTGAGCATCTAAATATTGCCATACCATCATCCATTGTACTAAATTAGCTCTAGAACTAATCAATGTGATCCCCACCAGCACCACCCACCCCGCCTTGATTAACATGCACAAGCAGCAACAGCTGTACACGTGACTGTGTAAGATCGCCATACTGTGAAGTACTGCTCGGGTTTTTTCCTCTTATCAGGGAAAAACATTGCATAGCTGTGCATAGGACTTAGCTGTCTCTTATCAGCCAAACATTACAGCCACAAAGAGGCCATCCCACTGGCTGGAGCTTTTGTGCTCATCATGAAAAAAACACCCCCAGAAGAAGGATGGCAAAGTTTATGACCACGTTGCACAATCGCCACTGGTGCACTGGTATTTACCTCTGGGAGGGTAAGTCCAGTAGGGTCAGCTGGACCATATTTGAGAATGGATTCAGGATGGCAGGAAAGCATTATCATCATCATGTGTGTGAGGAAAAGACTTGTCCCAGTGGAGTGTCCTGAGGTGGGTAAATCACATCACTAATGGTGATGAAAAGGAAGAGATTCTTGGGGGACAGGGACCTTCTAGCAAGCAACACAGAGGACAACACTGACCAGAGTGAGCAGGATGAGTCCTCGTCTCTGAGGTCGTCTTGGTCCCTGGTAAGTCATCTGACAGGTTCTCTTAGTCAGTTGCTTGCAGCTTGGGCCTGATACTGGAGGGCCTACTAAACTGTTAGTCATCTTGTATTGGAAGTCATTGGATTTTTAATTATTGTACACAAGCCTTGTGTTTTGATACCTGATCACAGTGAATCAGAGGATTTTTTTTTTTTTTTTTTTTTTTTTTTTTTTTTTTTTTTTTTTTTTTTTTTTTTTTTTTTTTTTTTTTTTTTTTTTTTTTTTTTTTTTTTTTTTTTTTTTTTTTTTTTTTTTTTTTTTTTTTTTTTTTTTTTTTTTTTTTTTTTTTTTTTTTTTTTTTTTTTTTTTTTTTTTTTTTTTTTTTTTTTTTTTTTTTTTTTTTTTTTTTTTTTTTTTTGGGATAAGTTACTGTGAATGGAAAGGGTTTTTTTTTTTGCTTTTTTTTTTTAATCATGAGGCCTGCATCACTTACCTAATCTCCTCATTGCTTCTTATCCAAAATACCAAGCCTGTTTGTTTATGTTGTAGTTTGGAAATATAGCTTGCAGTGTGCACTTGTTCTTCTGGGTAGGCATGTAAAGAAGACAATAGTTTGCATTAGGTAAAGGATGTTTGTCCAATGTGACTGTATTCATGATATAACAGAATGCTGGCACATCTCCAAACAGCTTTATTATGTAAAGACCTTCATAGATGTTTATAGCCTTGTTGTTATATCAGAGTAAGTTATTTGTGTATCCACTTTTTGTCGTTTTCTGGTCACACTTGTTTCCCACTTAGCCTCTTCTGGTTGCTTTGCTTCAAATTTCAGCGTAATATTCTACAGAATAATGTCAGTTTAGTGAGCGCCACATACACACACACACACACACACACACACACACACACACACACTACCACCACCCAGGCGCACACACACTTCTCTCATGGCTGGAAACTGAACAAAAGGTCAACGTGAGATTGGAGCCTTTCAGTGTACATAAACCCAATGAAGTCAGCATGTGTTTACAAGCCTCACTAAACACGGCTACGACTCGAACAAACCAAAGTCATGTTTGCCAGTTTAATTGTTATGTGCACCACGTGTCATTGTGCACAAATGACTGGACACTCTAGTTCAGTAGAGAAGCCACAGGAAACTGTAAAGTCATTGTGACTATTCACTATCAGCCAAGACTATGTTTCATTTTCTGTATCATTTCTCTGACGTTGCTCATGTGGGAAAACAGCCAGTGATGGGGCCGCAGTTGCAGCCTGCATGCATGCAGGCTGGGAGATAACAAACACCACAGAGGGAGAAGAAAAACTAAAGCAAAAGTCAAATAAGACAGCATGACTCAACAGTTGATGGACACAAAAATTCATGTGGAAAAACTTTTTAATTCCTATGTCTTGAGCATTTGAAACTGATCTAATTTGAAACTGTCTCCTCTTCTAAACTCTCCAGACTGCTGAATAATACGCTGATCTGTACCTTGACTCGGCTAATATTCTTTTCCTCTATCCAGGCCGACACCATGAACTACGTGGGCCAGCTGGCAGGTCAGGTGCTGGTAACTGTCAAAGAACTGTATAAAGGCATTAATCAGGCCACGCTTTCAGGCTGCATTGATGTTGTGGTTGTCCGCCAGAGAGATGGCACCTACCAGTGCTCGCCATTCCATGTGCGCTTCGGGAAGCTGGGTGTTCTGCGCTCCAAAGAAAAAGTGGTAAGTTTCAAAAGGTTGAGATTCACAACGAGTCTTACCAACAATTTAAATGTTTGTATTTAAAGAAGTCAAACATACAGTAGTTGAGATTGTGTCCAAACTTTTGCTTTTACTTATTTGTTGGTTTAGACCAATTTTCAGGGCATCATAGGTGTTACAAAACACGCTTTTTGACATCTCCCTAAACTTATGGTCAAATAAACTTCCTCTTCATAAAAATTGTTAGAGATCAGGTACTTAAGCCATCTGTGTGCCTCACTGATTACAAGCTGCTCCACTTTCCATTCAGTTTACCAATGATATCTAGTGCTTGAATAAGAATTGTTGCCTTTTTAGGAATATCTTTGACTAATTCAGATTAATGTTTGGAAAACATAAATGAGACGTTGTGGAGTTTCCTCCTGCTTTGATAGTCATTAATGTTTGGAAAACATAAATGAGACAGTTCTGGGGTTTCCTCCTGCTTTGATAGTCATTACAATGGCAGGGTCTTGTCTGTAGAGGAGTTCCAGTTAATCATGGTTCTGAAACAATAGAGCTATTTTTAATACTCACTTCTCTTGAGGCAGTAGCTTTTTTTTAGTGCCTTTTTGTTGGCCAATTGATACGAAGAGGAGCAAGAGCAAGTTTATCCTGTTTTCATTGTTGCAGTATGTTAACATGGACCCAAATATGGCTGAAAGCTGAATAGTAGATCTGTTTGAAGTATCGTAATTAAGAATCTCTTTTCCATCAGATAACACAGGCCTCCTTGTGTATGAACCTGAGTGTATGAGATAATATAAAGATTTAAAATATTCTGTTCAGTTAATAATTAGTAATGGCTAAAATTAGACAGCAATGATCTTTCTTGTCACTTCTCAGTCAATGGTTAGTTCCTTCACAATGTCTATTTTTAGGAACAGCAATAATGTGTTCTGATTTGAAGAATGCTTTTGTGCCTGCTTGTGGAGCAGAATGGGGCAATGATTTGTGGGGAGGATTGACACTGTCTCACCACCTACCCAGAATGCTGATGGGTTTGGAGGGACAACTGAATGAGTGGTTCCCATGGCAACAGCTCTACAACTTGAATGTGTGGGAGGCACAGGAAACGTGAAGAAGGCCTCAACAATGAGGACTGTTGTGTAACAGTTATGCATGTGTCCTTGAGTTCACTTAAAGTATCCTTTAGGGCTGCTGCTAAATATGTATGTTTCTGAAGTCGGAACTAAATACATTATTTGTTTTGTTCTTGGCCAATTACTAGTTAACTTTTGGCTGTGGATTATTTGTCTATCCCTATACACTGGTTGCTTTAGTTGTCACCCTGAAAATTGTTTAAAGCATTTTGAATAATAACTTAAACTCAACTATACATTAACAGTTCCTCTTTTCCTTCACTGACTGACACGAATTTAATAACTCAAAAATGGTATTTGGCTCTCGTTGTTAGAGATCAACAATCCAATTTTATGCCCTAATTTGGATATCTGCAGACAGCAGTAGCCTTCATTAATTCCAGTAAACTAGCATGCTGTTGGCAAATCCATAACTCAACCACCAAAGTGATCTGTCACCAACTTGAAAGGCTCAAGAGGACCCTTAATTATTCTACCTCATTATTAATTGACCATTGACCAGACCATCACGTCCCCTTAAAAATCCAGAGGGGGCAGGACTACTGAAAAACCTATATGTAGGATTTCAACCAAGAGAAGATACAGCATGACAGATCACAAAAGTTAAATAAATAAAACAAAATAAAGAAATAAACAGATGATGCTCCTGGATTAATATTAATGATTTGGCTTCAGATTGTTGCAAACATGAATGGTCCTGTTCGATTGGCAGGCTCCACAGGATTCAAGCCCAAAATACCAGTATACTTCTTAGATTTTGTAAAGTCTTGGGGAAAAGATGGGGCCACAGGCTTCCTATATGCCCTGATGATATGTTGGAAGTAATATAAAGCAGGATTTGTTTTTAAATCATATTAAAAGGGATATTTCATTTTATATTGATGCATACGATAGATTTCAGTACTTCAGTAAACACTGTGATTGTGTTTACATCTTTTTCCAAATTCTTTTTCAGATTGACATTGAAGTAAATGGAGAGCCTGTAGAACTGCATATGAAGCTTGGTGACAATGGAGAGGCCTTTTTTGTCCAGGAAACTGAACAGCTGAATGTAAGCATGCAATTCCTGATTTGTTGTGTTGGTTTGCAAGGCAGAAACTCAAAATAAATAATCAACAAAGAAGCATGTGTTATTCAAGATGCCTTAAGGATTTATTTCATGAAGATTCCACTCATAAGAACGATTTTACTAGATTAGCTGTGCTCAATACACCAGACAATTGCAGTCTGGATGCCTCAGTGTAGGGCAATGTTTGCGTGAGGAATTTATTCTAATGCATTTATGTCATTCTATAAAGGAACTGTTACTTAAGCTTTCATTGTGACAACAACCATGTGAGTTTAGGGATTATTAATGCCAGTTGCACTTGTACATAAATTCCTGTGTTATCTTATGATCCTTCCGCAGATTGTCCCTGCCCACCTGGCCACCTCCCCAATACCAACAGAGAGTCACCTGTTCTGGATCTCAGAGGTCGAACACAGGACAGCGAAAGATCTGGAGGACGACCCCGCTGACCCTGAGGACCCACCTGAACCTCCCACTCCAAGCTCCGTGGCTACAAAAAAGAAGAAGAGACGAAGGAAGAAGCACAAAGGAGACCCCCGAAGAGAGGAGCTTACCCCACCTATGTCGATCGCTACTGGTAATGCTTTTGCTGCTAATGCACCTGGTGCCACAACTGCTGCTATATCTAGCACTGGGCAAAATGAAGAGATCTTTGAGATGGACCTGAGCTCTGATGAGGAAATTGGAGCACGTGTTTCAAGGTAGGTCCAGAGTCTAAGCTCGCAGCTGTAGATAAGATCTGCTTCAATAGAAATGACTGCGTTTTTCTGATTAATGTATCTGTTTGAACTGTGATATAGGTCTCCCTCAGTGTCCACAGTGCGTGACATTGAACCCAAATTACCCACAGCCAGGCACAACTTTGATGCTTATCCACTGTCTGATGGGGACTGGCCAAAAGATGACAGGTTCGTATTGACATGAACACAAAGCAATTGGCAAGAATGGTGCAGAAACAAGCAAATAGACATTTTTTTTTTTTTTTTGTGCATTTGTTTTTTCTTTCCCTTTAGTCACGGGTTTTCTCAGGCCTTTTCCCCAAAGAGTGACTCGGAGCTGGTGGTCAGGCCCTCAGAGACTTTGCTCAGAGCTGAATCCCACATGCAGTGGACCTGGGGAGAGTTTCCAGAAACAACCAGGGTAAACACTTCTCTCGACTAACAATCTGAAGCTAGTATAATCTCATTTTAGTCACTTTCTCCCCCCTGATATCCACTATCCAGATCACCAAGAAAGAGAAACCAGAACTTCTAAAAACGGTGACCATCACTCCATCAGAGAACACCCACTTCCGTGTCATTCTCAGTTCCGAGGCCATGCAGAATGAGGCAGATATTGAAAAGGAAGATGATGCCCCCTCCTCATTGTGTACCATTGTCAAACCTGAACCACGCACCCCTGTCACCACTGTTGCTCCTGAGAATCCCCTTGAATCTGTCAGCACCATGACCTCTATCAGTCCTATAACCCCCACAGAGCCCCTGGATGACCTTTTATCCAGCATGGCAACTTCCACCCCTTCTACTAGCCAGCAGAGTGATTCACCCTCCAAGAAGAAAGGTGGGTGTTGTCATTACCCATTACCAATTTTTAGTTCTGTCCTTGTTTACAGTAGTTCCATTTGTACATGAACATAAATAATTTTGATGTTGAATGAAGGTGTCCCAAAGAGGAGCCAGCATCAGGGTCCAGAGGATATCTACCTAGATGACCTGAGTGTACTTGAGCCTGATGTTGCTGCAAGATATTTCCCTAAGAGGTTAGATTATAAAAGAGACACCTAATTAATTTTATAGCTTGACCTGTTTTAATTAAAAATGGAAAGCTAAATATGGTCTATTTTAAAAACATAAAAAATGTCCCCTAAAAAATGCTGTTAATGTGCAGTATATTAATGTTGTGTTTTTTTTTTTTTTCTTTTGCTCCAGTGAATCTGAGGCAGCCAGTAAGCACTGGATGGACTCAGGGATGCGCTCTGTTTCGCAGTCTCCGCAGTCAGTCGGAAGTGCAGCAGCTGACAGCGGAACTGAGTGTCTTTCTGACTCAGCGAATGACCTCCCTGATGTCACCCTTTCTCTGTGTGGAGGCCTCACAGAAAATGCTGAAATATCCAAAGGTACACCAGCGCTTGTGAATACTATAGACAAAATTTCTCTTACAACTTTTTTTTTTTCTTCTTTTTTTCCTTTAATGCAGGATAGACATTTAACATAAGCCAGAAGAAGACATACTAAATTTGTTGTGTACTAAAATGTATAATCTCTATTCTCTAAATGGCTCAGTTCTATACAAAACATTAGCTTGTGTAACAATACCATATACCCATATACCATTTAATTTGCTGTCTTTAATTATTGTTCCTCTCCTGCTTCTTTGGTTGTAGAAAGGTTCATGGAGCATATCATCACGTATCATGAATTTGCTGAAACCCCAGCAATCATAGATAACCCTAACCTGGTAGTAAAGATAGGAAATAGGTACGTAAGCATTTCTGTTTTCACACGAGAAATGTATACAATGTATTAGAATATGCTGTTGCATAATGTCTGTGGTTTTCAGATATTATAATTGGACACTGGCTGCACCCTTAATTTTAAGTCTACAAGCATTTCAGAAGAATCTGCCAAAGGTAACGGTGTTCCTAGTTTTCTACATATTGTCAGTACTTCAGGATCAACGTGAACTGGCATGTAGTAGCTTATCATTAACTATCTTTGTCTTCTTGTTTTTCCCTAGGCTACAGAGGAGGCCTGGATGAAGGAGAAAATGCCAAAGAAGTCAGGCCGTTGGTGGTTCTGGCGAAAGAGGGCGGATAGTACAATCAAGCAGGTGTGTACATGTTATCTAAGTATTAAAAACATTATTAGTCAGACTGGCATCCATAGGTACAGACCTAAGTCTTTATATTTACTCTACATGAGGAGCTTTTTCTCCCTTTTTATTCTCTCAGTTAGAGACCAAGCTTGAAACTAAGGAGGAGTCTCATCTGGAGGAGGAAGGACCCTCCATTGTTCAGGAGAAACTGTCCTTACCGTAAGTGCTGTAAAGGGTTTATTGATACTAGGGATGTGCATTTTCAGTAACTTTAATACCTACTTGCAATACCTTATGAACAAGTTCTCAAAAAATAAATTATTTTTTTTAACTGTACAAGATAAGAATGGTAGCATGATGCGGAACCAGTGTTCTGCATATGTTTCCAGTTGGACACAAAAAACAACAGAACACCTGGACTTAGCCTACTGTTTACTGAATAGCCTGCTATAGCCCGCTAAATAGCAGCTATGTGGTGTTTCAAAAGAACACAAGTACACACCCTCACCAACAAGCCCCACTCCTCGGCCTCTGCTTTATGGCGTTAAAGTCTGTAGTAACAGCCACCTTGTTGATGTATTGTTAATCAGCCTTCGATTTAGCCTCATTGTCTGCATACATCTTTCCACGCTTGTGGCTTGTAATCTGGCCAACCATCAGCCTTCTCCTCCCATAAAGCTTAATGAGAGCATATCTCCAGCCAGCATTTTTATTATTATCACTAGCAGGCTTGTCTAAACTGTTATGTTCATCAAAGCAGTGTGTGCTAAAGGGGGCTAGAAAATTAAGTGATGCGTGACTGTGTTGTTTGTCTCAACTTGGTACTCCACGTGCATGCGGTTAAACATCAAACTAGTATTTCTGTAAGTTTAAAGCCACATATTTTGTTCTGGTCAAAGTTTAATGCCTTACTTGTCCTGCTCACTGCTGCCATGTTGCATGTAAAGCTGACTAAATTCAACTTTTGGCAAAAACAACACTGTGCGGTTATGCAAAGAGTAAAATGCTACTCGAACACTTGGACCCCATCCCTATTTTTATACTCGGCACAAAAGTCAAGTGCGTTTAGTGATGTTGAAGTAGCATGAGGTCAAACTTACAAAATCATCCAAAACATACAACCACAACTTTTGTTTACAAAGTCAAAAGTTTATGCCACTTGTTCAAATAGTGAGTTAATTGTTTTTTCCCTGTAGACCTAAAGCAGGAGACTCGTCTAGTGATGAAGAGGCCAAGGAGGTAAGCGCTGCATCGTGTCAGGAGAGACTGCAGCCAGGAGACAGCCAGCACCACCCCAGCTCACACACTTATAGGAAGTCGCTACGCCTCTCCTCTGATCAAATAGTAAGTGCATTCCAATGCATGTGTTTTCTTCCTCAAACATGGAGTATTCCACTGCCCAATAAAATTTGTCTTATAGTAAGATGGAACATTGTTTGACAGTTAAAATAGAATTAATACATAAAAATTTAGATGATCACATTACAAGCTGTAATGAGTACTGTGTTTTCTTTGTGAAAGGTTTTATTTGTACCATAGAGCTCCCTCTGCTGGTTAGTTCTGAACTCTATATTGTTTGTTCCAACTAAAGCAGATAGGGGGCTTCAAAGAACTGTACGTGTTTATTTTAGCACCTGAAAACAAAAACAGAGTATTGCCTTTGCTATACGAACACATGTTAGTGAATGAAATTGCTCATGCCCCCAGATGCCTTCACTGTTCTCCTTATGTTACCAGGCCAGTCTGAAACTGAAGGAGGGGCCCAATGATGTGACATTTAGCATCACCACCCAATACCAGGGCACATGCCGCTGTGAGGGCACCATTTATCTGTGGAACTGGGATGACAAAGTCATCATCTCTGACATTGATGGCACCATCACCAAGTACGTACTTCTTAGTCAGTCACAATGCTTTCATTACCAACTATGAAGTTCAATATGTACAGTTCAAGAGAACTAAATATGAATTCTCATACTTTTGTAGATTCCTATTTGACTTTTTTTTAGTGGATGTTTAACTTTAGTTTAAAGATGGAAAGTAGTTTGTCCCAGTGTAATATCATTACTAGTGCATCTCAAAATAGAATATAGTGATTTTTAATCAGAAATTGAATATTTAATATATTCTAGACTCGTCACATGTAAACTAAAATCTCTTAAGCATTTTATTGTTTTGATTTTAATAATTATGGTCTTTGGCTCGAAAAAATCTCAAATATTTCAATGTAACTGTATAAGCTGTCATCAAAAATTAGAACAAAAAAGGCTTCTAATGTTTCATTTTATGTGTAATGACTATAAAATACTTAAGTTTTGACTTAAGTTTAATGAAACTACAAAAAACAAACTTTTCCATAATATTCAAATTTCTTTTAGATGCACTGATATGTAAAGCATTAAGTCCTTTGTATCTCTTGATTGCCATTGTGCTGTGAATCTGGCGAGTCTCAGCATGGCAAATGGTGGTTAGTAGAGGAGTGAACACACAAACGATTCGATGATGTTAAATGAAAAAAAGGTGAAAGTTTCCCTTCTAAACCATATTGGCATTTTTCTGAGCAAGTTCATTGTCATTGGCAGCCTTGAGTCCTGCAGTCCATAATTCAGCTGTACTTATAAGTTTTATTATTAACTTAAACTGCTCGATCTCTTCTGATAGAAACCTGATGTCTGCTGCCTCACCCGACATCCACTTTTAAGGTTCATAGGTGGTCAACATCAAACAGGTCCCAACTGACTAGAGCTTATTATCTCTAACTCCCAGGCCAACCCTTGACATGTGCCTTTCCTTGAGGAACAGGGTTAAGAGCGCAGGGACTATAATGAGCCGATTTACATTTCAGTCTTCGCACACAGCCATCAGCTGAGGGGGAGACATTGCCGCCCCCATGAGCGAACAAAGCTCATTAGCTGAGAAGGGCCTGTAATGTTCCCTTTTCATCATGAAAAGTAGTTATGGTGTTTTATGTGACCTTCTTTGAGAAATCTGCACGACCGCTCTGCTGTGGTCTCTCTGACTCTTACTCTCCATCTGCTACGTGTTTTGAAGCCAGTTTCTCTGTGGTGTCCCTGGCAGATTCGGATATCTCTGTCTTTATGCAACTAATGTTTTGTTTTGTGTTTAATGTTTTTAGGTCTGATTTGTTTGGACAAATCCTGCCGCAGTTGGGAAAGGACTGGACCCACCAGGGCATTGCTAAGCTCTATCACTCAGTAGATGAGTAAGTGCACTGATTAATCACATTGGAGGGATGAATTGCTGGTCAGTGATTACCTCTGTCTGGGTTTTATTCCCAGTTGTCTCTCTGCGGTGGTGATATTTTCTCCTAGTGTTTGTGTGGGGTGCCTTTAGGCAGATGACTCATTAAGCTTGACTCTAATGAAGACAGAATGATTGGAGGAGCTAAAAACACACTGACATTCCTTTTGCTGCGTTCGTCATGCTGAGAATAGAACATGTAATGGAGAAAATGGGCAATAGTGACCATTTGTTGCAATGATAAATAGAATCTTCAGTAAAATGTTCGTTGAATTGGTAAGATTTCAGCACATTATGAAAGCATTCAGTATAGTGTGATCTAAAGTGCTATTCTTGGTAACTGCTAATAACATGATATTTAACTGTGTTAATGAACACTTTCTACCCATTGACAGGAATGGCTACAAGTTCTTGTATTGCTCAGCGCGGGCTATAGGCATGGCGGACATGACAAGAGGCTACCTGCAGTGGGTCAATGACGGAGGCACCATTCTGCCCCGGGGACCTCTCATGCTGTCTCCCAGCAGCCTCTTCTCTGCCTTCCACAGGTACAACATAATACGTTTTAAATAGCAGTTTTTTTGAGTCAAAACCAATGGTCATCACATAATTGAAATCCTAATATTTTTTATTTCAAACTGCCTGACTAAAATCTCCCTTCATAATAATTTTTTGACAGCAGACTTCATTTTAGATTAAATACCCTTAATGCATCATAGAATCCTCTCAAAATTCTCATTCATTATTATTAGTTTTTCGTGCATTAGGTTGTGAAGGTTACAGCAAACTCACTCGTGAATGTCTAACTCTGTTGGTAGCCTTGCCATCAGCTTCTCGAAATATACTAACAATTTAATAGCATTTTCTAGCCCTGTCTTTACTTTTTAACCTTTTAACTGGTTTTCACCATTGGTTCTGAACGGTGCTGAGTCGTTTCTTCAGGACACCTTTGATGGGCGAGTGACATGTGTATTAAATACTTTGATTTAAGGGAATAACACACTTATTATTATAGACTTCTATTAAGAAAAATATTTGTTTATTTTAGACATTGCGCAATTTAGGTAGACATAGATACAAAAAATATTGGTTTTGGCAAACAAGGTTAACTTCATGTGACTGATCCATTTTTAGTGTTTAATAGCGCTTGGACACAGGCAATGTCTACATATGTAAGTGTCAACATGTATTGTTACAGCTGTAGGTTTTTGTGGGCCTAAATGTCATGATCTTGTTTGCATCACTGAATTACTGAGCCCTTCATCCACCCCACTAAATTAAACACTGTATTCACCCAGCACAGTAAAAAACGGGCATTGTTTTACCATATAGGCCTGTTTTAAATTCATGCACATAACATGGCCACAGACAAGTGTTTCCTCTAAGTCCCAGCCATGCTTTTCCAAAGGTCACGACAAGTAAACAGTTTCTCTTTTGGTACCAGTTTAGTGAGATGCTGCTCTGCTTTATCTTTTTCTAAATCATACATAGGTGGCAGAGGGATTTTTCTGTGACCTTTACCTTGTAGATTATTTTAATGTGTCTCTAGAACAGCCTACATTCATCTGCATTCATCACATGGCCCTCTTACACATAACAGAAACATCCTTATTGTTGTTGTGGGTTTTGTTTTTATTACATGTATTCCTACTGCATGCATTAAAAACCATAGTTGATTTAAAGTGTTTACTTAGAAAATGATTGAGAAAATAAACATATATGGCCATGTTATCTTTAATTCATATTCAACCTGTGGTGACGGCTTGTATATGTGTGTCTAATTAGATTCTGTGTTTATTTCAGGGAGGTCATTGAGAAGAAACCAGAGATCTTCAAGATTGAATGCCTTACTGACATCAAGAATCTGTTCCAGCATAACAAGCAGCCATTCTATGCAGCCTTTGGGAATAGAACTAATGTGAGTTAATGTTTGAAGACGTCAGAAATTAAAGCACTGGCTTTGTACTTGTCAGAGAGCTGTGTGTTCCACAAGTTGATGCAGTCATGGCATGTTGTGAGATCAGCATGATACTTTGAGAATCAATTAGTGGACATGGACACATGGAACCAGCACAGGGCTGAACCAGAGCTGAGGACACTGGCGGAGCATGGCCCCATGTGACACCGTCTGTGGAAGGGAGCTCAAGCCGTGCGCAGCGTCCCATCTTCAGCTGCATAAACGCCAACACCCAGCCCTCATCACATCTGTCTGTCTCTAATGCCAAAGAAAAGAAAGCAACACACATAGTCCCTGCTTGCCCACTGAAACAGTCAGTCTCTAAGTATTGCCATTACGTACACTTGGTAAAAGACGAACAGGAAATCTGTGGTTAATGTCATTGAAGTGTCAGTTTGCATCAGTGTGTATTATGCATGAGAGCTACTTTCTGAAAATTAGATGATAAAGTGTATTCTAATGCAGCTTTTAAGGCCCAGTCGCTTATATTTAACCACAAAAATGACAGATTCTCATATTTTATTTCATTATGTAATTTTTAAACAAAAGCACAATTTTAAAAATACTCAGCCATGTTTTTAGGTTAGCAAGATTTTAACTATAGTGTCTCCACACAGGATGTGTTTGCCTATAAAGAGGTGGGAGTTCCATTGTGTAGGATCTTCACTGTCAACCCTAAGGGAGAGCTGATCCAGGAGCAGACCAAGGGAAACAAGTCCTCGTAAGTGCATTAACTAAGTTGTTTTGTCTGTCTTGCTGTAAAGGTTCAGAATATGAAGAATGAGATGTGTACTGTAAAAGTTGTCTTTTAGAGAACACAGATTTATTATGCAGCAAATTTGTTGGCATCTTTTAGCTCATTGTTTTTGTTAAACAGCGCACAACTTTTGTTTTGGTGTATTCTCACAGGTCCCAACAACATAATTTCATTCAACCTCATGTGCCTTCTCCAGCATAGAAGGCAGTTTAAGAAAAAAGCGCAGATTAAATGACTGAAGGCAATCTGCCAAGCAACAAACAAAAGAAAGAAAGTTAGTGACTAGCCGCAGCTTAAGAGCCAGAGATTTCCCTCAGGAGTAACTAGGAATTTTATTGCTAATTCCTTTACCATAAAAAAGTCATGGTGTCTAGAGTTGTGCAGTTTTTTTCACCCTTCTGCCTTGAAGAGACAAATAATAAGAATACAGCTTTAAGATTACTTACTTTATTTGAACACAAAAAGTTTTCAAAAACTTTCTAACAATTTTACTTTGTCATGTTTATGCTTGATTCTTACCTAGCTTTAAAAGGTTCCAGATTTCCTTGTTGAACTAATGATTTCTCATCTGTTTGTCCGACTCTCCACAGTTACGGCAGACTCAGTGAGCTGGTGGAGCACGTTTTCCCTCTGTTGAGTAAAGAGCAGAACGAGGCCTTCGTCATGCCAGAGTACAGCTCTTTCTGTTACTGGAGACAGCCAATACCGGTCATCAACCCCGATGACCTGCTCTGATCCGGCACATGCGGATAGCCAGGAATTTATCTAAACACAATCAGACTGTGCACTTGAATGCATCTCCAGGCAACACATGGACTTAGGCCCAGACTTTCCTAGGTAGTACTTTGATCTGCATACATAAAATTCTACGACAATGAGGGTTATGGTCACACAAAAAAGCTTGTAGACTGGAATTAGCCCTTCGAGATGTGGGTGTGGAAGTGAAAATTCTGGTGTATAAACCCTGAAAATGCACATCCCTGAGAGACGAGAATAATGACCGACTAAATAGTCATTTCTGCATGACTGTGAATGCATTCACTGAGCGCTCATGTACAGGGATTAAGATCGGAGCCCCATCTTTTCTGTCTGTAACCTCTAGCAAACAGGATGATGCCCCTCACAGCACTGGAGTCTGAGCTTTGCAGAAGTAGCACAGTAGCAGTTTTCAAATTTTCCAAATTAACTGAAGGGCCAAAAAAAGCTAGATTGATGTTCAAGTGAGAAAAACAAACAAAAAAAAAAGTTGCAATTAATAAGCTTATTAACACTGGTGATGAGTCTTGCAGGAAAGAGTTTTCCAGTCTTAATTTTTTTAAACTCTAAAACATCAATCGGCGATAGTGGCAAATACACCCACTAGGAAGCATACAGAAGAATGAGTTTGCTGAAAGGTACTGTAGGAAAGGTGGAGAAAATCCTGTATGTCTCTCAACTAACTAGTTCACGGCTGGTGGAACAGATTTTAGATTTTCTCCCTGGAGAACTTAGGATGTTCATACTAAATGAGTCATGCTTATAACGCACACTGGGGACATATTTTTGCCAACAAATATGTGAAGGTGACAGGACTAACACAAAAGGAAGCAGCTCTATGGTATATTGTCTTTGTTATTTTAATGTTTATTCAGTTATATGGGCAAATTAAGTGTGTTTTGTTAACAGTGCGGTCACTATTTATGCAAATTGATCTGTTTAAGTTATTGATTTCTATCGTGATGCCTTTGCTTGTCTGAAGAAGTTATTTATCACCGATGCGATATGGAAATACTTGGTATTTGGACTAGTTGTTCACGGGTTAACGTGCAATAAAAACCTAATCGCTAGGCCTCGTGCGATCTGTTTTTAGATATGCGTCCCGTTTCACAGCAATGTGTACTCCTTGTTTTGCAGTGGAGCTTTTAACATGTATAATGCATGCACATTCCTTAGTAAACCTCAGAATCTGCAACTTTAGTATTAAAATATATGTGTAAATGTCAAAAGATGGCGCTTGAACAGTGAAATGAGAGGATCTGGATAGAGCTTAAAATGAAGGATTTCAGTTTGCAACTGGGATAATGTGTATTTATGTGTGTTCCTAATCACTGAGTGCCACTGGTGATGGGGGTGACAGGATCATTCACCCTTTACTAAAGTTTCCTCAGTGGCTTTACCAAGAATTATCCAATGCACTTTGTTTAAGCTCCACCCAGAAACACAACGGAGAGCACCTCATGCCCACAAGCACTTAATTTAGGGTCTTCTTACTCAGAAGACCAGAGTATGCAATTACTGCAGGATGAGGAGTTGTAGTTTTGTCTCTTTGGTCTGTGAGTAATGCTAGAGACGTATCAGTTGTTCTGAAATATGTCGATGAAAGTAACCTAAAATTTTTGGTTGCTCGTGGAGGTTTTAAAAAAAAAAAGTCAATTTTGGGTGCTGAACAGGCCAGCTACCCCTTAGCCTTGTTCTGTGTGTGTGAGATCCAGAGAAAAGACTGATCCCATGCCTCTGGTGGTCAGAGGCAGAGCCATTTGGGTTTGTTTTGCAGAGAAACAGGAAATATTTGACTGTACAGGAAGCTTTTTTATTCGCTTCGCTGGCATTATGTGTGAGTATTTTAGCTGGACAGATGTTCCGCTCCACTGATCATACCTCCAGCACCAGTGTAACAAGCTAGCATGCACTAGCGACGGCTGAAAATGAGGAACAGGTCCGAGCGAGTGTTCGCAGATGAAGGCATTTAATGAAGGAAACACAATTTCTGCCAACAGCTTTGTCCACATTCGCAACTACTAGTCAACATGATGTTGCTCAAGTGTTTCTGCATTCCCTCTGTAGCACAGATGTTTTTATGATGACTATGATGCCTGTTCTGCTTTGCTTTTTTTTTTTTTTTTTTTGCTCTCTGAAGTCTAATACATATATCTTAAGATTAGCAAAATGAACTCCATTCTTTCTATGAAAGTGAAGCATCTTGTGTGTAAAAATCACACTTCATCCTCTTTGATCCTGGGATACGTGGTCTAATTACACTGTTTGTACTAGCTTGATTGCCGTGGAAAACGACCCTGTATATATGCTGATTATACTATTGTTCTGTCTCTGATGCCTTCTTTTTTGTTTAATTATTTCTTATAAAGTGTATTATCTTTTGTGAGACTGTTTTGTTCCATTTGGAGGTAATGTTTACTCTTTGATGGTGTCTGACCTACAGGAATACCTTAAGTGTATGCTGTGTTTAATTTGTCTAGAAATGTGGCTTAAAATATGTTTAAAGAACAAAATGCATCATTAAGAAGAAAAAACACCGGCCTAATGAAGCTAGCAAAGTGTGGCTTGTGGTCATATTTGTATTAAATAAAGTTTCTAACTGATAACAATTCTGTGTTGAACTTTTCTTTAGTCCTGAGTCAGAAATTTGCCCCAGGTTATTCTAAATTTCTCTTTGTGCAAATGAATAACAATGTATAAGGGTGGTGATTATTTGGTTAACTTCTAATACAAAACAGTATTTTTCTCCTTTGGGTAAGGTTAACAGAGGCTAAACACACGCCTACAGTTTGCTGTTGGAATATTTTCTGAGTCTCAGGAGTGAAGAGGGTGGAAAAGTTACCTTTCATCCACATCCGCTCTACATAACAACCCAAATGGGGTTTCTCACCTTCTCGTTATAACTGTGTTCCTCAATGCATTTCTAAGGAGCCAGCCATTTGAAGCATCAATAAACATGTTGTGTAGCCGAAACCCACTTTTCGTGTATGTTTATTAATGACTTTTGCCTTCCACAGTGTGTGTTTATTTACACAGCAAGATGAAATGAAGCTCATAATGTAAACTGAGTCACCGAGGTGGTTTTATTTAAAATAATTACAAATTAGGAATTTTAATGTTAATTTATTAACACTAATTTACACAAGACATTCACAACAGATAGAAAAGAAAACTTAATGATCAAATATATTAGAAACAAATCCTGCTTCTTGTGTTCAGATATAGTTGGCAGATGGCTTACAAATGCAATAACATCTTAAGTGTATTTCTAACTGAGGACCTCTGCACACGGGGACACTGTGCAGGGGACACGGCTGCATCACAGCTCATGAGTGGAAACTTAAGTTTCTTGAGTTCAGCTGTTTGGGAACAGAGCAGTTCGTGCTGTCGCTGCCCATCTGCGCCCCAGTTATCTCTTGGCTTGTGGTGCGTACAGGAAGATGGCGCTGAAGGTGGAGAGGATCTCCCTGGCCTCGGTGGTGGCCAGCTGACCCTCGGTCCTCACCAGGCCCACGCGGTCTCCTTTCTTCAGAGGCAGGATCAGGCTGAAGGACACCGAGCCTCCGCAGCCACACCTCTCAGCGGCCTGGCCTCTGTGTTGGCCACCGGAGCTCTGCAGCCTCTGAACACTGCGGTTAGACACTGACAGCACAGCCTGCACTCGGTCACCCTGCCTCGCAGTCAGCAGGCCTGAGATCAGGTATCGGCCTTCATGAGGGACAGTGAAGATCCCTGGAGAAGAGCAAGATCAATGATGACCGATGGTCTTCTTTATATTCAACATAAAAACTGATTTACAGTATTGTAAAATGTACCCCAAAACTATATTTGAGTAAAAGCAAAGATATCATGTAATCAAAGATATCATGATATATAAAAAAAAAGGTCAAAAGTGAACGTTATTTATTTATTTATTTGGTCTGGCTACCAATAAAAATCAATTAGATTAAAAATGGGCTACTTTTTATCTGATGCAGCATGTAATGGATGTGGAGTAAAAGTGCATCATTTTCTTTCAAATTGTAATGGAGTGGAAGTTTAGCAGAAAATGGAAATACTCAAGTAAAGTATATGACCTCAAAGCTGTACTTCAGTGCGGTTACATTCCTTCCTCACTTACATTCCACCGCTGTATATTATTCACACTTGACAGCTGCACTAAAATGTATTGAAAGAATGATTCGAAGCTAATATGAGTTTTAAGCTGACTTAAAAGAATGCTGATGTGCAAACGTGTTTCTGTGCTTTAACCTATTTTAAAATGGAGGTTTCGTAACGTTGAAGTTGATGAGGATTTTAGTTTAGAGCCTGTGTTATTCAGAAATCATAACCACCTGTTGGTATAATGATCACGATATAAATAACAGAGTTAAACTTGCATTCATTCAATTTTAGTTGTTTTTTATTTGCCATTTAGGGGCAGTGCAACTAACTGCAGCGGTACACTATTGCTTATTTACAGATCCAGCTGGACTGTTTCAGCAGTTTCAACAGCTCTCAAGGAACTTTTTTTTTTTTATGGCAGTTCAGTGGCTAAATGCTCCATTGTGTTCAGCAGCCACTCAGTCAGATGTTTGGTGTTGGGCAGTTAGAGAACTTTTGCCTCCCCACTGAAAGCAGCACCACGCCGCTGCAAAAACCTGTGGGCCATTAAACTAAAACAATGGGCTGTAAGATGCTAATTACTATGCAGAGTTGAGGGGAAAGCCAGAGTCAAGTGAAATTTCTGATCTATTGTTTATTAGAAAAAGTGGCTGCTGCAGCTTTAAAGTTCCATGTGCATGAAGACATAGAGCACACAGTATGTGAAAAGCAATCTAAATTTAGCTTTAGCCTGCTGCATGAGAAGAATTAAACTCAAGCCGAATGAAAATGAGCAGCATCATAGGATTGATTGAAAAAAAAAGAAACTAGCTAGAAAGACATAAAGCATTCAAAAAGTCAGGCAAACTCGGAGCAACCAATGATAATCTTATCTCATCTTATGTCTTAAGTCATGTCTTGTTATTTTTCTGATCAGCACAGCATGGAGTAAATATCTTGTAATAAATCTACACATTTGGTTTATACAGTGTCTTGATATGTTTTTAATCAAAGACACACAGATGTTGGTACTGTAGGTATCTACTCCATGTAACCAGCTACGTGCAAGAGCATTTTGAGCATTGTTAATGGTGAAAAAAAAGTGATTTATTGCCGATGTTTTGACCCAACGCTGGTGCATCTTATAGGCTTATTGAGCTAAACAGTCGCAGCCACTTCATACTGGAGTAGTTTTCAAACAAGATGTGTTTTGTGAAACGTAACTTAATATTTTCCTTTATTAATCCTTTAATAAAAACAAAAACCTGCAAACTCAAATCGAATCAACTTACTTAGTTTAACTTTGAATCCTCACACAAAGTTGCAAACTTGATATTTTCAAGCAGGCTGGACACTTTTTTGAAGTTAAAACAACTATAAAGATTTCCCAGTGTGCATGCTGGAGAGGCCCTGCCACAATTAATTTAACAAGCTCTGCTTGTGTTTAACAGCTGTTTTACGTCAACTGTGTGAAAGGGTCTGTTGACGGGCAACTTGAATGCTTGTTCTGCAGGACTGCCATGAGATGAAGTACATATTTGTTGGCAACTGTCAAATCGTTGTTGTTGTTGTTGCGTACCTGTGTGGGGATTGTAATGTCCTCCGTCATTGACCAGAACTCTGTTGAAGCGGATGATGCCAAAGTCTCCAGCGATGGCGTGATGTGTGAGGCCGGCGGAGAAGGAAAAGGAATCCGCAGGGGCGAGGCTGATGACTGAAACTGCAACCAAAAAAAAAGCACCCTGCTCTAACTATGGAGTACGTCACTTTTTTTTTCTTTTGTGTACGATGTAGCTACAAAAACCTAGAGAGAGGATTCATAAAATGTATTTTACCAGGCGACTTAACTGCAGCTTGATACGTGGGGTTCCAGGCCATCTTCTCTGCTACAGGAACTACAAGGAGCATCAGGAAAGTGTTAAATGGCCGATAACTGTGTGTTCATTCAGCTTAAAACTAAGACAAGCAATCAGGTTAGCAAATCAGGCGTTTGTGGGTCATTTTCAGTGAAATACAGCCATTATCGACTTCAGTGAGTTTCTTAATCCTCACCAAATGTAACAGGATGAAACTTTCTGCGGACGACATCAAACTCTTCCGCAGGCCTACCACATCCGCCAAGTTAAACACATCCAGTTCCCACTCCCTCACACTCTCAGGCTACAAATTATTCCCAGCTTTTGACAGTTTGTTTTGTTTACGCTGGTGTAATGGATTGGCAAAGCCTGTAGATAGATGCGTGCAGTTTAACCTGATGACGAACTGCTACAGTACCTTGGTGATGGGCTGACTGAGGCTTGAAAGACACAGGCTGCGGAGGAGGGTAGCCTGCAGGAGACACACACAAATCTTGTTTTATCATCAGGACAAGAGGCCGCGCTTCAGGTTTCCACCAGCCATTATGGCAGAACACTGTGGAATAGTTTCCCATCTATAAAGCATGTCCAATGTGCAAATTCAAAAAAAGCAGGCGGTGATCAAGAATTCGGACTTTTCTGGACAACGAGGTCTGCAAGCAGAGTCGGGGTTTTAAAGTTTCCCCAGAGCCTTGAAACGGATTAAAGGGGTTTTTGCCATTTGAATTCCAGAAAAAAAACAAAACCGAAATAAGACAGACTTGAGTGATGCTGGGGATTATGCACACATGCTCTGGTCCTGCCCCGAACTTAACACGACTCATTTCAAGTCTGTAGCTGTTGTGCTGACACCTTTCAGCTCAAATGTCTCTCCCAGTCCCGTATGAGCCTCATTTGGGTTCAGCCCTGAAAGGCACAGCTGATGTGCTAAGAGCATTTACAGGATGCCAGGAATTGCCAGAGGTGTCATTCCTCTTTCCTGGAAGGAAAAAAAAACAACTCCTAACCTTACAAGATTGGATTAGTCTTAAAAGCCTATTGCAAAACTTTATACGACAGGAAGATCTGGACCTTCTTTCGAGTTATGTGACATGTTACCAGTAAGAATAGAGTAATGGTGAGTAATGCAAAAGGATTTGTGCTATTATTATTAGTTTGGAGGAAATGTTCCAAAACAATTCCATATTCTTTTCCATTAGAGCAAGAACATACAGTACCTGTGTGGAGCTATATTATAATTGAATATTATTCTTTTAGCAAGTTTAAATGTAACAATCCTGTTTGTGGACGATAAAACACACATCGGCATGTCTGGTTAAACCATGTGTGGATTACACGTGTAAATAACAATAAAAGAACTGATGGCAGCGACAAAAGGGAGCGTATATACGAGGTTTTACATGTAGTAGTGCCAGCTCGGCCTCTCCGTGGTGCCAGACTTGTGACACGTTACAGTTTCCTCCCTTGTCAACTCTGAGTCAACGCTGTGCATCTAAATGTGAGAGTCTGGATTACAGCCTGCACATTACAGTTTAGTCATGTAGTACCGCCTGTCATTAAAACACCTGCTACATGAGCTGAGGGATACAAGAGGCTAGAGAATATAGTGATCACTGTGTTTTTTGAATTACGAAGTACGTGTTTAACAATTACAGGGCACTGTATTATCATTGCTTGGTAAGAAGACACTAAAACAGGGAAAAATTATGCTGGGATGGGTATGGCCTTACATAATAGGATTTAGATTTATTCTCTCGGGCAATATCACGAGAGATGGTTTGCATGACATTTCTCCTCAAACGCTAATCATTGCTGCTCCGACTGGCTAATAAAATCAACCATTACAATTTTTTTTTGACCATATATGACTGACCTTTGATGCTGCAGCAGTATTGTAGGGATATAGGCTACTGTGACAAAATACTGACAAAATGAAATATTCAATAAATAATCATCCGTAGAGTGGCTTCAATAACCGAGGTAAGTGACGGCAAGTGCTAGTACAAGTAGAACACTAAGATAAGTTCAGAAAAGGACTTCACTTTAATGTAATGCAGCCTTTAAAACCAGGTAAACATAACCTACATTCTCATATCAATGATATTTATCATATTCTGGTTGTTGCCCCGGCCCTGCAATAAAGTTAGTTATGATACCATTAATTCAAAATGCTGATAAAGTTACAGAAAATTACTTTAGGGAAAACATTAAAGTATAAAATACTTGATGCAGATTTTCGTTGTCCACACAGATCAGAAAACAAGATTTGTTTTTTTTTTTTGACCACTCATTGAAGCATTATCAGATGGTCTAGAACCCCAAACGTGACCCTGAGCTGTAGCACTATTCACCTGGAGCTCCAGCAAAGCCTTTGACGGGCATGCTAGAGGAGTCCTCAGAACCCCGCCGCACGGTCACCCTTCGAATGTAGCCTGGAGGTCCTGCCTCACCCGTCTCCACCTCCGGCCTCACGGGAACAGAGGGGACAACGTGGTGGCCATGTTGCTGGGGGTTGGACGGCTGCCTCGGTGGACTGATCCTGATGGTGTGCGTGCTGGGCTGCCATGGTTGGCTGGGGCTGTACGGCTGCCTGGGGCTGGATGGCGGTGGCGGGATGATGAGAGGGATGTGGATTTGCTGAACTCTGGTTCTGCTGGAATCTGGCAGGGAAGCAGGTCTCTCTGGTCTCGAGGCCATTTCTGAGAAGGCCAAAGTACAGTAGAGACAGCGTTGAGGTCATAAACGTATCAGTTTGTGGGTCACTTTCTAGGCACTGGCATTAAAACACAAACAGCTACTGGTCATATAAGCTCCGGCAGTCACTTATGGAAAATGCTGCAGCTGCAATTGCACGAGCCTCCAGTTAAGACGTGGCTTTTACTGAAAATCCAATCATTTGTTCAAGCAACACCATCATCACCCTTCACAAAACCAGAGCAGCAGTCGGAGCGAGATTCAGAGTGAGATAAGAAAAACCTTTCTCCCCAGGGCACAGACATCACCTGGGCCCGAGAGTCCG
Organism: Mola mola; assembly: GCA_001698575.1. Taxonomy (NCBI): domain Eukaryota; kingdom Metazoa; phylum Chordata; class Actinopteri; order Tetraodontiformes; family Molidae; genus Mola; species Mola mola. Next base: position 457,366 of record KV751351.1, on the reverse strand, counting down.
GACAAGGTGTCCTGAGGACAAATACCACAAATAATTACAGTGTCTGCTGGGCACCCCCCGCCCTGCCCCCATTCTAACAAACAGGTGTCAGACAGACATTTAAGATTCTGTGAAGAGATTTCTATGTTAAATGGCTTTTTTGACACTTGCTTGAACCTTCTGGGTGGGTGAGTTATGGCATAAAAGGATATAAAGCATGTAACTGGACGGACCATCATGTCATTGAGCCATCGACACTTGCATCAATGAAATGGTCATTTATTCCACTTGAATCAGTAAGATTTGGCCAAAAAGGTCTCAAAAGCTCCAAATATAAAATATTCTGCAAGGATATTAAAGGAAGTCTGGTATCAATAATATAAAGAATTTTAAGCTAACAATACCAACAGGTAATACATATAGTATGTGTAAACAATACTGCAGATATGAAGGTACACTTCTCCATTTCACAGTGAAATGGAGAAGTGTCAGGTTATAAAGGCCTTTCTGTACATCCCAATGAATCTGATGGGACGTTACTGGTCTGCTGGAAGTTGACGAGCTGTCATAACAACAGGCCACACATGCTGATAGCAGATCAGCTGATGCACGTTAAAATACTTGCAACATGACTACGGGTCTGTCTGTCGCCATGCCAGGCGCTCTGTGACCACGCTCACAATGAAAATGTTAGCTATTTTTTTTATCATTTCTCTTTAGCTAAACAATTCCAACAATTCTGTGAGTAAAAAAATGTAAAGAATGTAATTATTTAGGTAAAGTGCTAACATTGCTAAGTAGCACTAAAAGCCAAATGGTTTATATATTCCTGCTCGACAAGACAGAGTAACATTTTACCTGGCAAATATTTGTGTTTTAGAATAGTTCAAACTTTACAAGGAAGTAAATACCTAATTCCTCTGTTGGCCTTCATAGATGATATTAAACACAACCCAAGAGAAACAAAATGTTAACACAATTCTCTTCAGGTTATTTCAATGAGTTATTGGTAAATCGAGGTCCACTCTCTGGAAGCTTCAGCCATATTTCACTGTTTTTGCTCTCTATTGACTGATGATGACAACTTGATAATTACACAGCTCTGGAGAAAAACACATCGGTTGGCCTTTAGATAACCTCAAAGTCTGACTTTCAAGCTCAAGAATGAACTTTCACTCCAAAATCCCTGAGATAGCAGTAAATTCCTTTCTAGCACGGAATAATTATGATGGCTGTGAGTGTTACACAGTTGGTGCAGTACAAAGCACGTCTGTTACATCAGAGCCACGCTGTTACTTAGCTTTATGAACGTAACAAACCACTCTGTTCCTAACAAATAAAAATATCAGCGGACAAATTCTCCCTTTTAACCGCGACGGATACCACTAGCTTCTCAGAAACCACGTGTATAATTAAAAAAACATATTAACGCCAGCAATCTTGTTAGACTGAGATAATCAGAAATCTTTTCTTCATTTCCTCGCTGTGCCTCCTTCAGGACACCGTTTGCCCGAGTGCATATTTCCCATGAGCTCTCCGTCGGTGTTTCACAAAGGGGGCAACCGCAGGGTCCCCCCTGCACACACACACACACACACACACACACACATATACACACATACAGAAGAGCGTTGGTGCGACCATGAGCATCACAAAACCAGATGTTATTCCATATAAAGCTTGAGACAGTGTGTGTGTATGTGCGTGTGTGTGTGTGTGTGTGTGTGTGTGTGGGGGGGGGTGGGGTCAGGATTCAGGCGTATTGTGTTAGACAAGTAGGTTGGGCGATGGAAACTGGTATCAAGGGTTGTGAGCGGGGCGTGATGGTTGCACGCACGTAAACCATAACGCATCAATAACAGTCTGACATACATTTTCCTTTTTCTTGCTATGCACATGGATCCCGTTTTTCTACAGTAATATTAATCATGGGAAGCTCCACTTGTGCACGGCCTGGCACACCTCAGCGTCTCCCATTGTGTGTCAGGGTCCAGTCTCCTCTGAAGACTTCCAGACGGGCTACCCTAGTCACACCTCGTAACTCCAGAAACCTCTTTGCTGCAAGTGCCGCCTCAGAATTCCGGTGCTGCCTAAATACGTGTGTGTCGGTGGCACTGTCGAGCACAATTCTCTGCCAACGGACACCCTTCGACTTCAAAAAGCCTTTGATATCGTGTTCTTCCTGTATTCCTTCATCACGGCACACAGTCAATCTTACAGCCTGTCCTGCCCAATATAAAGACGGAATGATCAATTGCAAAGCATTGATCCATGAAATCAAAGCCGTTTTTAATCCTCGTTTTTTTCTTTCTTTATTTTCTGAGGCCCTCAACTATCGACGGGCGCTCGCAGGACAGGGTGGAGCGAGAGAAAGAGATGTCCTCTGGCATTCTTGGAAGGACAAAACAGAACGAGGGAATGATGGGGGAGTGAAGAAGGAGAAATTCAGACATAAGGGAGAGAGAGAAAGAAATTATATAGGGAATCGATTTGAGCGAGACTGGGATCACCTCCAAAAAAAGAAGGAACAGGGAAAAAAACATCTTGAGGAGCGAGTGAGAATATCCAGCAACATGTCAGATGATTAGCCACCATTGGAAGGGGGGATGGGGCACTCTTGAGCTCTTTGAAAACAGTTTTTATAGTTTTTTAGTTATAGTTTTTTCCCATAGTTTTATATTTTCTAATAACCACTATTCAACAGTTCGACACCCCTCGAGTCACTCACCTAATTTCAAAATAAGTTTGACAAATCAGCACAGTGCTTTAAAATGATGCGACAGGGCCACTGCTGCTGCTGAACTCCCCTGTCCCCTGTGTAGGTGGGGAACTCTCCTGCGGCAGCTGCTTCCAGGACAACATTTGGTCCTTTTTGCAGCTGAGGTCACACTGAGTGAGGGCAATGCTATTCTGGTTAATCTTTCACTCATGTTATTACAACGCTTCATCTGTTCGCAGCCTCCTCGGGGCCGTCATATGACTGACTATGGGAATATTAACTCAAATAGAGAGAGGAAACATTTCAGTTGTCTCACGACAGCAACCACACCCACAGAGCAGGGAAAATATTTGTCTTTCTTTTGCGAATTTCAACCTTTGCTGCTACCGCAGGTCCGCTTTCCTGTGGGATTACGGCTACAGAACAGCGCAAAGTGAGAGAATAGGACGAAGCAGGCCTTAAAGGAAAAGATGAACTTTTCCATTCTTTGTTGCCCAGAGTTAGATGAGAATAGTGAAGCCTCTCCTTTGAGTTTACAGTCACCATTAAGCTACCAGCTACCAGTAGCAGGCTAATTAGCTTAGCACAAAGACTGTAAGCAGGAGGAAACAGATGTAGTACCACTAATAATAATAGTTGTGGTGGAGACAATGCGTGTTATTTTTAGAACAATTAATGGCTCAGAGACACTAGATATTTTTAATGTATGAAAACTGACTACGGATATCCAGTATGTTTGTTCTTCGGGCAGTGTACAAGAGGGCTGATGTTTTAAACGTTATGAGTAAATGGAGATTTTTCAGCAGAGACACTACACATATTAAGAGGCTCTTCTCTTTTAAAGTATGTCCTCTAGTTTGTTAATTAAGGCAGGTAATGGTAGGTTAAATTCTACTTTAATGTTTGCTTTGACGTCCTGACATACTCAGAGGTAAGACTTATCTAAGATGCTACAAAGCCATCTAAATCCATTCTTAGGACGCGAGTAATAACATTGGGCTGGGGGCATGAACTTTCCATTACTAAAGGAAAAAAAAAAACTCCCTCTCCAGCTGCAGACAGTACATTTAGACCACATATTTTTGTATGTGAATACTAGACTAAAAGTCTTCTCGTATGAATCACAACAAGAAAGCCAATGACTTTATGTCCCAAAATATTAAAACAATACCTTTGAAAATGCTTGTAAAAAGTTAGCACCATAAAATTTGAGGTCCTACAAAAATGTTGCACAATCTTGCTGCAGGACACACGGTTGTGTCTGATTTAATGCTGGGAAGATGTGCGTTTTTTTTACAGTAATGGAATGAAACATCACAGACTGGAAGGAACAAGCCATACTGAAATGGAATGCAAAATGCCATCACGCTATTCGTCACCCTACACCACAACCATGAGTTAATCTGCCCTCCCTTCTCGTCAGGTCCCAATCATACCATTGTTTTGGACGATGGTTTCAGAAAGGGAGGTACAGGCAATGGGGCCCCAGTCATGACATCACAGCTGAGGGTAATGGAAGCATCTGGTCCTGGGTGTGGAACCCTGCTTCTCCCCTCTCCAACAAGACTGGCTCCAGCAGTGAGTCAGGGTCCTAAATGAGGACCAGACTCCACACACCGACTGAGGTCACTCTACGGGAATCTCTAGAGGTTGGCTATGCATGTGTGTACAGATGGACAGGGAGCTGAGACTGAGGCCTGCACTTCTGCGCTTTAAGGAATAAATTCTAAAGAATAAACCCCAAAAGCAAACACATTCGAGGATAAAACGCTCAGCTCGGGTGTCCTGACATTTACGTCAGGGGGCAATGAGGCACGAAACAGTGAGAGTAAATCATCAGAGTAGTTAGGAGGGGCTGAGTAAGGCATGTGAAAATTTAAGATTGCCTTTACCATTACGATACGTTACACTAAGAACTGGGGAATTCTTAGGGAAATATGAGTCTCAGCAAGTTTCCAATGTGGGGCTCTGCCCGGGTGCTGTGACATACTGAATGACACTCTCAAGGCGAGGCAGGGAGGCCCAGTGAACTTGTGCCCTCCCTTCCCGGGAAATACCTCGAGGCCATCCGTGAGACCTGATCCTTCCCTCCAAACCTCCATGTAGGCTGAACAAGCAGAACGTATTACGCGGAGGATTATCTTCGGGAAACGTTTCTGTTTACACAGATGTTAATCTCACTTGATAAACTCACACGCTGGATTACAGAGAAAGACAGAGCAGCGGCTTTCAGTGTATTTGTAATCTAAATTCTTTTGGCTGATTTCAGCCTCTGGAGTGTGGGATTCCACAAAAAACTCAGAAACCATCTGAAAGACAGGAAACACGGCACAACAGCTGGCCTAGCTTTGTCCAAAGGTATTTTAAAGAACTCCCAGATGCTTTTACACTTTGCCTGTAAAATCAAAAACCTTTTTGTTAAATATATAGCATATGTTAATTAACAATTAGCTGGTAGGCCAATTTTGTTATCCTTGAATAGAAGTAGGCTAGCTGTTTTCCGCTGTGGCCTGTCTTAATTAAATCAATTAGAAAGCAAATAATATGCTATGCTAATATGCTAATAATAATATCTTTAGCAAATATTGAATTATTTTCACATATTTCAAAAAATGACACCAGACGTCTCATTTTATAACAAACAATGGTTGTGCTGGCAACATGTTTCTAGCAACATGTCTAGTGAGATTTGGCTGCTTATTCTTCTCATTTGTTGGCCGAAGGCTCAGTGAATAATCTCTCCCAATTGAGGATCCTGTTCATTCGATAAATATTGACTTGGTTTATGTCAGTGAAACCCAAAGTGGCCCTTTTATGTGTCCTATCATTTCTTTTCTATGACAATACCACATTGCCATCAAAAGCATCAACTCACCTGGCTCTTTGGCAGCGACGTCCTTCAAAGCGTGTTTGGCCATAGCAGAAACCTGTCCCTGGAGCTTCTGCAAGGAATTCTGCAGTGCATTGATGTCTGCGCCATGATGTCCACAGGTAGTGTTCATCCTGTGCACACGGTCCTGCAGACCACTTACATGTTTCTGTAGTCCATCTTTCAGCTCGTCGATATTGACAGAAACAGCATCTAACCTTTCACACACCGTCTCAAGTCTGCTCACACGTCTGTCCGTGGCGGAAATGCCCTCAGAAACACCCTCTGTGTTCTGTTTACATGGACTTAGCTCAGACGACACCTGTTTGCTGAGCGCATCAAGCCGGCTCTTCAAGTCCTCCACCTGACGCCTGGTGTCATCTGCTTGATTATTAGGTACAGTGATGAAGGAGGCCAAGTTGTCCTGCTCTGGACTCCCTCTGCCACTCTGCCTTGCATGGCAGCATGTTGAGTTTATTCTCTCCATTTCCTGGCTGTTCTTGCTTAAGGAATCACCTAACCCAGTAACAGCACCATCCAGGCCGAGCACATTATCTTGCACATGAATCAATTCCTTCTGAAAGCCGTCCATCATCGCAACACATTTCTCACTTGTGACTGACTGCCTTTCGACAGTGCCTTCCATTAGCCTGAGTTTGTCCTTGTTAGCTTTGACATCTGTGTGAAGAAAGTTCAAGTCATTCCTGCACTGACTCAGGTCCTTCAAAATGTTTTCTAGACTTTCAGGTGTGGGTGATGAATTCTCAGTACCCACAGCAACTCCTGAGCCTGAACATCCAGCAGAGCAAAATTCTCCAACAGTATTGACCTTATCATCCAGCTGCTGGAGAAGGAGCTTGTTGTTGTTGACTTCAGCCTGGATAGCATCCACTGTGCCACCGAACATCCCAAGGAAGGAGCTGGTGCTCATTTCCACCAGCATGTTCGTAAACGTGTTTTTCAGGCGCTCATCCAGAAGCTGCCGCAGCGTTGCCACCTCTTCAGTAATGGTACGGCTTAACTTCTCTTCAATGTAGAAGCAGTGAGTCTCTGCATTTTGCTCTGTGATATTCATGCGTGCTTCCAGCTCTTCAATCACTGCGCTCAAATCATTGTTTTCCTGGGGAGCAGAAAGGTGCGCCAGCTCATTGTCAATGCGGACATTCAGGATGCGGTGAGCCTCCGCAACACGGTCAATCTCACGCCACAGGTCTTTGTGATCACTATGACCGTCTTCTGGTTTGGATGGATCTGTCTGCCTTTGAGTTCTTATGGGTATATCTGCCATGTCCAGACGTAATGCCCTCATCTCCTTTCTCAGATCAGCCTCCTTGGAATCAACCAGCTTGGTAAGGCTGACCAAACCTTGGTCTCGATTGTCTTCGCAGGTCTTCTGTAATGTGTTGATCTGTTCATTGCATGAGCTCTGGAACTTGGCCATCTGTTCCTCCACGGTTTCGTCTAGCCCATTTTTCAGCTCTTTAAATTTACCATCAATGTAGGCCTGTATGACATCAAGGTCCGCAATAGCTGGAGTCTGAGATTGCGAGGCATCCATCAGGACACCGATCTGGCCCTCATAACTTGTCATGGTTCCTCGTATGTCTTCCAAAGCTTCATCCTTGCTTTTCAATTCATCACTGATATCATCCAGCCGGACTATGATATCTTCTATAGCCTTGTCTCCGGCAAGGCCACCTCTCGTAGCCTGATGACCATCCAGCACCGCCGAGCTCTCCCCTGTTCCTGCCGTCGTGCTGTCTGGTGGATGCATGTTGTTGAGAAGGGTCACCAGCATCTTCTTTGTGTCCTCCTGGAGGTCTGTGCGCAGGTTGCCAGTTAACTCTTTCAAAGTCGATTGGAGGTTCAGGACCGTCTGAGACAGGCGCTCAACTTCACCTTCCAGAAGATGCACCTTATCAGTCCCACCAAGTCTCGTCTCATGGTGCCCTGTCTCTCTTCGCTCTGGCCCTATATGGTCAGAAAATATCGTTTTAAGATTTGGATGAATAAATACGAAATAATGTGACTCCGCTCTTTAATAGTATGATTGATGGTACCGTTGGTATTCGTACTGTTGCTATTTAACATGAAATGACAAAAACCCTTTAAACCCAAGACAAAATGGTGTCTTACTCTGTGTGTGTCTGTTTGCATGTCCAGGGTTTGGTATATGGTAAGGCTGTACTCCTGGAACTGTTTGTCGGTAAGGGGGCGGCTTTAAATCTTTACAGTCCAGACCTTGGAAACCAGGACAGCATCTCCACTCTAACTCTGTGACTGTCTTGAAGGAAATCTTGTATGTGGGTCGAAACCGATTTTGGTATCTGTAAAAGAGCACAGACTAATCAAAATGCTTCATTACATGTCAAACCAATGTGAATATATGTTGGCAACTTTAGACCAAGTGTTTAATTCATCTTTCCAATATATATTTTTTTCATTTTCGTTTACATTGTCATACTAAGGCTACTCCTTTCCATTCCAAAAAGATAAAACTGTAACAATATATGACATTTTTCAAACCACTCTACTGCTCCCCACACAAGTTTTGAGTTTCCAGCCAAGGCAAACATTTCCGAAAGAAACAATAGATGACATCACCTCCCAGCAAGGCAGGGGTCGCGTCATGCCGGACATCTGGAAAGTTGTCGACTGCAACGGTCATCTATGCCTATTTCCTGACTGTAACCTTCACTGATAATATTACTTACTCGAAAAATAAAATAGAAAACTGTAAAGGGACACAAACACTTAATGTTATGGCTGTGTTTGGAAATCTTATCATGAGATAATGTGAAGCTAGACATCTATGATATAACTTAGAAATGGAAAGAAAGTGTGAGGTGTCTGTTCCCACTGCCAGTTCTTGATTCATGCACGAACTTGGAGACGTGCTCCTGTGACATAAGAGTGATCTGTTTCCAGATCTTTTCCACAACACGTTAGCTCTGGCGTGCGATGTGTGTGAAAGCTAAAACACAGACAGCTTATGTTGTTGCGCAATTAATCACAGGCCGCAATGAAAAAATAAACGAACACTTCCGTCTTCCATGAAATGAAAAACGATTCCTCACCAATTAGTTGCGTAAATACTTTCATTTACAACAATCAGTCGATCGGGAAGGAGGGACAGATTGTTCAAATCTTTCAGATTATTTTTTCTAAACAGACACGGGCTATGAAATCAAATTATTACAGTAATTGTCATAAGACCACACTTGCAGAACTTAGCCAATTCTATCGTTCTATCTAACATTCTATCTAGAAATTTGGATATTTCTTTTAAAATATCTTTTCTTCAAAAAGAAAAAGAAATAATAATAATCTTTTGTCATCTCAAATAAGAAATCTTTTCTTTTTTTTCCTGCTTTAAGGCTGTAGCCAGGGCTCTGGTACTGTGGTGCAGCCTTAGGTTACATTTGATCGCCATGGGACTGGATTTGTCTCTCTGAGAGACATGTTTTTATCAGAACTGCATACTTTATAACATGATGCACCCTCAGCCCCACCCCAACGCTCCCCGGAAGCTCACGTCACTTGTTGCTGGCAGCCGGGCTGGTAGACTGGACAGGGGGCCACGATGGGCTCCTGGAAGCTCTCCACGCTCCCCTGCACCGCGCAGCTCACGTTCCTGCGCACCACATAGGCGCACCAGTTCCTGATGAGAGAGTCGGGATTGAACAAGAGCCTCAATGTGTAGAAAAAAAAACCCCCCTAGATTATATCTTCAGTGGATGGGATAACGTTTAAGAAATCTTGCAACGTTTACTGAGCTTTCCCAGGAAGCTTGTGCAATTGAGCCCCATTTATTTTCTTCACTTTGGC
>KV751351.1:420863-445867 GCA_001698575.1 Mola mola | reverse complement strand
AAAAGAGGAAAGGGAGGAGGGAGAGAGAGAGAGAGAGAGAGAAGAGAGAGAGATTGAGAGCGAGAGAGAGAGAGAGAGAGAGAGATGGGGGAGAGAGAGAAGAGAGAGAGAGAGAGAGAGAGCGAGAGAGAGAGAGAAAGAGAGAGAAAAAAGAGAGAGAGATGGGAGAGAGAGAGAGAGAAAGAGAGAGAGAGAGCGAAAGAGAGAGAGAAAAGAGAGAGAGATTGAGAGCGAGAGAGAGATAGAGAGAGAGATGGGAGAGAGAGAGAGAGAGAGAGCGAGAGAGAGAGAGAGATGGGGGAGAGAGAGAAGAGAGTGAGAGAGAGAGAGAGAGAGAGAGAGAGAAGAGAGAATGGGGTTTTGTTTGTAAGTGTGTTGCTGTTCATTTACTTTCCAGAAGAGGGCAGCACAGCAACACTAAAGGAAGCCAAGACTCTTCTGTAGTCATGGCAATTCATTTCCATCCAAAAGTGCTGGGAGTTAGAAAAGGACATATCATTTTTGAGGCAGCACAGGCACCAACATTACTCCAGTCACATTTCTCCGCAAGCTTACAGTGCTCTGAATTCACCATACTTTTGATTGGAGTCATGTCTCCTCGTATGTGAACTATTCTATCAAAGCTACTGTCTGTTTTTGTTGCTTTGCTAAATTCAACTGGATTAAAGTCTCTTATGTGCAACGAAGACATTATCAAGCAGCACACCTTTCAGTCAAGGTGAAAAAAAAAAAAGATCCTCATTGATTTCGTATGTGCCCTGATACACCTGCAGATTGGAACGTACTGTAAGATGAGTCATATCTGAAGGGAAAATACCTGGCTGTTTCTTTCATTTAAAAAGCAAACAAACACACACAAATACACACAGTGATTTCAGCCATAAATCCAGGTGACATTTCCTAATTTCACGTCTCTCAGATCGATTTTCTTATTTTTCGACTTTGCAGAAGTTAGAGATCTGATTGGAATTGGAATAGCCTGCACTGAACCGGAATGGATCCTTTTCAGTGCGTTTGTCATTGAGACGTCACCTCTCCCCGTGGCGGCTTTTGAATCCCTTTAAATTGTGCTCCAACTGAGGCGGTGACCTTGATCTTTATATCAACTTGTAATAAATGTGCATGCGGGTGTACTTCAGGGACTTTTAAGGCTGCTACCGAGGAAACATAAAACGTGTCTTTCTGTGAAAGGACCTGTTTTGTGCAGTGTTGCAGAGCCAGTATGCTCCTGGAACACAATGCTTCATATCAAAGTCACCCAGCGATAAGTTTCCATGCAGATACACTGTGGGCTTTGTGGCTTCTTAAGAGTAACTGGCCTCTGTAAAAGTAAAAAAGACTTTTTTTCCTTTTTTTTTTCAACCAGGGCCAATGAACAGTGCTGCAGAGATTTCATTTGGCAAGCTACAGTTGCGCACCACTCGCATGACATCAGAGATGCGAGCACTAACATTTGGGTGTCTCAGTGGGACAGTCAAGGCATGCACACACTGCCTACACAGGCACTGATCACAGCAGGGTGAAGGGTGCCTAAAGGTGCTGTGGTGGGATTGTAACTTCAATTTCACTCTCGGTGAGTCTGAGGCATGCTGTTTTGATCACATATTCACTCAACTTATTCAATCCCTGCAAAAGTGTTCCAAACTGAAGTGAATTCCACATTTTTTTTACTCTAAAACCTAAACTATGGTTTACAAATTTATGAGCCCAGTGCATCTCTCTTATGGGAAAAGGCTCAGTGCACACTAATATGGATATGTTTCTCCTTCATGAAAAAAACAAAAACCTGCCCACACAACCTTTGTTTTATTAAATATCTCCTTATTGACAACGATGATGTAATCAATACATGTCTGCCATTGTTATTGTTCCGCTGTCATAACAGAATACAAAAATGGGCAAACACATGGGTGTGTGATGGAACTGTTTCTCAAAAAATGCACTTAGGCAAGCATTTTGAAAAAAAACAGTTTTTAGTGACTTAAATGCTTTTTGCGTGTGGACTAAAAGCCAAAATATGCAAGAACATGTTTTGCCTGTATTAGTGTGTCAAGAATACAGGGAAGAAGAAATGGTGATACCTCAGAGAATCGACTCTACTTGTCTGCCTTCCATCATTATTTCAGGTTTTTTTTCTCCCTTCTAGCCCCTTGTCTGTAATTCTACTTTCCATAGACACGACTTACACCGGTATCAACCTGTAATAGTGAGCTGATCAAAAATAGCACCTTAATCAGTTGACCTTTCCGTTATGGAGGACCCTTGCATTTGTGAGACGCAAGTGGGTTTTGTCGGATGAACCTTTTTTAGGTTATTAATTGGCATAACACTGTGAATGACCTCCTGTGGATCAGGATGTACGTTGGCTTTTTCTCTTTTGCTGGGGAGTAAAGCAGAGTGGGCATGATTCACTACAGTGTCATGATCGGAACATACTGTGAGATTAAGAGAAGGTTCAAACAAATGTCATGCTCACACACGGACAGGGAGATGGACTTGGAGACAAAGAGGGGGAGAAATAGTTGCCTGTTGCCAATGTGCCTAAGAAGCCCGTCCATACACACACATGTCCATACACGTGGATGCGGACACACAGACAGTAAATTAGGAAAGCTGATTTATTGGATGTAAAATGTTAATATAGCTATAAGCCGCGCTCATGAATTGTTAATTGAGGCTGTGACGAACTTGTCACCTGAAATGTTAATGAGGTGAGATTGCGTCAGGGGCCGCGATGTCTCTGTGAGCGACTGAGTAAATACAATAGATTAGCCGAATCCACACACACACACGCACACACACACACACATGCTTTAATATGATGCTGAGGGCACTTGAGCTGGGTCATGCCCATTCAGCTGTAGAATAATTTAATTAATAATTGGTAGTATGCAAATTGGGCTTTGTGGTACAGTGAGAGGGGAATGTAGGTGTGGTCCACGGACTACATCTGTACTGTCTCCTTCAGTCTGACTCACTGCTACAATAAAATGTTCCGCTATTGTCATTATTTCTACATTCAATATTTTTATTGCGTGCGATGCACCACCGACTAAGTACCATATAGTGCATTTCAGCTGCAGGGATTAGGAACCTTTTGATCTCAGGTCTAAATTTAGTCCCGCGGTAATTGATCTACACCCAGAAAAGTCAATGCTCGGGGCAACTTTACAAACGTACGAGAACTTTAGAGGTGTGGCCTGTAGTGCTGAACGTTGCAATGTTTGGAACCTGCAGCTGCATGCTCTGTTTTTTTTCCATCATGCTTTGAGACATGTACATAGCAGAAGTAAGCTTTTTTGTATAGCCTTTGTCTTCTTCGTACTGCCCACTGGCCTGAGGTTGTATATTGCAATTACTTTTATTTTGGTCCACGTTCGTCATTGACCATAATGCTCCCAGGATTGTAACCATAACAATATGCCGCAGAAACTTAACAATAACAGTTCCTGTTACTTAGGACTAAACACTGGGACGAACGCTCTCTGGTGAACTTGGCGCTTTCCTCAAGTAACCAGGTTTTACCACCACTGATCTGCTTTAATGATAATAATACAAGTGGTTTTATTGATTAAAAAAAAAAAATGCTTTCATTTGCTGAAAATTCGTTGTAAAAAAAAAAAATACAAAAGTAGTAATGGCTGGTTTCCTTGTAATGCTTAAAAAAACTTTAAATACATTTTGATTATTCTTATTTTTCTGTGATGGACTGAAAATATATGGGAACCCGCTTGATCAAAACCAGACATGTAGCAACTTGAGGTATCGATTTTGGTGAAGTATAAAGTTGTGTGCATGGCCTATTAAATTCCTGTGAGTGATTAAGATTGACCACAACTAGTGACTTCTCTGAGCCTTCCTTGTTTGTTACAGTAAACTCAGCCACAAATGCGACAATAATTGACTTGAAAAAGTCGACTGGAGCCATTTTGAAGACGCCGCAGATCCCAAGACAAACTGCGAACAATTGTTTTTAATCATAAAGTGCATAATACAGATGTTTCACAGCTCCATCAGGAAGCCTTCAGGAGGGAAGTTCTGAAGTCAAATGAAGCACAAATTTAGGTATTTTACAATGAAGATGTTAGGTTTCAGTTCTAATTTTGTTGAGGACCCAAAAGCAGAGCCAAGGGACAAAGAAGGTTTAACAGAGTTTATTTTAAGAATGAGATGAGGAAAGTTGTTTAAGTGCGATGAGCAGAGTGGAGGAAGAGATGACTGGCAGGGAAGGCGGTGTAGGTAGGAGAATGACGGTTAGAAGAGTGAATGAAGAGAACTACAGCATATATACACAAAAGAGCTTAGGGCTATCTTAGCAGACAACTACTATGATGACTGAGGTAATAATCCGGCAGGGAGAGGAGGGAGCAGCCGGGTTTAAAAAGTGGAGCTGAGGGTGGATGTGAGACTGGTGTGCAGCACTGCCAGCAGCCAATGAGCCAACCACGCGCCCTGCAGACAGAGAGAGAGAGAGAGAGAGAGAGAGGGAAGAGGAGGGGAAAGAGAGGACAAAACAGAAGGCAGACAGCAACAAGCAAAAGAGAGAAAAAATAAAGATAGAAAAAGGTAAACTTGTAGTCACAGAAGGAACCATGACAGAAGATCCACAAAGTTATGCGCACGTATGCTCTTCAGATCCCAACAATATCTTACCAACTGTCTAACATGGTAGTAGGCTTTTCATTTTGCCACGTCTGGTCTCTTCTGCTGGCTGCTTCTCGGATACAACTGAGTTTTGTTGGTTGAGTTACGGATGCATGAACCCATCTACTGATCTATTTCACAGCAGCCATTAAGGCAGGAAACAGGTGAGGACCGTTGTTCCCAGGTTCCATTCAGGTCACAAATCAGCGTGTTGCTTGTTAGCACAGCTGGATAGGCTCTATCATGCTAAAGAATCCTAATAAATGTTATTAATTACACCAGCTTTTACCTGTAGTTTAAAATCATTATGGCTGCCTAGAAGAGGGCTCATTGTTAAGTACATATACTATTAGTGTTAAGTTGGAGTAGCTGCTAAGAGACAAGTCTAGTTATTTTATAATGATGTTATAGCTGGCCAAGTTTGCATTAATCATAAAGGCTTTGTATAATGTTTGTTAGTGTTTTCCTATCATCACATGTTTTGTGTATTAAAATCTGTGCAGTACAGCACATTGCCAGTACTGGGGTGGTTCCACCATTTTTGTTGGATTGTTACTATTTGTTTGTTTGTCTTTTTGTTGTAGACACTGTTTAACACGTAATAGCTTGCCGTATGTACAGTCAGTGGGTGACTCTGCCAGGCCAGGTGGGTGGTGTAGCCTGGTATGCTACGTCTAGGACACTTCTATAACGGGTGTGAGAGCGGACCCAAGAACAGCACAAATCTAGACCGGCACAGTTCAGATCTTTATTTACAATGTTCACGATTCCAAACAGACGACAATCAGGAAGCCTGGTCGGTGAGCACAGTCCAAGTTCTGAATGGGGCAGGAGTCTCCGGAGAGGGAGTCAAGGCAGGCTGCAGGCAGACAGGGAGCGGGCAGATGCAAAGTTCAAAGACAGAAGGAAGGTCAGGTACCAGGAGATCCGTCCGGAACAGAGTGCTGGAGAGTAGTGCATGACGCGACGACAATCTGGCAGAGAGTGAGTGTGGAGGAGCTGGTTAAGAGCCGACTGGCGGGAACAGGTGAGTCTAATGATTTGATTAGGGCAGGCAGGTAGAGTGGGTTGGTAGAATGGAAAACCAGGAGTGGACTGGGACAACTTCAAAGTTCAGTGTCTTGTATGCCTACTGAGTCTCTTTTGAAAAATGGTAATTGGACTCAAATTTACTATATATAGTTCCTTTAAAATCTGCTTGACTCCTCAAAGCGCTTTATTACATTCACCCTTTCACACACATTCATACATGGGTAGAAGTGTAGTATCAGGGAGTTATTCTCACACATTGACACACTAACAGTAGTGGGATTATTCCATGACCTCTTGCTGCTTTCTGTCCCCTTGTTCCCTAAGCTTCACTCGGTGACAACATTAGGCTCAGATCATGCCCTGATGGTCAGCTGCTTCTTATCCACGCTACATAACATTTCATAACACGAGACTGTCTGCCCCCCACTACTTTGTGATAGTTTGAAGTGTAAGTGAATTATCTGCCGCATTGCTGATGTGTCCTTGTTTGTTGCTGTATATCAGCTGGATGCTGGGTTTTGATTTTGCCAACACAGTTAATGAGATAGAATTTTCTCCACAGCGATTAAAAGTTGCAGTGTTGGGAAATAGCCACATGATCGCTGCTGCAGAAGGCAAAGGTAAGACGAAAGATGATCACATTGTATCAGTCGCTGCTATTGGATTTGAATTTACGTGGAATTAATAAAACAGAGCATTGTATCCCAGCGGATTGATCTGCATGTTCAAGAGTCTCGGACTGGATCAGTTTCAATGTAGGATTTCTATGTGTTTGCAAATCACTGGAAGAGCCATCCTGGCACCCTTCCCTATGGTGGCTGCTAACCATGATAAAAACCAGCTGTAGAGAATGATGGTGCAACATGGTGGAGAACACACACTCTCTCTGTGGAAAATAGGTAACGGAAACTCTAGAAATGGGAACATTCCAATATTGACGTTAGTTACGCCTGTTGATCCAGGCATAATTGACTCATCAGATACCAACTCAGATTGGCTTTAAAGAGACCACATGGCCACAGCCATAGAAATGTGAGGAAAGAAAAGTTATATGCCATGTCCACACTAACATACATATTTTTCTAAGCGGATTCGTCTTTTATTGAAGTAATGTGGTGAAGGGAGCACCTTAGGAGCAGCATGTGCAGAAGCGTTTCGTAAGACTTTTTTTTTTTATTGTAAGAACTGTGGCCATTTTATCAAAAATAAAAATACACAGAACAAACAACACAGTTAAGGATGCACCATTATGAAAACTCTTCATTCTAACAAACGCCACAGATACCGATACCCTTTTGTGGCAATGATATAAAGACATCCTTTATATAAAAAATGAAATAATTCACAACGGATGTGCGTCATGGCACACACAAACACCACGTAGACAAGTTCTCAAAGTCAAAAATGTGATTTTCAACAGAGGTGGTTTTTAAAGCTGCGGTCAGGTGTTGGACAGCAGATATAGCCAGTGAGAAAATTGATGTGGCCACTGGTATCGGTGAATACCACCTTATCTGCTGATACTGATATGGAGCTGATATGTTGGTACCTCCCAAACACAGCTATTACTCTGTAGACATAAGGAATGTTTCAGTAACTGATTTAATCTGTTCACATAAACTCTTCCACAAATTTTATACCCTCCCACAGTCACATGGATGCCTGTGCTGCCTATTAAACACTTTTTTAACCTCTGAAGGAGATTTCATTGGTAAAAATGACTTCATTAGTTAACCGCAACGTTCCATCATTCATCTTGTACATTTTGTCCTTTCTTTTCATTTAGAAATTTTCTTATCTCTTTTTTTACCGCTTTTGACGGTGAGTTACATGTCCCTGTTTTAACGTTATTTAGTCAAGGACTACTCAGATCTATGTGATGTAACCCTCCTTTTAAGATTTTGTACTTTTGTTGTTCAGAGTGAAAAGAAAAAAAACTCTGTCATGTCTGTGCTTCTTAAAAAAATGTGTGAAGAAAGACGCAACCCTGAGCTTTGCTTGAAAGCCATAGTAATTTTTGTAGAAGAGTACACCATTTTTATCAGAAAAAATCTAAGGCACGTTCTCAAGGTTTATTTAATCTCGAACTGCTCACACACACTGCTGTTCAAGTTTTCATTAAAAAGCTTAGACGGATTGGTATAAATAAATTGATTTAAAGATTCAAATCATATTTTTTCCGGCAACACCGGATGACTATTGATCCAAACGTTAATGCTACAGTATGACTCACGATGATGGAAATGGTTTTTCTATTAAGCATATGGTAGGCGGGCCAGGAGGTGATGATGTCAGCATGACATCAGAAGGGACCAGCAGTACTAGGTAAGGCCCCACTCCTTTTACTGTACATAGCTCCTGGGTTTACGTACTCTTCCTTCCACATGCTGCACATCCTCACTCCATGTGTTTCACTCTGTGCTGTAGCACCCAGCTGAGACTCACACAGAAAAAAACTCTCTCCCTCAAAAAATTCTCTGTTCTACAGCAAGACATAGAGTAAGGTGAGGAGAAGGGGATAATGCTGATTGCCAGTGATCTGTGGTTCATATTAATGTGACTGTAAGTGAGTTCCTGCTGTGTCTCAGAATCACAGAACAAACACCGACTGAATAGTTGAAAGGGCAGATAAAATCTGGGCTTTATCTCATAGCTCTGTCTACATGTTTTTACCCCATTATAATGCACACTGCACACTGCACACT
Organism: Mola mola; assembly: GCA_001698575.1. Classification (NCBI taxonomy): domain Eukaryota; kingdom Metazoa; phylum Chordata; class Actinopteri; order Tetraodontiformes; family Molidae; genus Mola; species Mola mola. Next base: position 437,486 of record KV751351.1, on the reverse strand, counting down.
TCACATCACTATCAAAGCCTCTTTACTTGAAACCTGTAAATTAATCATGTTTTATGGACAGCCATGTGGACTTATGCAATACAGCGACTTTTCTAATAATGAGTCAGTGATTGAAAAAGAAAAACTGATGCCCGATTAATCAGCCGATATCACCTCACACACCCCTGCAAAAAATTAGAAATCTTTATTTAATTGGAAATCCTTATGATAAACTAGATAACTATTGAATTGAATGTGTGCTCAAAGTAATAAAATATCTACTACAGTATACAGTTTTGCTCCTACCTTTCAAACAAATCCTTTGTAATAGGAGAGTTCTCCTTATCCCATACCCCCCCTCTTTGATGCGGTATTCCACAAGGGTCAATTCTCTCAATTTTTTCTCTTTCTCTCTCTTTATCTACGTCCTGCTGACAGCCACTGACAAGAACAGACTTTCTTTTTGTTACCCAAAATCTGAGCTTTGAAATAAAACCAACTCTTGGCTACGTCTCTCATTCCGCCTGCAATATGGGCATGATTTTCTACTCAGAGTTCTGTTTCAATTTTTGCAAATCACTAAAGTATATGTAATGTAATACTCTGAATTTCTGTGTGTTTTTTTTTTTAGTTTCTCTCAAGTTTAATTCTTTAAACAGACAAAGTCGTCATTGTAGGTGATTTCAATATTCATGTGGATATTGAAAATCATAGCCTTGGTTGGACCTTTATTTCACTCTTAGATTCAATTGGCTTCTGTCAGTGTGTACATAAATCTACTCACTGTCTTAGTCATACTCTTGATCTTGTACTGATGTATGGGATTAAAATTGCTCACGTAACAGTTTTTCCACATTATCCTTTTTTATCTGACCATTACTTAATAACATTTGAACTTTTAATACATAAATACACGGTGACCGGAAAACATTTCTACTCAAGATCTCTATCAGATGATACTGTAACTAAATGTATAGAATTGATTCCATTAGCTCTGGATCCAGTGCCTTGTCCTATTATTATTATTATTATTTTTGTCTTGTCCTACTAGAGTAGAGGATCCTTTGGTTAAGCCCAGTCCCCCCAAAAGTGACCACTTTGTTGACAGAATCTCAGACTCATTATGAAAAACTTATCACCCAATTACAACGCCGCACTCCCAAAATGCAGGCTTACTGGTAGTTCCTAGGATCTCTATAAGTAATATGGGAGGCAGAGCCTTCAGCTATCAGGCCTTTATTCTCTGGAACCAGCTCCCGGTTCAAGTCTGTGGGGTAGACACCCTCTTTGTGTTTAAGAGTAGGCTTAAAACCTTCCTTTTTGATAAAGTTTATAGTTAGGACTGGCAGAGGCCAGCCCAAGGTTATGCTGCTATAGGTCTAGACTGCTGGGGGATTTCTCATGATACACTGAGCCCCTCTATTTCTCTACCTCGCTCTTTCCATACTTCTTTTACTCTCCAGTCTGTGATGTCCCAGTATTTACTCTGTCATGTCCCAGTATTTGTGTTACTAACTTCACCCTGGGTATTTTCTCCCCGGAGTCCCTCTGCCTTATCGTCTCTCAGCTACCTGGTGACGTGGGCATGACGGTTCTGCTAGCGACCTGCTATCCATTGGAGATGTGACCTTGTGTCTGCGATCATGATCATCTTCACTTATCCTACCCAGCAAAAGACAGCGTGGCCTGTAATCCTGACACCGTCTAGTTCCTGGACTCTATTGGACATCTATTGCACGTCTACCCGTCCCAGGGAGAGGGATACCTCCTCCGTGGTTCTTCCTGATGTTTCTCCTTTTTCCTGTCTAGGGTTTTTGGAGTTTTTCCTCACCCGGTTCGAGGGTCTAAGGGTAGAGGGTGTTGTTATGTACAGATTGTAAAGCTCTCAGAGGCAAATTTTATTTGTGATTTTGGGCTATACAAAATAAACTTGATTGATTGAAACTTTATAATGTCAAGTTGAGAGAGGACTTTCAAAGTCATCGAATCTCTGACTTGCTGTTACTGGGAGTCTCACAGTTGTTTCCAGTTCAAACTACATTACTGGCTGCTGACAGGGGGGTCACACACTAAATGATCCGTCACCAAGACAAATGCAAGACTTCTCTGATGTCTAAGCTACATTTGGTCATGAAAGCACAAGATGAAATTGGAAATGTTGAGTAATTCCATGGGTAGATTTCAAAATGAACATTCAATTGAAAATAAAAATAAAAATTTAGTGATAAGAATAATTATAAATCTAGTTTGAGGCAGGGACATATCAGGGGTTGCGTCTTTGAGGAGGTCACAGTATTTGGTGAGTGCTGATCTTTGCTTCTGATGCTTGCTGATCTTTGACTGCTCTTGCTAATATCTGCGCAGATCCATAAAGCAAAAATGGTCTGTGCTAGATATTTTTTCACTCAGACCTCACATATCTAATATCACAGTGAGTGGCCGCTGTACAAGAGTGAATAGAGAAAATGCTGTAATTTCCCCTTCAACGTTAAGTGTTAAACATAAGTTCATTATTATTATTGTTTTAGTTATTGATACTAGAAGCAGCGCAATAGCTTTCAGAGTTGTGACTCACCAAGAGTTTGGCTGCCAGAAAATCTTTGGAGTGCAGGCTCTGCTGGCAGTAAAGGCTCATCAGTAACACTGGAGACAGTGATTAGAGAGCGGGAATCAATAATACATGGTAAGGGACGGCTAATGTACCACAGGGACTGTCAGAGAGATAACAACGTCTCCAATACCCAGCCTGCCATCTCATATCTGCTAGTTTCGACACACAAAGCCAGACATCGCAAGCACATGAGGTATGAAAAGCAACAGGGGAAATAAAAGCTTTGGAAGAGAAAAGGTTAGACAAATGGCGGTAAGAGTTGGAAAGTATAAAAAAGAACATGGGAGTAAAGTGAAAATAAACAGAAGAATCTAGAGACTCAATTTTAAAATTGTATTTCCGACTGATTTGATAATTTCCTTAACTCTCAGAATCACGTGAACCCAAACAAATTTATTGAATGTCAAAGGAAGGAAAGCAAACCGCGGCTTATTACAGGACTGTGTTGAAAAGAGGCCCTTTTTCCTCACACTGACATGATATTTCAAAAATCAATATGGGGCTGTGAAACAGGCTAAAATGAAATAAGTATGCAAGCTATCCGGGAAATAAGATTGGCAGGCAGACAGAAGCATGCCACCGCTCTCAGGGGACGGATGTTCGCCAAGCGGTCTCTCATCTACAGAGATTGGGGTTAATGCACCTTCTACATTAGCACACTAGCACCATGGCAGCCAGCTGACCTCAGCTACAGAAATACTAAATTAACCAGCGCACCCACATTAGAATGATGATCTAATTAATCAGTGATTGGAACAACTGCGCGCTCTCTCTCTTTGAATGCTATCCACTACGATACAGACAGTAAACTCTTGCCCCCACCTGCCTCCCTTTGTATTTCCACCCCCACCTCATTGCCAGGGCTGCTCATCAGCAGGCCACAAACACAAATGCTTAATGTAGTTTACAGAATCAGACAGAGAGATATTTGTCCCCAGGATAGGCACAAGGACACAGCTTCTTTCTTTCTTCTTTCTGACATTATTACTGAATTGACTCTCATCCAACGCGACTCATTTCTTGTCACTGTTTGACGTTCGCAGATTAAACAACAAAAGCGTTTCAGCACATACAGATGACAGTACTGAAAGCATATAACTCTTCTCTTGACCTGAACCTAACCTGAGCAGTGAGGCTGAAGAAGTATTAATAATTAGATTTTACTGTTCAGGAGGAGCCTTTTGAGAAAGAGATGAGTGCAACTTAAAGTGTTTTTGTGTCCTTTTTCAATTACTTCAGCCAATTGAAAAAAGCCCAATGCCATCAATTGTTAAGAAAGTTTTTAAAAGCAGAAAGAGAAGCAGATGTGAGTACAGGGAAACAAACTCAGACAGAGCGATGAAATCACATAGAATTTTGTTCACTTTAATTTTAGTTCTAATGCTGAAACTACAACCTATCTCATCCCTAAAAATTGAGAAGACATGAAAAAATGCTTATCACATTTTCACATAAACTAAGATGTCATCTGCTGCTTCTGGTGTCCACAACTGCTTATTTCACTCTGGCCAATACTCCAAGAGCCAAAGATATCAGATTTACAAACAGAAATCAAAGAAGGGGCAAAGGTTAACACTTTTGAAGTGGTAGCCAGCAAATGTTATTTTTTTTTACTGGTATATGTTGTAAAAAAAAAACTCTTAATGTTTAGTCTCCCCGCACTTACCCCTGAAAAAGCATCCAAATTAAACACTTATGATCATATATACAACATATTCTGATTCATCTTGTTCAGACTATTTTCTGAAGTTATTTAATGAGTTAAAGTGAAAATTCAGGTCTAGAAATAATGATAATGATGACACAAGTTTGATCTTATTAGCTACCAGATTAATCATTTGCTTTAATTGCAAAAAAACTGAAACATCTATTAATAATTACTGATTGGAACCAAGGTAATGTCTTTAAAATGATTACTTTTGTTTGGTCAACATTCCATTCACATTTTAAAACATACAGTATCCGGTGGGATACTGTATGGTACGTTTGGAAAGTTCAGGATGCCCATTAGATCCCATTTAAACCTGTTTATCATCTACCCCAATGATTAAACACACATTTTAACTTGATTATTTGTAAACAACACGGGTGCCAAACAATCCATTTCTAAAGTTTATTAAGAGATGTGTTTCCCAAATAGCTCTTCACATGTTGTCCCCACTTCGTGCTCGTGTCACATAGTTTAAAGCTGAAAACAAGGCTGAACTCACTGTGGTAGAGTAAGGTGGGGGCTTTGGGTCGTTATAAGAGGAGAGACTTTTAAAGAACGTAAGATGATGAAGTTTCTTATGTTGTTTCATTTTTTTTTCCCCTGTATCTTTTTCTACATCATTTACAGCATACTGTATAATCGTACTGGGAAATGTAATGGCAGAATGTCATCATCAGATGGAGCTGTCAAATCTGTGAATAGGCCGGTAAACATTAGTTTTAGCTTGTACTACACACACACACAGTGACAGCTTTTGTACAGTATCACAAACTGCTTAAATAATCGGTGACCAGAGCTCGAAATGATGATGTCTACCTGTGCTGTGCTTTGCCTTTACGCTTGTCTGAGCTATGCTCTGCGCTCTACCTCCCAGTGAACAGAGAAAATAACTTATCATGGGAAAGCAGCCTAGGGAGTTGTTTTTCTTCTTTTTTTTTGAATTGTCCATAGATTGTCCACCAGAGAATGCTATCAATAAATACGCCACTTTCCTTTGGCCCATCTGGCATGTACTAACAAAATAGACAAACAGCAACATCACTAAACATACTAAAGTATTACAGAAAAAACAGAGAGGAAAAAGACACTGATTTGTCACTGAAGTGTCATGCTTGAGATGCTATTTTCCTGTAACAATAAAAAAAATGTCCGCAAAAAATGGGTCAACTTATCACCCATTTAAAATGGAATATTTTTCAGCAATGTCTCATTTCAGTTTATTTGAGCTATTTATTGGAGAGGCAGCCTTCAGAGAAGCAACTGTGACATGTCTCAGTGTACATCTCAGGCATAAAGTGATTATAGCTTGTGATTAACACTGTAGGAACCGTGTAAGGTTGTCACAAACCGACTGACTGGCACCTCGTCAAATGCTCAGTCACCTCCGGTCACCATGCTTCCTTTCCGCTGGGTTGTATGATTCATCATCTCCCAGACGAAGGAGCTTGTACAGTTTGTTTGTCCATGTGAGAGAAAGCTCCCCCCTGAAACTGCCTCTGCTGAGCCTGTGATGACATTTTCATCTGACCCAAAGCCAACATCCCTGTAATGAGAAGCCATCAAAAAGCAATCTCCTGCAATAGAAAAGGATTTCAATTTGAGGATGCCTTAATTGCTATGCAAAATACATAAAAAAAAAAAGCCTTCTACTTAGATCAGCTGGAATCATTGAGAGCCAGTGCAAGCCATGTGATGATGCCATTGATTGGTTTGCTCTGTTAACGCAAGAGTAAGATTATGCTAATAGCTATGGGCTGAGAGAGGACATTTTGAAAAGGAAGGAAAATATTAATCTGACATTCAGTTTTACTTGGGATGTGTATAAAATTGATTTTTTCCTCCATGGTGTTGAATCAAAAATCAATTATTTCCCATAGGTAGTACACAAGACACTACAGCTTCAAGTCCATACGTCTATTTTAGAGTTAGCTAAATAAATAAATAAACAAATAAATAGATTTTTAAAAAATGCTGCTGGACACTACTATAGCCTTTTGAAAATATAAAGTGTAAATACATTTGCATTACTATAAATGTGTATTTAGGAATTTCCAATTACTGTTAGTCATCTGTGTAATTACTACTATCAGCTCTAAAAAATACGTATTGATTGATACCTACAGTTTTTCTGGCTGATTATAAATTATTGTGATGCTTCTATTATTTGATTTCCTGTTGTTTAATATTTTTGAATTCATTTCTTTTTATTTTTCCCTGACGAGGTCTTCAAATGTTTTCCCAACTAAATGTCCAAAATCTAAAGACACAGTTCACTATCATGTATGGCAATGAAAAACTGGAACTGACAAAAACATATTTTTTGTGTGAGAATAAAAAAATCTGCTGATTGACTCACTGTAAGTCAACCAAACATTGCAGCTCCAACTGCATTCAAAGCTCTGGATTCCCAGAGGACATTTTATTACTTTTCAAGCATTGTGAAAGTAAGTCTCACCTTGTCATCAAGCCAGCCATCTTGTCTGAACTGATGTCTTGTCATTATCTCACCTGAACTTGTCTTTGTTGGCACACCAGTAGTATAATGAGCTGTCCTTCTCCAGTCAGGATTGCTCAACAGAGCACAGTTTCATTGTATCCCTAAAAAATTATCTCGTCAAGAACGGTGTCTTGCTCTGATCTCAAAACATGTCAGTCAGATCTTTCCAACCTTTGACCAATTTCTTCTGCTATGGCGAAGCATTCAGTACAACTCCCTGGCATCTATTTAAACTTGTATTAACTGCTTACTTGCTGATTATATGAATATCTAGTATGGCAACTGATAGAGAAGTGTTTCATAGAAGCAACTAATTAATCATCATCATCACATCCTAGATAATTGAAGCTAATACTAATTTTGGTATTTTGTGTCTGTGTATAAAGTCTATCAGCCCACGGCCTATTGTATTGTATTGCATCCCTTGAATTCTCGGTTGGATTGGATTCTGATGAGTTAGAGATCAGGTCAATGCCTGAGGAGACACATTATCCCATCCAGGGTGTCTCGTGTTTGAGAATGGCAATGGCATGGGGGGGGGGTGTACTCAATTGCTCTGTTTACATGGACACAAATATTCGGAATAAAGGGCTGATCAGAATAAAAATGCTTCTTGTGAACACATCAATAGAAAGATGCTGATCCGACTTGGCTCATTTGGACAGAACTTATATTCCGATAGAGATGGGCGGCTTATGCCGATCCTTATTCCGAATCGTGTCCATCTACACACTTATTCCGTTCCCAACTTCCTGTTTAGGGTAGAATTACCCTCACTGCGCATGTGTGCCGCTCATGTCCTCCCGCTCTCTCCTCCTGTAATGCAGGAGCATTAAGCATTGCAGGTCCGTCGCTGTTTCCAGTAATATACTGGAACAAGGTTGCAGGTGGAGACGAGGGCTGGATGGGGCTCGGCAGAGCAGGAGGAACTGACAAGGCTGGAGATAAAAAAAAATCCACAGATTAGTACTCTAAATAACAAGAGCTGAACATCCAAAAAATATCAACTAAATTCAGCCATACACTACCACACAGGTAAAACGACGAACTGGCAATGAATGGCTGAAGAGACCAGGTTCTTATACTGCAGGAGGTGTAGATGAACAATCATAGTGGATCTGGAACAGGTGTGTTTGAGAGTGGCAGGACCCACAAAGAAGGTCGGTCACACCAGGCCCAGGCACGGACAAGGAGTTGACTCAGAATACAACCACATAACATGAGGGGAGGGGAAAACACAAGAAACACAGGGGAGGGACAGAATCTGCCGCTCTTATTACAACCATGACCACTTTGAACTTCATCTTCTATTCCATTTGGTGCTTCAGCCCCTTTACATCTTAACCTTTTCATGCTCCTTTTTGCTGATGTTACTACCAGATAGAATTAATAAATTTATAACGCATTTCCTATGCTCCTTGTCAACCACCAGTCCTTGATTCTCTTGCTTATAGAATCTTGGGTAATGGACTCTGGGTGGAGCCCTCTGCACATTGTGAGCATTATTCTTCTCTTGATATCATCGGCAACTTTTTCCTCCTGTGACTCCTTTACTAATCCACCTCGGTATCTGATGATAGGGTTACATGTTGAAGGCCTGGCTCTTTTGCTAAACATTAAACTGGCTTCTAACAACCCTCTTCTCTCGTTCTCTGGATGTATTTAATTGCGGCTGCCCTCTTTGCTTCCTCATCATGGTTCCCATCGGCCTGTGGGATACCTGGGAACTTCTGCCTGTTTTGTATGTCAGCCATCCTTCCTTCTGTTAACTTAACTCCTTCAGTCATGATCACCATCCCCGTCTTTGTCACCATGCCGCCAAATGACACACATATCCTTGCTGTTCTGGTAAGGTGGATCAATGAGACAATTTCTTATTCACACCTGGCATACAATTTGATGTCATCACTGTATAGGAGGTGGTTAATAGCCCCTCTGCTTCTCAATCTGTATCCATACCCAGTCTTTGAGATGATCTGGCTGAGGGTTTCAAGCCAATGCACAACAGCAATGGGGACTTATCACACTGGTATATGACACTTGAGGACTTCTATAATTGCCTTAGATTTGGATTCCATTGTTGCCATTATGAGCTCTTGATGAAGATTAGTTTTATCTGCTTAGTATCAAGATATTTAGAGAGATATTTTATCAAAGTCATAGTTTTGGTATTATGACAGTTCTAGTCTCAAGTTGCACATATTTTGGCTTTTCAAACTGAGTGGATTTGAAGAAATCTAAGTTGGTATTCCCTTAAATTTGCATCATAAAATGCATAAAATGCATGAAAAAGTAATTCAATCCTACAGATATCAGCATTAAAAGTACAGGCACACGACATAACGTTGTGGAACAGGTTATTTTTGGAACCAAATCATTATAAACGATCTCATAGTGGGTAAAAGAAGCAAAAATGCAACAATAATTTTCTTTTAATTTTGCTCAATGTGTGGAACCAAATGAAAATATTACATACTCTGCTGTCATCGGAAGCTTTCATTTTCTCCTGAGCCTCGAATGAAATATACCTTATTGCTGTTTCCCTCTGCTCCCACACCTGGTGTAATGAGAGAATATTTCCCCAGAGTGTGAAAGCAGATCCGAGCTTTACTTTTATAAACTTTATTAAATCAACCCAACCAATTATTTTTGTATTTGGCTTCCTTCTAATGAATGACGATCCATGAAATAAAGCTGGTAAATGTTAATGTTAAAATTAATTTTCCTTTGAGTTAGGGATCAGTGATGTCTTTTTATGTTGCCAACAGTGCTTCCAACAATAGTTGCACGTCCTTTTATATGTGTGGAGATGTTAGATAGGTATTGAAGCAACAATGACAGCAATGCCTCTAACCCAGAGGGATTTCTTTTTAATACAAAAGTCTAGAATCCAGCTGGGGTAAAATCAGTTTCATTAAATTGCCCAGTTAGCTTGTGATCAAATATTTGGGTAGGAAATAGTGTTCCTCAGCTGACATTTCTTTATTTATCTCTTCAGAGAAAGGGGAAAAAAATGTAGACAAGCAATCAATCAAGCTTTAAAAAGGACACAAATGTCGTCTGGAGGCTGATGGATATCTTGTTAAACACTGATACCAAGAACTCGAACACAACTATTAGATGTTGCACAACATTTGTGTTGTATTGAATTTGTGGGTTAGTGCATACAGACTGGCATCTAATCACTGATCAGAAAATCAAAAGTTGTTTGGGACTCCTCTATGAGTAACCGGTAGTACTTTTCTAAAGAAAAAAACATTTCTGCTCAGATGTCAAAGGAGCTTCTTTTTCATCTCTGTCAAACTCACAAGAAATGCAGTATGTTTTTTGCAAAGGCTTGTTTCTCTGAGTTTTGGTTGCCTTAAAATCCCATTAATGGTTATAAATATAAATCATACAAGAAAAGCATCAACAACGGAATGCAAAAAATAAGTTCTAGCCATTTGTGTGTGCCCAGAGTGCCCATAACTGTGGCAAATCCAATTCAGTTGATAAACAGCATCCATCAAGCTGTATCTTTAGGGATGGAAAAGTAGTTCAAAAGGATCCACAAAACATCAAACAACTGTTGGAACGCAGGGCACAACAAATTTGATGTTAAATGTTGGCTATCAATAATAATCAATAATTGTCAAAAATTGTAATAAATTCTATTAAGTTAAAAGATAAAATTAGCAGTAGATCACCTCGGGGCACCCACCCAAAAAAGGGAAAAGATAGCCAATTTAATTAATCAGTCTCATAAAATTTACTAAACTGTGAATTAGGAATTATGGTTAGTAACTACAACCAAAACTACATAATTAACAGCTAGTTGAAGGCTTTTGAGTTCTTGGCAGTGTAGAGGTTGGCAAAATTCACTCTTGTACAACATTAGACACATAGCATGTTTATCCAAAAGTATTTATTCAACAGCGAACAAGAAACACGCAATTATTAATCTGCTAACCAGTATATACATTTACATACAAGTACACAGACCATTTGCTGGTTGAAACCCTGCATGTGTTAAAACAGCATCGTGGATGTATGAGGACGTAGTACTAGGTTAGAAAGAGGGTGGTTAGTTGCATCCAAGACCCTGAGTTTGTGTGAAGCTAACTAACCTCGATCTACAATGGCTAATCCACCTATCAGTAACCTGACTACCGTCACAACACAGTTGACGACATAGATGACATCAATCTAAATGTGGGGAATGAACGACACATCGGCTCACTGATCCACATCCCCAGGAGCTACAGCAATGACATCATAGTGTCATTCAGGCTAGAACATTTTTGCCAGATGTGTGATGATGATCACAACTAAAGGGGTTGACATCCATCCCTATTTGGCTGTTTAAGATAAAAAAAAGGGATTCCAGGCAGTCACATCTGACATTCAATTCAAAAAATGAAATGTTGCTGGCTTAAAGAACAGGGAGCAATACTCTCGCAAAGTTGCAGAGTCACTGACAGGTAAAGAGACAGAAGGTAAGTGCATGCAGTTTAAAAAGGCCGCCGTATTGGGAGGGTGTTATGTAGATGAGAATGAGGCATGTTTATTGAGCATACGTAATTGTGAAGCTCGAGTCAACTGCCTGAACTGGCTCGTAGGCTTTGCTCCAATTAAACCAACTCTGTCTTAAGAAAATAGCTCCACACTTCCTTCTGTTCTACCCTACAAACACAGTGCCTTCCTAATGTCTAAGTTATGGTTTTGATCTCTTTTGCACTTGCTTCAATTTGATGAAAGCTGGAGCTTTAGTAACAGCCCACATTTACTTTTAAGACCATGCTTGATGGAGCGTTTTTTGTTTAGGATGCCAAAGTTAGCGTTGCTGGTTGTAAATCTAGACACTTTCAAGCAAACCTCCTATTGAAAATTAACTTTAAATACTTGTAAATAAAAGTCTAACTTCTCATCTTTATAAATTTATTTCATTTTGATTTGTTTATTTCAGCATTGTTTTTACCAGTGACCATAAAAGGACAGTATTGCTAGCGATTTAGCTGTGCGCTACCCTTATACAAATCCGGATCCAGTCTCTACTATGTAAACAGAGCGTCAATGACTGTAAAGGTGTGCTCTGATGTTGATTGACACTGTCAACATCAGAGCACATCACACCTGGAACCATACTTCTTTTCCTCAAAATTAGATAACTTTAACATTAAACAACTCCAAATAATGCAGCAAAGCCTTTAAATTTCCATGTGAAAATACAGGCTTCCATTGAGAAAGAGCTTCACCGAAAATGCTTAGTGCTTTATCACATCAAAGTCAATCCATTTACAGTAGTTATTAGACACCTAAAAGTTGACAGATACGTGTAATATTTAACATGTAGTTTCTTAAACGTGTGCAAAAATTGTCTGCGTACTGTATATATCAGTGGCAGTCTTCACGTTTCAACACCATGAAAACACCAGAACTGCATCAGGGCACGAGAGCAAGAAACATATTAGCGAGTGGTGTCTGAATGTGGAAACAGTTCTGCCAATTTTTTTGATATGCTTCTCTTCAGAACATGGTGGCCTGTGTTGGTAATGATCTTTTTTTGCGGTTTTCTTGTGTTTAACTCCTCCCATTATCCTTTGCTTAGCTTATCCTCAGTGGAACAAAATCAAAATGACTGCCCGACCTTTGTGTTATTATAAAACAACAGTATGGAATATGATGTACTTGATGCATTTTAAGGCAGAAGAAATGCGATGAGGAAACCTGCCTACCCACAGGTCTAATATTCTCACTTACAATTGTTGCATTAACAAACTCAGTTCGCACCTTGTCTGAACTCCCCTGTAGAGCCTGCTGTTTCCAAGGTAACTGTGGAAGTTATCAGCATGTAAAGCACCATCAAATGAGAGTAAACCAAACGCTGTGCTGAGAGTCCATCACACGACTGAGTCAGACATTTAGGCTTGAAGGTGACAAAAGCTACATATTCAAAAACTTAAAGAGCATTTCTCTTTAAAACGATGGCGGCATTCATTTATACAAGACTGTCCACTATAGAAAGGCTATACAGCAGCTGATGCGACCTTGGATGAAGACTGGGGATCATCAGTGAGGCACGTCCCTGGGGAAATGAGGGAGTGAAATGTATGGAGGTAATTATTACATCAAGTCTTCCGGCCTGCCCCTTGCCCTGGTCTTCTTCGTCCCATCCGTGACAGACCTCTGCCTGTCCCTACAAGTGTGTGTGTATATGTGAGAGGACTTGTCTAAATATTCATGTTCCATTTTTTCTGATTAATAGAAAATATGGAAAGTTAGACAGTGGTGAATTAAATTCACATGCAAATTTTATGTGCTTTGTACTTTTTGTTCCTAAAAATACCATCTAATTCTCTTGAGCATATCTCAGGATTACTTTCTTCAAATTGGGCGGAACTGTCCATTTGTCCACCACAAGGATGATGAACTAATTAGAAATTGTTTGACAAGGACATTGTGACCTCAAATAATGTTTTGGCCATAATTCAAGGTTTCATGTGCCCATTACGACCAAATTAAAGGCATTTACAAGAAACTGGGTTTCTATTTTATCAAAGTGTGTTACTATTTAAATAATCCCTTTAATATTAGAAACTTAAATGTGTATTTGGTGGTGGAACTGCAGACTGAGTCTGACTCATGGCTGTTGCATGGTCTTGTCTACCAAAACAAGCTTAAAGACAGAAAATTGTACAATATAATGCAAACTAAGCACTGATGTTAGTGTTGATACCTAATGTTGCCAGTTTTTAAGATACAACATAAATGCTAATCAGCATCAGTTAAGCTGTGTCTTTGGCTGCTAATTTGAAATGTAAAAATTAATAGAACGTATTGTTCTTTTTGAAACGGTATGTATTGACATTTTAATTTTAACAGGTCAGATGGGGCATCCTACTGGCCCCCAAATCCAGACCATGTAATGCCATTGTGCCCACCTGGGGACCTCTGTTCCATTCTGTCTCTTTTCTCTTTACATAATTTTACATAATTTGGGCTTTAGCATTACTATTTGATAAGGTGAAAATGTCACAAAACAGGCAACAGAACCAAACAATGGCAAAGGTGTTTTTCTGGTGGGATTTAGCAAGTTTAAGCTCTTTGTTTTGGTTTTATGGCTTCTAACTCTAAATGGTTTTGGTTTAGGCTCACTGCTCTCCTCTAGTGTGTTTTTAACCCCAGCAGATAGCTGCTTTGGACAAAGACTCGAAAGCTGGATTTATACTTCTGTGATGGATATTCTCTATAAATATCCCATTGGTACTACGCTGCCGTGTACCCTTCACATAGCCCTAGATCATGGCCTAATGTACGAGATGCACATTAGAAATTGTATTACACAAAAATGAAATGACACGCTGTGGCAACGCAGGTCGGACAAACCACGGAGGACCAGTGGGGAATTTTTATACATGTATACATTATGCCAGTTATTCCAGGTAACATCAACCTAAGCACTCTGTTTCATAACAGTGCTTGATTTTGTTTGGGTGGTTTAATGTTTTGTGGATTCTCTTGAACTACTTGCAATCCCTAAAGTGACAGTGTGACGGATGCTGTTTGTTGACTGAAATTGGATTTGCTACGGTTATGGGCACTCTGGGCAACCGTCATCCTGGGCCTAGCTTAGAACAACAAATTGCTCAAAAAATAATTTGTTTTTTGCATTTCATTGTCGACACTTTCCGTTGCTTCCCATCAATTTCAGGATCCAGTTCAAGAGTCTAACACTTTTTTTGAAAACTTTAAATGGAATTACAGAAATAATACATACAACTTTAAGTTGTTGCTCCAACATGCTCGAGTCGGTGCACTGAAGTCAGCTGCTCTTGAAAAAAAAAATACAAGCTCAAAACCAGGGTCAACCAGAAGCCTTTTCTCTGGCTGTTCCTCATCTCTGTCTGTTCATATCAGATCTGCTCAGTCACTGGACATTTGTTTCTCTGCTTAAGACTTACGTTTTTGCATTGGCTTTCATTAACAGTTAAGCAACAATAGTTGACATTTAGTGTGAGTAGTATTTGCTCTTAATTTGTTGTGTTTACATTATAATTCATTTACATCACTATTCATTTATTTGTTGCACAGTACAGTACAGTAAACATGCTATATAAATAAACTTGACCTTGACCTGGGACTGTTGGGCCCAATGTGGGATGTGTTTCAACCCTTTAATCGGTTTTATCTATGACGTTAATTTGCCACCGTTAAATTTTGCTCATAGCTCACCCGATCCAACATCAACAAATCAACATCCATTGAATGCCAGCAACGTTTAGGCTGGTTAAAGCCAAAATGTCAAAAGCAGTCCGACCAAGATGTGTAGTCTTGATAGGTGACCAGTGTGAGGGTGAGGGATGATCATAGGCTTCTTGTGTTACGGCAGCGCTGTGAATATTTCCACTGGCACGGGGTTGAAGGGTCATCCGTCTTTCTGTGGCGACAGAAAGACAAATAGGCTGGCACTCTCCTGTGAGTGGCTGTCATACAGCTGTCTCATCATTACTGAGCCGCTGGGGACTCTCACACCATCAGCCTGTATCACACTGCAGCATTCTCGCATTCTTGTGCACAACGCCACAGATGAGAGTCTCTCAACCAGCCTTAAACCTAAGGAGGGGTTATTTTCTGGTTAGGAGCAGCACTAACGCTTTATACCTGTGGATTTTATACCTTAGGAAGGTGTTTGAAACACAAATAAAAACGTTTTTTTTTATATATTTTACTTTATTTAAGAAAATAGGCTGTAGCTCGCAGGTTTTAATTGAGCTTCTGTAAATCCTGCTGGTTCTCACCAGCTCTTGTAAACAATCACATACCGACTCTGTTACATCTTGTCGTGTACTCATGTTCGAGCTCCTGAGCTGTGTATTGTCTCCACAATTTGTAAAATATTTTTGGTTGTTGTACGTTGAGTTAGCTGCTAACCGCTGGTCTTAAATCTCCCATTTGTGGGTTACGTTCGACAATGTTATAGCCTTGTCCCGACATTCAGCGTCACTGGCTCATTCAAAACTTCATAAACTCATTCAAACGGTGTAAACTTCATTTATACAGACATGGATTTGGTAAAGTCTCTGCCTCTCTGCTGTCTCAGACATCGAACAACTTTGACCCCTCATTATGCCTCTGCAACATTTGTACCAACAGCAGGATAAAACAGAGCAATGAACAGGTTGTGTAAAATGGGCCGCTGTAAAACTTCTGTGCTGAAACCATAAACCTGAACTGTGTTGGGTCGGGTCCTTGACAAGTCCTTGAATTTGAAGTTTAAAAAGCTGTGGGTGCGAAATACCAAGGGCAGTGATTAAAATGAATCATTACCATAATATAAGAAATATTAAAAGGAATCACACTGTTTTTGTCACTTAATCAGCTGGTCAATTGAGTAAGGCCTCAGGCAAAAGGGATTCAAAGCAGCTATCTTGTGTAATGAAACCGTAAGGTTGTTAATCGGTTACAGGAACAAAGACAAAGCCAAACATTTGGTCTAATTATGACATAATACTGCCATACATCCTCAATTTCTGTCCTTATCTTTGAGTTTTGGAATATTAGATAAAATAAGCATTATGTTAAATTGTTAATCCTAGTAATTTTAGACCCATCAATAAACATAAACAATAATAAGTACCTATTATTCAACTGTATATTACATAAGTTTATGGTCTTTTGTATTATGATGGATGTAAAACATTCTTAAATGCCAGCTCTGCTCTGCTCTAATAAACTTTCCTTGTGAAATGAATATCTATATGGGTTTGATAGGATGAGACATTCGAACATGTCACTTTGAACTATAGGAAACCGTCGGCATGGACATTTTCACTCTTCTGAAAATTT
>KV751351.1:391797-420775 GCA_001698575.1 Mola mola | reverse complement strand
ATAAATATAAAAAATATAATATATTTTTGAAATTACCAGAATATTGAGTTCAGATGCTAGAGCCACTTACCCCAGGAGAACTATGCAATGCAACAGTGGACACTGGAAAGTTGTTAGGGACAATTCTTTTTTCACATTGTATGGACAAGATTTATTAATTAAACAGAAACATTTTCAGCTATTTAATGAATACTTACACTTAATAACGGGTAGCTGAAGCTTTGCAGCCTTGAACTTGTAGTAAAAAAAACCCAAACTCCTCTAACTTTGAGCTTGGAGAAAATGATAAGCGGATATGGCTAACAATAGTCTGGAAGTGTGAGGGTCGATCTAAGCAATATGCCCATCAGTGAGCATATCCTGCAGTCCTGATCTGTTTTGTTTCTGGTTGGCTGCTCGGTGTAATCACCAGCTGCAAGGAAATCTCATTATCCCGGGTCCTGATCCCGACACGTTGGACTGAATAGCAACTACATTCGACCAGTGTATTAAAACTTTGAGCCTGACATTAAGTGGGCATGACTTGTTGGGTGCTTGCGTAGGAAGAGGATGAGGGGTTTTCACTACGAGGGATTATTTCCCCTCGGCAGCTTGTTGGCAGTTGGGGCAGAGCACTGGGGACTCTGGGGGTGAGGGTTCATGAATGCAGCATCCTCTCATTCACATTTTAGTTACCCAATCTCTGTAGCAAGCGTATGCTGCTCCTGTGCTGGTGCATTGACCATGGCACAGATATCATTCATTGCTATAACTGAAATGCTCATTTATTTTTCAACAGGAGTGACTTGACTGTGAAAGGTCAATAAAATTCATTAAGACAAAGAAGGCATGAGATTGCTTAGTGATTAAGAAGGAGTCATTGGAGGGAAGAGCTAAATAATGAAATTACTGTACAGTGGGCGCCACGTGGAGAGGTGTGTGTGTTTTACTTCCATGCTTGCATATATTTGTCTGTGTGTTTCGGTCTTCAGCAAAGCCTTGGGAGGGACACAGCCTCCCCTTGAGATTAGAGTGCAATAAAGGAGGATGAATGCATACACAAAACCCCAGAATGCGTCCCAGACTTTGCTCTACTGGAAATCAATCCGCTGGGTCTGGTCCCCTGCATACTGGGTTTAAGTGTAAGTGATGGCAGGAGAGAGGGAGCCAAGTAAAGAAAGAGAAGAGGGTAGGGGGTAGGGAAGGGAATAACCGAGTGACAGTGTTGATTGAAAGCATTCTAGTCATCTGAGTTAGCCGGCTCTCAGCTGTCAGCTCTCAGGTCTGAGAAGAGGTCAGTGGGAGCCAAAGGGACAAGAGGGTGTGAAGGCTGCCCCTCGGTGGTGTTTGTTTTTCACCACTCAAAGGTTGATGCTGAGATTCATTGAACGCCACACTCAAACTGCCGATACCTCTGCTGGTTTAATAGATCCCTCAAACAGAGGTGAGTCCTTTTTCAAGTGGAGTCAAACAAATGGGGAGGAAAAACAAGGTTTTACTTTTCAGATTTATTTAATCGTTCTGTGAAACTTTTCCATTCTCTTTTAAGTACTTGTGGTGGGGTTCGAACAACTAAAGGTCAACAGTTGCATCTGTCGTGCTGGAGGTGTACCTTGGCCAGCAGGAGAGGCTGACTGCAGCGTAACGTGCTTGTGCTTCACATCCAAATAATATAATCAATTCATTGTTCTTGATGGAGGATTTTGTGAATGTGTCAGTGGTGTCAAATTACACATATATTGTACGGTTCCCACAACAAACACAAAATAATAGCACACTATGCGGGCGCTACAGAAATCTGCTGTGGAGCTGTCACACATTGGAGTATGCAGTGTCTTCTTATTTATTTTGCCTTTATTGATGTGCTTAAATCACCAAGAGGAAATAAGTGACAGATTTGTCTTGGTGACATTGGGTTACAGACATATCAATGACTTAAAGAGTTTCACACTGCATACTGATAACTTAA
This sequence comes from Mola mola, assembly GCA_001698575.1. Taxonomy (NCBI): domain Eukaryota; kingdom Metazoa; phylum Chordata; class Actinopteri; order Tetraodontiformes; family Molidae; genus Mola; species Mola mola. Next base: position 418,827 of record KV751351.1, on the reverse strand, counting down.
TGTTCAAAGGAAAGAGAAAAGGACATACTAGGCCAGAAACTAAGAATTATTTTCAGTTTCAAATGATTAACATTTTAATTCTTAAGCTTCTCTTTCAAAAGATGAAGCTGGTGCTTTTCTATAGTGTCTTAAATGGTAATAAAACCACTTCAAGTGGCAAAACCAAGTCTGTCCCTAAATTTTTTCTGTATTTATTATCTTGTATGTGGCACTCAACATACAAAAGGTAATTACATTTCTCCAGGAGCAGGCTGGTATATGTAGGAACGACCCAAATAAATCCCAGTAAAATTCAGTAGCAATGGTGCAGGCAGTTTGATTAAATTGTATTTCAACATTATTCCAGACACTTCAACTTTTTTCTCTATATTTTTTTCATCTGACATCTAGTAAACTCAGCAACTAGGCCATAACAATTAAGGAAGTACAATATATTGTCCTAGGATCAAGATACCAATAAGTTCATGTAAATTAGTTACACTGCAGGAGATGCAATGTCAAGTAAGAAAAATGAACTCAAACATGTTATGATTCAACACTTTGCTGCTTGACATAGTTTATAATTTTTCATGATTAAAGTGAAAAATGGGAAATGGTAGCTAAGACATAAAAATAATAACCACGAAACCTTACTTAAAACTCCCCTACCCGTTCTCCCCCTCTTTGCCCAAAATGTCTTGAAATTCTAGTTTTGTCAGATATTCATTTACAAAAATATACGTCAAAGAAACAAAAGACTTAACAATAATCACATTTAATCTGCTTCTATGTCCTTCTTGGTGAGAGATGCTTGGAAATATTAATTAATGGGGACGGCATTGGTATTCATAAGTCAACACTGCAGGCATCACAAGTCTTTCTGATTGTTCAGGTGGAAAGCCCAGTCTGACCTGCTGCATGTTGCTGTTCTCTTTGCATACAAGAGATACTGCATTGATGTAAATTCACGCACTTGAAATGCATCCAGGCTGGATATCCAAACGTCATCCAAAGGATATCAATTGTGCCTGTTAACTGACGTTAGAAATCATCATTTCCCATAGAGCCGACACCACTGACCATTCGAAAGCACAGTCATAAAAAGCAACATCTATTAGTATGACTCCACAAAATGTAATTTAAACTGTAGCCCATGTTACAAGCTAAACAAACTCATAACTTCTCTGTGGTCATTGAGCATGTCTATTGAGCAGTGGCCATCATTATAAGAAGATTTTATCTCAGAAGTACAAGATACTAATTTGTAATTGTGAGAATTGCATGTATATTCTTATTTTTTTTTCCTTTTGCAAAACTTGCATGTAGAAAACAGAGCCATTTGTTCGCACCAGCATCATCACCCTGGTCGCATATGAGGGAATTATTCCGGGTAAGGGGAAGACTATCCAATATTTTTCTATAAACTTTTTATAAGGCCCTAAAAAAATACATTTCTGAAATTAAATAGGACGAATAATGTCTTCTTTTCCTAGCTGAGCCTCAACAAGTCCTTTTCTATATATTTTGTGTGTCCTCAAGTACAGTGAGCTTCAGCCAAACAAATGATTGCAGTGTATTGTTTATTAAATTAAATTTTATAAGACTGCTGCCTTACAATTTTATGGTCCCTAATGGAGGATGAAATGTCAGTTTTGGCATCATGACATATCGCAGCAATCAAATCAAATGCCATACAAGAGCATTTCCACCTATGATGACAACTCGCCTTTCATTACATGAAGCATACTGCCATTTAAGGGCCATTCAAGCATACGCCTACGATGAGAGAAGCAAGCTAATATTTTTGTCAAACATGTCATGTTTGTGGATTTTCTCATATGAAGAAAATCAATATGCTCCAAGGTATAGACAAAATAAGGAGAAGAAGCTAATGCGTAGAATGTGTGTGTTGTGTGTTGGAGATGAAGTGATCAATGACTCTCACATACACCATACTGGGGTTTATTCATAGGCCAAGCTGTTGCTTGTCATTTGGCCAGAGCCACTTAGAGCTCCCAGGAAAAATATAATCCATGTCGTCATATGAATACAGAAACCACATGTTGTCAAGTCAATACTTTGCTATTCAATTCACAGACAAAAACTTGCCTGTGAGGCAAAAATCTTGACCTTCAAACAAAATCATAACTCTTTCAAAAGGTGGGTCCGTCTGTCTGTCTGCCGGCTCTCACGTCTCTCTGCCTGAATTCACAGGAAATTATATCATAGTTTTGACCAAGGTCTTGACGGTGAAATGGAGAATTCAAAAGTCTTTCTCAGGTGAGACTAGTTGCACAACTCCTGATGAACACATTGTATACAGTAATTAAGTAGATAAAAACAATAGCAACTGCATTATGCACGTGAGTTTTTTGACTTTATTTTGCTCATGCACATGACTGTAATGTGCAGCAAGAGGGCAGCAAATAAGCACTGTCTCTGTCCACCAGGCAAGTAAAACTAAAGAGCACACTACCTGCTGGAAAGTGATGAAATTACTTGGCTGTGTTTTCCTCCAAACACTCATGTAAACTGTTGCATCTCTGCCCACAGCTGGTCTTATCACATATTCTGGATGTTTCTGAAGATGCGGCTGAAGAAAATTATCTCTGCTGTAGTGGCTTGTGCCATCCAGCTTTGTAGCTGGTTCTGATTTCAGCCTGACTACAGCCAGTTCAGGGGATGAAATGATGGCTTGAGGCGAGAACCCTGGGGCAGGGTTGAGACATCGAACACCTAAGAAGCACTGATAGAGGGAGTGAAGTACAAAAGCCTCAGGTCAGATGATTATCATCACGGCTTTCAAAATTGTTCTATTTTTTGTAATTCAAACAAAATGCCCAGTAAAGTCATCGTCGGTGGCAGTAGTGCACATGCTGAATGTAAATGGAGAAAATTTAGGCAACTGCCCAGAAGAATAAACGCATTGAGGACTTATGTAGATAAATTATGTAAATTAAGAGGACTTTTGTAGACTGATCCTTGAGAAGAGGACTTAATAAGACTGCTTTTATGTCACTGAGGCTGACACTCTGCTATAGCCCTCCTGACAGCCCACCGCCATGTAGGCAGCAAAAAATGAGCTCATTTAAAACGGGACTGTTGCTGCAGCAGGCTAAAAGTCAGGCAGCCAACTATGACAGATGTCATTGTTTCCAGTTGCCGCCTCAGCTGTGCTGCCCTCCTTTCACATCAGAGTGCAATAAGGTACAGTTTCACCACAGAATGCATTTCAGTACAGGGTAGAAAGAATTAGGAATTATTTTATTAATAAAACATATTGACAGTCCTCTGAAAAAATAAAAGATACAATCAAGAACTATTTGTTACATTTAAAGGAACATTTGCTATTGGATCATTATGACAGTTTCTTTCCATTACTAGTAAGTACCAATTTGTGATACCTCCTTCACAGGAAGCTCTAAAATCAATACACACTGTTTTATTTACACTGTTATTATTGGAGGATGTAATAACCAGGTCCCCCTAATGGATGGGTTCAGCTGTCAGGAATATCAAGAACCTCGGAAACATCTGTGAGCGTTGGTTGCCCCTTGATTTTTGTCATTGTCGGCATTGTCTTACATTGTTGCCTGCTTTAACAGCTGACCAAATGCCAATTTAATATTTTGAATCAGGCAGTGTGAGAGATTGCACTCACTGGTTGTTAAAATGACAAAAAAACAAAGCCCCTTGATCCTGCTGCTGTACAATCCATGATTTCACCTATTAAGTACGCTTTATCCGTCTTAAAGTTTTTCTTTGCCTCCTCCTTTCTTCTTCAACAACATGCAAAGGGCTGACAACAGCAATGCCATTTTCATCTTCTTAACAGCCAAATTGAGCAAGCATATACATCTTCCCGTTTCCATGACAAACACAAACTCCCATGCAGGTGCAGAACATCCATACTAGTCAGCAGTGTGCCAACGTTGTGTCCAACTTCTTTGTCCAAACGTCTGTAAGATAACTTAACAGGGGGTCTCTCCGTCGTGGCTAGTCCTTGACATCAGATTGGTGTACCAGCCCTTACTTGTCTCAAAAACGGACATGAAATGAATGGATCTGAATAAAGACACCAAACACCTTTATGTTCAAAAGTAGAACTTTTTCGAGCTACTGATATTAAACAATGGAAAGATGAAGAATTTGATCATGGATTTGTAGGCTCTGGAGATTCTTCACTTTCTCCCCCGCTGATCCGATTTTAATATCTTGAATTATCTGTCGATACCCATTTTAAACCTATACCAGAGCTCATCTTTTATTAACGATATTGATTATTAGTGGTCAAGTCTGTTGGGTTCACTTCACTGTAGTTGAAATTCGTGAAAGATGATGGAACCCATTTATGCAAGTAGAAAATGTGATTGCAATGCTCTACACTTTCTTAGGTGAAGTTCTTATTGTTTGAAGGCAAACTACGATGCGACTGTCAGCAGACATTTCATCAATACATACAAATATCTTGCCGTGCAGGCACATCAGATTCATGTACAACTCTATGAACATTTCAGATAAAGATGAACTGTCAGTAGGATTCGGCATTTTTTTTTCTATTTTTTTCTATTTCTTATATACAAATGACAACAAATAACTGATAAGCACAAATGCTACAACTCCAGTCAGTGCAAAAGTGAAAAAGAACTTTCATGCCTGTCTGCTTTCTAGAAAACAACAACCACAATGAATCAACTCATGAGCCTAATTAGAGACACAAAGTGTCAACAATGACTCCTCTGTTTAGATACCACCAAGAGATGGGGCTGGCAGCCATGGCATGATATTATATTAATTTGTTTACCTTCTCATTAATTCATTCATCGAGTTTTTATCTGTTAGGACACAAAGTTTTGATGCAGGAAATAATGAACCTCTAAAATAAAGATATACTGTAATCCTTCCAGTAAATTAACAGCCTGTGTGAACAAAAGGTAACAAGGTTCGTCCCATTCAAAGTAGTGAAATGATCATGTTATGGCTGGATGGAAAGTAAACACTCTGATTACACACGCTAATTATCATAGATACAAGTCTCATGTGTTGGGATAACCAGCTCACTGTGGCAAAGTCACTGCACGTACTGGGATAAGCGTTATATTCATTTGTCATTGATTAATCGGAGCTTTAGAGTTGGAAAACAGTAGCTGAAAATACATATATATACAAAAATATGAGGTCTGACTCTGCGAGGAGAACTATTTCTTGAGAAATGATGAAAACTTTTTTTTTTCTCCAAACTGTGTGTGTGTTTGTGTATTTGTCTGAAATACGTGCCAAGCTGGAGCACACATTGAGATGGTGTTTTATTTTTGTGTGTGTGTTCACACTGTATATGTGTGTTTGTGTGTGTGTGTGTGTGTGTGTGTGTGTGTGTGTGTGTACTCTTTTGCTCCCCTGCTGACAGTGTGTGGGTGATGGATGGCAGTTACGTGTACTGCCTGTTGTGACAAACAACACACACACACACACAAAATGACAGTGCTCTCTAATGGAGCAAGCTAACGCTGTGTCACACGCGCTCCTTCTGCATTCCCGCTAATCTGAACATATCTGCCTCCAAGCATGTTGATTTGTTGCTAATGAGACAAGCCTACCCTGCTTTACTTTAAACTAGAGGACATCTTAACACTGTATTTTAAAACTGTTCTCGATCTGTCTCTTTCTCTTTTCTTGCTATATATTCGGCTATTTCTATGATTTTGTCAAGTCAAATGATGCAAACAAAAAAACACATAGAGAATTTGACATTTGAGAAGCAGCCTTTTTATTTAATGTTTCCTCTGAGCAGTAATAAACAGCTAAGTCACCCTGTTGCTTTTGCACAACTTGACTTTGATGGATGGAGCTCTGGCAGCAGGGACCTGCTGAGTGAAACTAAAAATCTGGACTTCCTATTTTGTTTGCATACTCTTTGGGTGTCTTTTGGGTTACACTGAGGCAAATTGGGTTGAGAGTGCCAACTTCAAGGAAATATTAAGGAGAAGAATGATGCTAGTGTGCAGTCCTTACGGCCCACAACTCAAAGGATGAGAGGCTAAAAATTCTTTAGTCAAATGAGGGTCCATGATATCCTTTGGGGAAACCCAGAAGCGCTCCTCTGGACCGTAGCCCTCCCAGACCAACAAATACTGCGTGCTTCGTCCCCAACGCTGGACAGCTAATAAATGCTGCATAGTGTAGATAGGTTCACCATCGATGATGCGAGGAGGAGGTGGTGGCCTTGAGGCTGGGACGAGAACACTCTCCTTGACAGGCCTTACCTTGCTCACTTGGAATGAGGGGTGGACTCAGGAGGACCTAGGTAATTTCAGTCTCAGAACACATGGGTTAATGATCTTTGAAATTGGGAAAGGACCAATAAATCTGGGAGATAACTTACGTGACTTGTTTCGTAGGTGCAAATCCTTCGTTGAGAGCCATACTTTCTGGCCCGGGCGGTAGACAGGTGCTGCTTGTCTCCGCCTTCTTATATACTGCTGTTGACTTGATGGGAGACACCCTGCCCCCCTGGACCACATCTGGTGATAGCATCGGACCATAGTAACTGCTGACAGAACGTTTGCTTCAGGTTCTGTCTCCGGGAAGAGAGGAGGTTGGAACCCGAACATACACTGGAATGGAGACAGGCCAGTCGAAGACGTGGGCAGAGTGTTGTGGGCGTATTGAACCCACAACAGCAATTTTGACCAACCTGAGGGATGTCGGGAGGCGAGGCAGCAAATACCAGTCTCTTACTCTTCAGTCAATCTCTCAGTTTGTCCATTAGTCTCAGGATGATATCCAATGGTTAGACTAACTGTAGCTCCAATCAGCTTACAAAAAGCTCTCTAAACTGTGCCAAGGACTGGGCCCCCCAGTCGGAAAGAATATTCCTAGGGCAATCATTGACTCGAAAAACATAACTCAACTTAACTTAGCCATTTTTTGGCAGAGGGCAGCAGAGGGATAAATCCTAGAAAATCGGTCCACAGCAGTTAACACAACTTCAGAGGTTGGTAGACCAGTCACAAAGTCCAAGGAGATATCTGACCAGGGGCAAAGTGGCACAGGAAAGCGCCAAAGGAGACTCGCTTGAGGCCTGTTGGAGGTCTTATTTTGGGCACAAACAGAACAAGCTGCAACATATTCAGCAACGTCCTTCCACATGTCCTGCCACCAAAAACGTTCCTGTAAATGGGACATAGTTCTGTGAACACCAGGGTGGAACGAAATTAAGGAGGCATGTGCCCAACGAATCACTAGACCCCTTAGCTCCCTAGGAGCAAACAACCTGTTGGGAGGTGTACCAGGAGGAATCTCCACCCCCTGTATAGCCTCCTTCACCTTTCTCTCAACCTCCCAAGTTATAGCCCCCACAAAGGCAGGTAGCTGGTAGTATGGAGGCAGGATCTGACTCAGGTGCATGTATGCAAGACAGGATATCTGGTTTTTGATCCAGGACGATAACATAAGGTGAAATTAATTCTTGAAAAGAATAATGACTGTCTAGCTCAGGGGTGGACAAGTCATTTCTACAGGGGGCCACATGAAAAATCTGAACTGTGTTGTAGGGCCGAACCAACGATAACTTGAACTTACTTCTGCTCAATATTAATTTTCTCCCATTGTAAAAAGCAGTAAATTATTTATTTTGATTAGCTGCTACTGGTAATCATAAGTATAAGGATATTCTGTATATATTTATGTATATTTCTGAATTTTGGTGTAGGTCAAAGAGGAAAATAATTCTATAAAAGTAATAAACAATAAAATGTTCCGTCTTATTTTTAACATGTTAATTTTCACAAATACTGAGGAGGTGTTTTGCAGTATGTTAAAGATAAGCAACCGATCAACTTCATACAAAAAGCAATAAGTGCTTTCGATGTTTTCAGTTCATTTTACTTGTTCAGTGAGAAAAATCCAGTCTGTCTTGGGCTTGAACAAGTGCATTGAAATCTTGCTGAATGTTTGAGGTGGCTATGCGAAGGACAGATGAGATCTGATCATCAGTGATAGAGGATCTGTATATGGATTTGTTGAACTTTATCACTCAGAATGTCTGTTCACATATGTTGGTAGATCCAAAGAGGACTAAAATCTTCTGCGCATGCCACTTCATGTGTGGAAAGTTCTCCTTTCTGAGCGAAGAGTAGAACTCAGCCAGTGGGACTGACAAAAAGTGCTCTGCCAGAAGTGTGTCAGACTGCAGGTCAAACATGCATTTACCTCCATGAAGAAATCACTCCCTGGTGTTGTCCCTTTCATTGACTGCATGGCTGCCAGGTGCTCCTTGATTTTGAAGTCTGCAGTAATCCAACGTAAGAAGATGAGTAGTTGGGCGTCACGTGCACCGTAGCTCTCATTCAGAACCAGGGAAAAGTAGTCAAAGTTTTTACCGCTCTGTTGTTCAGCTGAAGCTCCAGATTTCCCTCGTTACAGTACATCTGGAGAGGAGAACGTGCTCAAATGTCCTCTGTTTCTCATATTAGCGCAGCAGAATTCACCAAACACTCCTTAATAAACTCTCTATCAGAAAACGCTTTACTTTTTCTAGCGATTTTATGAGATAGGACATAATTTGTCTTGACAGCTACATCTCTGGGTGTGCAATGTTTTGTAAAAAGTCCTTGTTGGGTTTGCAGATTGGTTAGCAAAGCCTCTGACTCCTTTTCGCTCCTAGTCAGACAAGTTCTTGTATTTTCCTTGTGTTTGGTCACGTAGTGGGGCTTCAGATTGTAATCCTTGAAAACAGCGACCTGTGTTCCACAAACTAAGCACACGGCTTCAACTTTGGCTTCTGTAAAGAAATATTCAGCAGTCCATGTCTTGTTGAAAACGCGGCATTCGGAATCAACTTTTACTTTTCTTAACGTGAGCGAACATTTTTAGGCCACCAGGGGTAGCTGACCAGCATCTACTGTCGTTTTTTCACACACTCACGCACGTATGTATGCACGTGCGTGCATACATAAATAATAAAAACGTTAGGCTTTTCAAAATAAAAGCAACACAGTAGTATCACATGCACAGCATAAATACTTGTTCATTTATGTTTATGATTGACATACTGCGGGCCGGACAGGCATGCCCAAAGGGCTGTATGAGGCCTGTGGGCCATAAAATGCCCAAGTCTGGTCTAGCTTGTCTTGAATTCAGTATTTTAGCATTTTTTCACATACTCAAGATTTTTATGATATGTCCATACCACAAAAGGTTGTTCCGCTTCCTCCGACCACTCTCCACTCCTTCAAGGCTTCTTTGACCGCCAACAGCTCCTGGTCTCCAATAGAGTAATTCCTCTCTGCTGAGGAAAGATTTCTAGAAAAGTAAGCACAGGGATGACAAAACGGCTCCAAACCCAGAGTCTGAAGCATCCACTTCCACAATGAACTGGTTAGTACTCTTGGGAAGACTTAGGACTGGAGCAGAAATAAAACTCTTCTTTAGCTGTTGGAAAGCCTCTTCAGCTTGAGGAGACTGGGAAAACTGCATCTTGGAGGAAGTGAGAGCATGGAGGGGAGCAGCCACCAAACTAAAATTTCTAATGAACTTCCGATAGAAGTTTGCGAATCCCAAAAATGTTGAACGTCTTTGCGAAGATGGGACTGGCCAATCAAGAACTACTTGGACCTTCTATTTGTCCATCTTGATCTGACCTTAGTAACATAGAGTGTTTATGGAACTCACACTTCTCCGCTTTTAGAACCTTGAGCCCTTTAAGCAGTCAAATGGAGTTGAAATTAAAGGAAGAGTATAATGATTTTTAATAGTTATATCATTTAGTCTGGTGTAATAAATGCAGGGACGGAGAGTCTTATCCTTATTTTCTATGTAGAAAAAAACAGGCCCTGCTGGAGAAGAGGATGGTCGAACTATAGCTGACTTCAGGGATGCGGTGATGCATTCATCCATGACCTTCTGCTCAGAAGCAGACAGGGAGTAAACTATTCCTTTGGGAATAGGAGCGCCAGGGAGTAAATCTATGGCACAGTCATATTGTCTATGAGGAGGAAGGGAAGTAGCCTGGGCTTTAGTAAATACCATCTTCAGGTGCCGGTAGCAGTCGGGAACATCGGAGAAGTCTGGATTGTCCGCTTTCTCGTATTAAGTCTACTTGAGGGAGTTTCCTGTGCAAAAAACAATGTTTAACACAATTCACCCACCATCTTATCACACTTGCTGTGGACCACTTAATGTGAGGGTTCTGTTCAATCACCCGCAGAAGGTCTAGGATGAGAGAGTGATGAACAGATTTGAAAAGAAGAAAGTAAATTTTCTCCTGATGAATATCATTAAAAATTATAGTCATGGGGGAAGTTTGGTGAGTTACTCTACACATTAACCTTCCATCCAGAGCCAAATAAATCAACGCCTCAAGATCCCCTGGTAGATCTAATAGAGTTACATGATCCTTTAGAGTCTCTGATAAGCCATTGAAAAAGGCATCTATCAGTGCAGGATGATTCGACCCACTATCAGCGGCCATGTTACGGAACTCATCTGCGTAATCAATGACTGATCTTCTACCTTGTCTCAGAGATACCAATGCCGTTGCTGCTTCTCTGCCTGAGGTTGTTGACTGAAATATTTGTTCAAATGTGTCGAGGAATACTGGCAAAAAATTGCATACAGTCCACCTGCGACTCCACTCAGCAGTAGCCCAGGATCTAGCTCGACCAGTCAAATAAGAAATTACATAAGCAACTTTTGCACAGTCTGAGGAAAAAGCAGAGGCATTAAATTCAAACTCTAACTCGCACTGGGAAATAAAGGGGTGACAATCTCCAGAAAAACATTCTGGGCTGGACAGGCGTACAGGTTGCGAGCTGAAGGTGGAAGCAGGTGACTCTGCAGCAGTCTCCATAACTTTCTCACTTGTTGGAGAAGCAGAGGGCTTTTCTGAAACCTGTAGTCAGTCAGTTATATAAATTAACTGAGCTGACAGAGCGGCGAAAGCTGTCTCCTTCCGTGTCAAAACCTCAATCATCTCCTGGAGGACTACCACCAGTTGCTCTTCTTGCCAGTGAAGGCAGTTGCCTTGAGCCTTCAAAGTTGAGCGAACTGGGTCTAACTCTGCTGAATCCATTCTATGACCAGTTCGTACTCTCAAGTACCGACACTGGAGGATTCAAATGCAGAAGCACGGTGGGAAGTTCTTTAATCAAATCCATTTAATTCAGAAAAGGAAAACAGGAAGGCAAAGGTACAAATCCGCAAAGGCAAAACTCAGAAACCGATTATCAATCAAGATCATACACAAGGAGACTCATAAGTATAATATTGCTGGAAAGCTTACAGGACAATATAATGGAAGTGGAGCCGTACTGAAGTCAGCCACCAGGGGGGGATTGAAAGACGATTTGGCTTCACTTTTTGGGAGCTCTTGTGTCATTCATCTTTGTATACAGTCAATGGTCACAGCAGCTGACCCAGCAGTTATTAGCCATTCATTACAACAGTACAGTATCTCAGTGTATCTTATTTATCCAGGCATATTTAAAGTCACAGTCACACTACCTGCTGGACTTTACTGTAGAAATTAAGACATACATTTTTTTCTTTGACTGACAGCTTTTCCTGTTTTTTCCCCCAATCATTTAAACACCATGATCCGCCTGGGATCCATTAATGGGACATGCATCCAGAACAGAATGGGAGTCACATGATTTAAGGTGTTAATGGGCGTTGAACCAACTGTGAGGAGGTGTCATCATGTCCGTCCTCCATTCTGGAACAATATTTCAGCTAATGGTTTATTTTTGTCCTCATATTTAATTAAGACTTTTTTCTTTATCAAAATATTTTTTTGTTGAAACAAGTTATTCTCTTTAGGTAATGAGATAATGCTTTCAATAACACATTGAAATACAGGAGGGGAGATGCTAAAATCAGTATGCAATGGGAATATTTCCTCATTTTTGCGGGATCTTTCAGAGGAAATTTAAGCCAAAGCTTACTGTAAATGTGCATTGTTAAATACATTAAATGCCACATGACTTTCATTCTTTTTTCTTTGAGCATATGCGTGCCTGTATATGCTCACACCTGGCCACGCTTATACATCCTACTTATCTGTGTACGTGCATGCATGTGTGAATGTGCCGCGGTGTCTTTTGATAAAGTGACTGGAAATTGAAGCTGACCTTAAAAATGTGATGGATGAGTGTGCCGAGTGCAGAATACTAAGTTAGGCACCAGCCCCTGTTGGATTATAGCTTAAGGTCACCACACAGTCACAGAAATGGGAATGGGGGAGAATTCATCTCACTGTGGCATGAACTTCTGATCCCTCATCACAACACCGTCTTGGTCTTTGTGTTTTTGCCCAGCCAGACATGTCGCGATGAATTAGCCCACCTCACTCAACAGTAATTGGTTTCTAGGGAAAGGTTTTAAGGCTGACATTAGGAAAAGGGTGGCCTCCTTGTCTTGTTAATTGAGTCAGTGGTTGGAGCCGAAGAACACGGCAGAGACTTACCTCCACAGTGAACGACGGCATTAAGAGGTTCTGCGCTTGAAATGTTTCTGCTTCACTTTGTCAGGTCATTGAAAACCTGTCGAGTCTGCCACCGTGCTCTGTAAAAATTTGTATATATGATTACAAAAGAAAGATTAAAGGATGATGGTTTGAATTAAACTGCTGTACCTTTTGATCTTGCGGTCAATTTGCGCAGGATAATGTTGCACTGGTGTGCCATGGGGGCTGGGTCTGTAGGAGATGCTTGCCAATGTATTTTTTTGCCATGACCCTCCAATGGGGTGCCATTTGTTAGCAAGACAAACAAAAGAGGATGCTCAAACTAATATGTTTGCACATGTATGTCCATTATGAATTCATTATAGGGAGCAAGTTCACAGTTATTGACTCACAAAATACAATTCTAAAGATAAAGTGATTTACTGAAGGCACCCCTTAATTTGATCCTGTGAGTGACTGTGCCTGCAAATGTGTAGATGTAGGCGTGCTTTAACACATAAATGCAATTTGTGAATGCCTAATCTAGAATCCCAACGTAGGAAAAAATTTGATACAGAATGATTTTGAACACACCTAGAATTTCTTATTTATTAGACATCATATCGAAGACAGTAGTGTTGTTGTGATAGAAACAGAGAGGAGGATGGTTCATATACTGTAGATCATAACAGTCGCCTTTTCATGAGTGTTGTGGTATGTGTGAATTCTGAAATAGAGGAACAAGTGAATACAGTTTGCACTTGCATTTACCACTTATTTACCCTTGACACATGTCTTTCACTCAATTTAGTTTTTTCCAGGAATGTAAGGCCCAAAGATTTGTAAATTTACCTTGAACAAAGCATCCAGTTATTAATTAAGCTCTAAATGTTATTGTAAGCATCATGAGGTAACTTGAGGTTGATACCTACAATAAAACACCAATATGCTTTTGATTCAGTAGCTGAAAAGATACTGTATAAAAGAAATATTTGTAAAAAAAAAAAAAAGTGTTTTTTTTTGTCTTTATCTACTTCCTGTTGCTGATTGTGACAGCAACAGGAAAAGGAACAGCATCTCAGACACAAAGGATCAGTTGCAGAAGGGTCACTGTTTTCAGCTTTCACTTTTTTCCCACACTAATGAATTCATGTTATTTTATGGAATGTGGAATAAAATCACATGGAATATAATCAGTGCGAATAAACAAAGAAGCCGTTTAATGAAGAGAATAAACTTGGCATTCATTACTATTTTCCAACAAATTATGGCCAAAACAGTTAAACGATTAAACAATGTTGGATGATTAAAATGATGGTTACTTAGTCGGGCTGGCTGAATGCTCATAGGAGACATGACGAAGAGGTTCCGCTGGTGTATAATTATTTACATTACTTTAACAGCATTGAGCACTAAATGTACATATAGTAAGCTGTTTAAAGCTGTTTGATGGCCAAAAATAACCTGCTCTTTTGTGTGTGTGGTACATGTCATCATAGCACTTTATTTGAATGTATTTGAGTGTGTGTGTGTGTGTGTGTGTGTGTGTGTGTGTTTGTGTTTGTGTTTTTTTTGCAAATGATGCAGAGAAAGTAGAAAAGCAGAAACTTGATGTTGATGGTTATTTCCGCTAGTGCCCCCTCTCTCTCTCTCTTCCACTGCCGTTTCATTTGCTTTGAACTCAGTATTTCAGCGTCATCATACTCAACATCTGGGAAACTTTGAAACCACAGGCACCCTTGTGCTCATCAGTGAACAATTGGCATCGACCACATTTGTCATGGCACAATCTCATTTCCTGTCAGTGATGGAAAGTGGTCAGATTAAGCACTCCTCCACTGAGTGAGAGCATTCTGTGGCCTTAAAGATGCAGCCATAAGGCCATTTGATAGCCAGACAGAAAAGAAGAGAAATAGATGGATGAGGGAATGATGGATGGATAGGTCCCCATGAAATTGGAGGATGGCTGGTAAGACAAGGTGCTTGTCAGAAATTACAAGCTCTCATTCTGTTCTGGGAGTGCTGGTGTGCTGTGAATTTTAATTGCTGGTAGAAATATGTGCAGTGCATCTAATGCCAGCAGAGTGAAAGATGAACTCTTAGGGCATCATGAAATATGTGCAATAAATAATGAAATCTTTAGGGGATCATTTTAAATGTCTGGTGCTGGTGCCCTATTCCAGATGTGGATGTGCTCCTGCTTTAAGAATGCATACAGTAGGATTTGTTTTACAATATGGAAATATATTTTTACCTGGTCATCCTGATACGTGTTACATTTTAAATTTTGTTTTGCTAGCTATGTAAAAGTATTTTCGCTGAATAAATCAACACTATATGTTCAAATGTAAAATAAATGTAGGCCAAACAGAGCCAGTGTGTAGGATATGTACAGTATATACTTTCTGTTGCAAGCAGGAATAGCAAGTGCAAGAGGCGGCGTTGTTAAATAATGGTACATGCTGGCTCATTCACTTGAGTTATTTTGAGCTCCCAAGCTGTGGCATGATTGGCCAGGCATGGGTGAGAGCTATCACTGTTGCCCTGTCTTTGACACTATTTTGAAAAAATCCTAGCCTAGCTTTCTCTGTTGAAATCTACAGTAATTTTGACAAATAATAAGTATATTTAACCTTGTATAATACTGGAAATTCTCTTGCCAGTAAATTACAGTAGATTACACCGTGTTTATCATTGGAATATTGGATGGTTTAAATAAGTAACACAGTTTAACAACATTAAAGTCAATTTACTGTTTCTATCTGTACTGGATATTGCGTAATACCCTTTTTTTTTTTTTCATCATCTTTTGTTTTGTGATCTAAAAGTAAAATAATTTTATCAACATCTTTCTCTGATTGATTTAAACTCATATACTTTTAGAGGTCAAACACATACAACCACAGGAGGGGGTTTTATGAGTGAGGAAGGGTGTGACACAGGGATTAAACATGCAGAATCATTAAGAACAAGACATGACAAGACAAAAAAACAAACCTAGATTTATATACCGTATATACTGTATATATATTGTATATAGGTATATATATATGCAGGCGCTGGAAGTCCTCAATTAATTGATAGAGACCCAGACACTTTGGCCAACCTGGTAGGTGGGAGCAGCTGGATAGCTGGCTAATGCCACTGTGGTAGCGCTAAGGACTGAGTGGACTCAGTCTTAGTGGACTAGTCCAAGTCCACTAAGACTTGGACTTAATGGACTTGGACAAGTCCTTACTAAAGTCCTTTAGCAAGGTCCAAGTCCTTGCCATAGCTCAGTCCTTAGTGGTAGCATTAAGGACAGAGTCCACTCAGTCTTAGTAGACTAGTCTCAGTCCACTAAGCTTTAGTGGATTTGCCATACCTACGTGCAATCACGATTAAGGACGACAGGTCAGTCGCCTTGATCCATGTCGCCTTGATCTTAGCCTTCAATCGTCTTCTCCATGGAGGGTACTGCCCCTTGCTTGCATTCAGCTTGTACCCAAGCACCTCTAGGAATACTGTTGCTGGGGGGATTTTATCATCCCCCCAACAATCAGAGATTGGGTTCCAAACCCTGACCTGAGAGGGAAGATAATGGCTAACATGAACACCTGGAACCCCAGGAACTGTTACGAAGGCTTAGTGGCAGAATACCCTCAGAAGGTCTGCTAGAAGATATGAATGCGGCACTACAAACTACAAACTACAGCCTATGCAGTGCCTGGATTAACCACAAGAAAGCCTACGACTCAATGCCACATACATGGATACTGGAGTGCTTGAAGCTATACAAGATCAACATGACACTAAGAGCCTTCATCAAGAACTCGATAGGGCTGTGAAAGACTACTCTGGAACACAATTCAAGGCCAATTGCCCAAGTTAGCATCAAGTGCGGTATTTACCAAGGAGAGGCCCTATCAGCCCTAACGATCAGCCACCTCCTCTACATGGATGACATCAAGCTGTATGCGAAAAGTGAGACATCAACTCACTGATCCACATCACCAGGATCTACAGCAATGACATCGACATGTCATTTGGGCTAGACAAGTGGAGCCGGATGATATCAAAGAGAGGCAAGATGATCACAACTGAAGGGGCTGAACTACTAGAAGGCAACATAACTGATGTTCAGGACAGCTACAAATACTTTGGGTTCCCCCAGGCAAATGGAAATCATGAAGAGGCCACAAGGAAGTCAGCCACAGCCAAATACCTACGTAGAGTAAAGCAGATCCTGAGAAGTCAGCTGAATGGTCAGAACAATATTGGAGCCATCAATACCTGTGCCCTGACCGTCATCAGATATCCTGCTGGTATAATAACCTGGCCAAAGGAGGAAATAGAAGCCACAGATATCAAGACAAGGAAGCTCCTCACCATGCATGGAGGGTTTCCCTCT
This sequence comes from Mola mola, assembly GCA_001698575.1. Taxonomy (NCBI): domain Eukaryota; kingdom Metazoa; phylum Chordata; class Actinopteri; order Tetraodontiformes; family Molidae; genus Mola; species Mola mola. Next base: position 402,016 of record KV751351.1, on the reverse strand, counting down.
CCAGCACTCTGAGGCTGTAAGCGAAAAAGGGAGGCCGAAGATTAGTGAGCGTCAGAGCCACTATCCAAGATGAAACAACCAAGATGCAGGAATACATCAGGAAAATGGCCCCCATTGATGACCTGCTAAGTGAATGCCTCAGGCAGCAGAAACCCAGTGAGGAGAAGGAAGAAGAAGAGAGACCATCATGGAGGGACAAGCCCCTGCACAGGATGTACCACCGACAGATAGAGGAAGTGGCTGAAGTCGAGAAAACATACCTGTGGCTGGGGAAGGCTGGTCTCAGGGACAGCACAGAGGCCCTGATCATGGCAGCACAAGAACAGGCCTTGAACACAAGATGGAGAGAGGCCGGGGTCTACCACATCAGACAGGACCCAAAGCAAAGATGCCCCTGAGACAGTGCAGCCCATAACAGCAGGGTGCAAGATGCAGTCAGGTCAAGCATACTTGGGGCGTCACAACCAAGTGGCTGGCATAATAGGCTGGAGGTTCCAGGATTACCAGTGGTGATGGGAACACTAGGGGCAGTAACCCTCAACCTGGGAGAGGCTCCAACAAATCCCAGTGTAACATCTGAGATCTCTGTCAAGAAGAGCGCAATCCGAGGAACAGCTAAGATACTGATCAGTACCCTCAGGCTCCGAGGCCTCTGGTAGAGGACCCGAGCTTGAAGGAGACACAAGACCGCCCACAGAGGGCGACTGGGGATTTTTTTTTTATTTTATGGACTGATTACAGATGCTGTGTCTATGGCACTTGAACCACTAAGGCACAAATATTAATGTAGTCCCAGGTGAATTCATTGAACAATTTTATCACCAAATTCAAGTTTGTATGTTGTTATCATGTTTACTATTGCATGTATTGCAATCAGGAAAGGCTGATTTCACAAATTTCAAAATAGGAACACTATGGAGGGTGTGTTAGAACATGTTCTCATCCGTATTGGCTGAACTGTAGTCTATATCGATGCTATACATGTTACCTCTGGTTTTTGAATAATGCAACACAACACAGTAGGCGCTATACCATTTTCTACACTGTACATACATCTAATAGGGATGTTGACACCGACAAATAAAAATAAAAAGGGTATTATTCATTCGTTTAACTCTTATGTACTGAAGGAGACACAAGACCGCCCACAGAGGGCGACTGGGGATTTTTTTTTTATTTTATGGACTGATTACAGATGCTGTGTCTATGGCACTTGAACCACTAAGGCACAAATATTAATGTAGTCCCAGGTGAATTCATTGAACAATTTTATCACCAAATTCAAGTTTGTATGTTGTTATCATGTTTACTATTGCATGTATTGCAATCAGGAAAGGCTGATTTCACAAATTTCAAAATAGGAACACTATGGAGGGTGTGTTAGAACATGTTCTCATCCGTATTGGCTGAACTGTAGTCTATATCGATGCTATACATGTTACCTCTGGTTTTTGAATAATGCAACACAACACAGTAGGCGCTATACCATTTTCTACACTGTACATACATCTAATAGGGATGTTGACACCGACAAATAAAAATAAAAAGGGTATTATTCATTCGTTTAACTCTTATGTACTGGAAATCGGCTCTAACACAACAATAAATGCAACTGTGACAGGATCCAATTCTGTTTTAGTGTAGTTGCTCCAGCCTTATGAGGAGTAAAGGGTTGCTTGTGTCTTTTTATGACTCAGAAACACATTTTGAAGTCATCTCTAGGGTAACCAGAAACAACCTTGTGTTGTATTTCTCTCTAAATGCATTTCTGTCACCTTAACTAAAGGGAGTCTTGTACAGAGAGTTGTTTAAATCAAATAACTATCCTGCTCATAGCTCATAGCTTTTTCTGGGAGTGTCAGATTCCTCACTCTCTATGGTGGGCTACGACATGGTGTCAAGCAATCAATAAATACAGACATTGTTGAAAAAAAAAAAGCAAAGTAATTGATGAAACCACCTGCCTCTGTGGACAGAGATCCTAAATCTGATTTGGAGTCAATGTGGATGACACAATCTCTGTGGCGATAAAAGTGATCAAAGGGTACACTCTAGAAACACACATTGATGTACACACAGCTAGAAAGTATTGATCAAAGACGAATCAGACAGAAGGCAAAGATCTAAGAAAGAGAATAAATTGTGTAGATTGGCCTCCATTGATTGGTCAAAACAATTATTTTGATTAAAAGCAAATGGGTGCAGTAATACACCATTGATGAAGAAAAAAAATATCACATTACCTGCAGCGAAACCCACAGAAAAAGAGACAATACAAATGTCACTCCATTATCAGAACTGTGGAAATTTGTAGATAGCGGCTTAAATGCATTCATTTTTAAGAATAATAAAATAATGTTAAAATCTAATGGTTAGTGTTTTACTCATCATAAACATCTTACAAACACAGTCCAGGTCCAGTAAAAATTGTTCGGAGTAAAGCTTAAAGTTTAGTTCTGTTTCCACTGGAGATTTTCTTCTGTCCCGCCCAGTTAAAAACTAATGTAAGGTTTTGGTTGGTGGCATTATCCTGCCCCAGCGATGCCACAATACCTGACCACACCTCATTTGAGATAAACATGCCCAGATTTGACCAGTCTTGGTCTCCCCCCAGAGGAGCTGGTGGAAGTCGCCAGGGAGAGGAATGTCTGGTTCTCTCTGCTCAAACTGTTACCCCCGCGACCCGGACCCAGATAAGCGGCAGAAAACGAAACGAAAAGAAAATGCCCAGACGGTTCATTATTGTTTTAAGAAATGAAATGCATCCTGAGGTTATCTATGTTTACTCCTATTAATACATATAAAGCGTTATGTAACATAATTCGAAGTAATTTTTTCATAATTGAATTCTTTCAACAGTTTTCATGAGACCCCATTTGCTTATCAAACAACCCAACATGGGGTCCTGACACCAGGTTCGAAAAAGAATGACAAGGGTTTTACAAGTTTCCATGAAAATGCTGGACTTTTATCAAACCTTACAAAGTCAGGAGACAGTTTCTCTTTACCTATTATCAGATGTAATCATCGCATGCACACTCATATCCTGTTAGTCATTGTGTGCAGACTTCTCCTCATTATTGCCTGAATGAAATATATCTCCTGTTTAGTGTGTTGCCTTATGTTATTAGGGCTGGTTTTGATAACATTTGTATTCTGGCTGCGACCTCAACATTTGTATGCTGTTGTATCTCATTGAGAAGTTAGTATCTTAATGTCTCTTCAATTTTGGGCATCAGCAGAAAATAAAGAATATGAGAAACTTTGCAAAGCTATCATTGGCTTGCCTATGAATCCAAGAGATGGATGCCTACCGGTGACTTACAGGATGTTAATGACGGAACTCTACAGGAGTGGCGCAGGTCCACCCGTGCTGTTTTTTATTTCTCCACATGTAATATCAGCACTCCGACAGGTAAGAGCACTAAACCTTCAATAGGTTTTTAATAAGCAGGAAGTCATTGTGAGGTAATTATCCACATTATTGCAATATCATTCCCACTTCTCTTCCCTCTACCATTTATACAGTATATATTGAATAATTTTGCCATCTGAGAAGACAGAGCCCATGGTGTTGGGAAAACACATGAACTCAAATAAAGACTTGACAGGCATTCCCCAGAACTAGCGTGATCATGCACATGCCTGTGTGTGTGTGTGTGTGTGTGTGTGTGTGTGTGTGTGTTTGTATGTGAATATTTGGTGTGTGGGCGGCTGCAGTTGGAAGTGTGTGCGCGAGCCTTTCCGTGAGCACACATCGGTGGGGTTGACTGTGTTTAACTAAGTGGGATCCGTTTCAGTGTTGACGGTAAAGCCGGGTTTCATGTAGCAGCTCTAAATTGCTGCCAGTCCATCCATGAAAATGGTAGCAAACAGTCGACATGGTGTGATGATAAACATGATTAATAAACAGCGCTTTTACACAGGCAGTGTTGAGAGAGACAGAGGAAGCGAGAAAGGAGAGCTGGACATCTACTGTGATTTGTATGTGGACAAAGACCATCCTCTGAAGGTGAACAAAGCTGTTGTGTGATAGAATGGCTTTGTTTTTTAATCAAGACGCGTACGGCATCGTATCCGTGGCAGATTTATTGCTTTATTCCCTCCAGCCATCGTTACCTGAAGGAAACCTATTCTCGGCACCAAAGGGCAGCAGAGAGAAAGAGAGTTATGTGTAGTGTTATGTGTATCTAACAAACTTTTAATTCTGATTTATTACTAATTACAAAACCTTAGTTATTAGTCAGACCACTATGCACCTAAATGCAACGCATAAAACAAGCCTGCAGTTTTAACAAAAGTTATTTCAGTTATACCACTTCACATGTTGATTGTCAACTATTGCTCCTTAGTTTGTCTTTTAGAAAACTGGCAGCTGTGCAGAATTCACATCATAACTTACAGTGCACTTTGTTATCGAATCCAGGGTCTTCGCCGAGTGAGAGCAGTTAAAGGGCTTTCAGCTGTGACTGTAATATAAGTCAATAGTTTAGCTCCCTATTATCTCCCTCATTAGTGAAATCTCCAGGCTACCACACTGGAAATTATTGTTTTGTTTTGGAAGATTGTGATCTCCTAAGCACTTTGTGGGAGCCATTAAAGTACAATTTCCTTTACCAGAGTCCCTCTTCATGTAATTTTGAATGAGTGTTTTCTGGTCGTTCATTGTGTTTATGTTTATTGTCAGAGAATGTGAAAGTGTTGGCATTAGAATGGAGGAAAGCATTGAAATTTCCCCTGTCTGGAATGTTAGCATTTAATCTTAAACTTAATACTTAAAGAACATATTGAAAGCATATATCTTGTTTTAGAAAAGCAGATCCAAGCTGACTTTTATAGAAAAACACAACTTAGAGCAGATCATTGTTGAGAAAGGCAATGCCAGGAACACTTACTAGTGACATTGTACCACCATTAAGAGATTTGTGACCAATTAGCCGAGCAGTCTAGACAGTTTTGCTATGGTCATATAATTTGTTTGATTTCACATAGCAGAGAATATCAAGCGTGGCATTTCATTGTCGCCAATTTTGTGGTTCTGCATATTGCCACTAGGGCTCACTCTTAAGCAGAATAATACACTTTGTATACCCTTTACATAACTGCTTACATGTGGAGATGCGTTTGTAATTTTGGAAATATGATGGGCCCCTGATAAATTTGGATCCATCTAATAGCACTCTTGCAACTTAATATATATATTAGTTTAATTGCTTTGTAACCCCATGTTATTCTCCCTAAACAGAAACTTGAGAGTATTTCTGTACCTTTTTCTTGCACGCTTCAATCCTTTAAAGGTTTTTTTTTTTGTCTTTGTCCTCTTTGTAAAGCTAGTCCAATGTGCTTGAGTCACGGCTCCGCAGTTTTATTCTTTGCATTGCAATTGAAGCAGAGAAAAAATTTTTGAATCCTCTACCCAGCCATGCTGTTTCAACTGTAAAGAAGAATGAATAAACAGTACTATGCAGATAATCTCCAGGTAGAGGCCGCATATCCAACTGTGTGTTTGTGAATTCAGGTGCAGCCTTTGGAGTTGGGATTTCATGGGAAATGATACGAATGCAAGCAAGTCTAGACTGTTCTGAGCCAGGAAGAGCCACTCTGTCACAAAAGTAATATGACAAGTGTTCACTTTTTGCTGTCAAAAGACCAAAAGACGCAATCCCTTGTTGCAAGGCGGTGGCAAGTTCAGGCAACAAAAGACAGGTAAATTGACAGGACAGCGGCTAGAGAAGGAGTTGAAAGTGGTTTACAGCGAGTTAGAAAACACCCAAGGGAGAATGTGGGAAGTGCAGGAGTAATATTGAAGAATGAGAGCAAGTGGGAGGGAGCTGTCAAAAGAGAAAGAAAGTGATCAAGTAGGTGTCTGGCTTTGAGGGAGGTAAGGGAATGAAGGGACCAGGGTGTAAGAATAAGGCAAGGAGTGACTTTTAATAACTTGGACTTACCACAGGTCAATTGAGATGAGATCTCCCCAAACACACAGGTGTCTTAATAAAATCCTTCCACATCACGTTCAATAACTCACCATGAAAGAACCAAGGATGTGATAGACATATGAGCCCACATATGGAGCTCCCCACCTGTAAACTGACTGGTTTTACAGTCATCAAGGAGAGCAAAAAGAAATCAATACCAAACAATGGCAACACAACTGTATTATTTGGTGTTAGACAGGCTTAATTGTATCTGCTTCAGTTACAAAAGACAGGGACATGAGCATGTGCATGGATTTTCTTCTTTTTTTTTCCACCACTCCTTCTGCTGTTCTTACGCTCTCACCTGAGTGTTTTTCGTGCCATCATTCATAATGACGACTGTCTCAGCTGTCACAATTCCCTCTTGCTCCCATGTGAGCAAAGCTCCACGTTGGACAGGCTTTAATGGGATGAATTTCTTTCCCCGATGAGCTGCTTGCGTACATGGTGACATATGGTGGCAACTAAAGGTGGTTTAGTGGCTGCCACTTACAGGACATAAATATTCTGGCAGAGATCAGTGTCTTCATCCCAAGCATTTTTAAAGACAAGCACTGAAACAAAAATATAGAGAGTAACCAAAAAGAAAAGGGCAATTTCCAAATATGAATGTTGAATGTTGAACGCCTGTTGCTCTCCTGGTTTTATTGTTTGAAGTGATGCCTTTCCTCAGGGGTGTGAGGCCAGTATTTAAATTAGCATCCCCCACAAGCTCGTTTGGCGTTTGATCAAGTGACTTCTGGGTAAAGTACTATCATAGGAATCCAGAATATACCTTGTTAAGTGGCAGGGTACTGCTCCCCTCCCCCAGCTTCCAGATCATGACTATTTCATCAACGCACATTTAATTAAACCTTGACTTCTGCCAGCGAGGAGTATCACTTTGAAATCTGTGCACTGGGCCAGCTCGTGACGAGCCCCGCTGGCAAGATCAGTCCCTGTGTTTTTAAATGTGTGGTTTCTGATTTGTTTCTCACAATCACAGTTTGCGGCTAAAACATTATTTTTGTAAGTCAGTAGGTAATAACTGCTTCTCTGGGAAATGAAATTATCAAGACCACAGTGTCCATTATAGGTTATTTTCCAATTAACCTAAGAGTGCAGGTATTCTTCATAGATTTGTGATGCATCCTTGATGAAATTTCTGAAAATAAACTATATTATTATTTAGCAAAGTCATCCTGTGTAAAAAAAAAAGATAAAAATACTCTTGCCCCACTGGAAATTAAGTGATATATTTTTTTTAATGAAAAACAAAGCAGAAAATGTGACTACACAATGTGTCATTAATGTGAAAAGAATAACAAAAAACCCTCCCATTCTCTTTTAGTGTCGGCCCCAACGGTCAGCATGAGGCTGGAGGAATGCTTACAAGTGATCGTGTCTAATTGTGATGATTAGTTGTTCATTTACAGAGAAAGCAACATTGTAAAAAGAAATGACTACATTGTGAGAAACTTTACTACTGATGTAAAATGAAGTCTCAAAAAGGATTTACATACTATCACTATCACACATATAGCATAGATGCTGCCTCAATCGTGTTACATGGAGTTGGCCTCTGATAGTGAAGGAGCTGAGGTGGATGGCTGTATAAAAAACAGCAGCTGTGACTGAGAGAGCTTTATATTTAGATTTTGAGATCTTTTTCTTCTGCATGTCCATCAATTGTTAGTTATTATTTACAATGACAACATTTGGTTAGGATTTATAATGCTCACTTGATTCTTATCATTTTCGCACTGGAGAATTTCCTTTGTTAGGCTCTGAGAGCCTTTAAGGAAGTGCCAAAAACTCCCCCGTTTAGGAAAAACCCCGTGAGCAGATATAAGACAGCGAAAATAACCTGCGGTGATATTGACGTGAATCTCTGGCCACAAGGTTTAACTTTACACAACGTGATGCTGCCATGTTAGATTTCTGTAGTACTGGTAAGAGCTCAGGTCACACAACATGCTTTAAAGGCAAACGGTTCCAATTTTCAAAAAGCTTTGTGTTATCACATGTGGGTAGTACTTTAAAATTCAGTTCAAGGGTTTTAGTGCTGAACTTCTCTTCTGTTCTCCTGTGCCCAGAACCCCCTCTCATCTGTATTGAAAAAATACTAAAATATAGTGGTACTAAGCTGGTTGAAAATGGACTATTTTTACCTCGCATTCAGCCAACAACCTTTGTCTTAATGTCACTCTCTTGTGGCATAAATGAAACTTGTTTGTTGGCTTAAAAAAATAAAGAGCACATCATTTTAAATTTATGATCCACTAAAATGTTTATAAGACACCTTCTTGGTACATAAATATAAAATCAGTAAGTAAAAAGATATTGACCACAAAACCTGTCGCAGTGGTGTTTGAGTGAAGACATGTGTCCTCTATGCAATTAAAACAACGCAGGCCTCCCAGCACATCTTGTGGCGCTGGCACAGGAGCGCTTGAGATGGCGGCATAACCAGGTCCTGCGGAAGCTAGCAGAGCTCCTGGGGAAACGAAGAATAGTTGCAAACACCTTCTCGGGTGGCCAAACACCAGGTGTTCCCTTCGTCTGAACAAAAGAGAGCCAGCAGAGGCCGGCGGTAGGCCAAACAAGATCACTGCTGACTCCTGGAAAGGAATGGGAAATGCACGTTGACCTTGGCATGCAGCTGATCTTTGCACACACCACGCTGAGAACAGACATTGTTATGTGGACTACAGCCATACAACGGGTCATCATCATCGAATTGCCCGTCCCCTGTGAGGGGGGAATACCAGCAGCAAACGAGCTAAAGCACCCTAAGTACTCGGAGCTGGCTACAGAGTGGAGAGAGAACAGGCTGGGCAGCGTCCATCCACCCAGTGGAAGTCAGTGGCAGGAGCTTTGCTGGCAGGTCGGTGATCCAACTTCTCAGGGCTGCCAGAACGACAGGAACATTTCTGCAGAAGGCAATCAAAGAGCTGGCAGAGGAGGCAGAAGGAGCTAGCTTTCCACAGTTACGGAGGAGAGATAGCACATGGGGCCAGACACCCCAGTAGGATCAACTTCAGGGAGTGGCAAGGAGACGTCCCCCGACAGCCACTGGCCGCCCCCCACCTGGAAGTGTACTGGCTAGGGGGTGAAATAGCAGTGAAAGGTGGCACCACATGAAGACCCTGCAGCTGACCCAAAGTGCAGTGGAGGAGGTGCGACAGGCTAGCTGCCCTGCAGGTTAATACCAGCTATATCCTGTATATTCCACTGTTGATGCTGATATTTAAACGATTTTTTGGTTCGTTAAATGTCTGCTGTCAATTGGCCCTGTGACAGTGTTAAATGTGTGATATCACTTGGTATATAACTATAATAAATAGATTGAAAACTACTATCTCTATAGCAATGCTGATGCTTCTCAATCAGTCAGTGAGAAAACCCATGATAGGGATACGCATTGAAGCATTGAGTTGAGCGACACTCGTCAGGTGTCAAAGTTCAGTTCAAATCAGACATCAAAGTGTTTTAGTACAACTCTATATATACACATACAAACACGGCTCATTCAGTGTAAGTGCATTATTTATGGAAAAAAGAACCCATCTCGATAGCCGTAAACAATTTAGCCATCACAATAAAAGATTCTAGCCGATCTCCAAAACTGAGCAATAGCATGGGTACGTAAGAAGAAAAACATGTATTTTGGTATACGTAGACAAAACCACAAGCTTTTTTGCTTTCTTTCTGTCCTACCATGACAACCACAATCAAAAAGTGAATGCACTGATACACTAAATGTGCTCAATGAAAAGTAAAGGGATGACTAAAGTTATTTTCATGTTGTAAATGTGTTGGTCATTTGAGCACAGTGATTGACAAACAGTATGACAGTGGCTTTCAAACATCAAGGGGCAAGTTGGCTATAAATAACAGTAAGATTTCTGTCAATATTTCTTTGCTTGGTACTGTTAGTTAAAAAGACAAGGCAAAAAGTAAAAAGAAGAACCCATTCCCAGAAATGCTACCTATTTTGTACTTAGATTACGAGTACATTCTGAATATCATTTCATGCCATGAACACTCAGAACACCGTTAGACCCAAGTAGATGCTACCGGCAAAGGCATTTTAGTTTTATTAACATTTTGATTGATAATGCTAAAATCATGGGTCATAAATCAAGCAAGGGTCAAAACAAGGAGTCAGTCAGAATCAAAAATCAATCAATCCAGAAAAACACGCAGGGCCAGAGCCAGAAAACAAATCGGCACAAAAACACTGGAAAAACTATATAGAA
>KV751351.1:374104-391610 GCA_001698575.1 Mola mola | reverse complement strand
CAAATTTGGGTGTTGCAGAGCTGTCAAAAGTAGATGGACGACACAAGAGAAGAAAAAACAGTTCAAAATTAAACAGGAAACGACTACAAGTAACAAGCAGATATGGCCAACTTAGAAACTCAAAAACAGACATAAAACAATACCAAAGACCCACAACTGTGACACCACATGGGTGTGTGTGTGTACACTGTAGGTCACTATAAAATGTGTCCCACACATAATCTTGAAGTGAGTGAAGTGACTTTTTCTTGTTTTTGTCACTGTTGATAAATGTTACGAGCGCATAAAAGCATCAGAAGAATTAAAAAGCAAATGCGTCTGCGTGGGTCGGTGGTGGGGAGCTGTCTCGTCCGTGACATGTCTCAATACTGTAAAGAGAAAAAGGGCAAACGTGTACATGAAAGATGAGGACGCATTACTCATAACTTCTTGTTGTGTCGTTGGTCTTTGTAATTGAATGACCGCCTACTGCATTTACTGCTCTGTGTTTATCCATGAGTGGCTCAGCGAGGACAGCAGAATTGTTTGTTTCACTTTCAAGAGTTGGCCTGGTCGATCAAAGGAGTACGGAAACCTTACTGATTTAATGAAACCGTGAAGTCGCTGGCCAAATTAAACCACACTTGTTACTTTTGTTACTTTTGTTTTGCTACTTTTGTTTTCAGTGCTTTTTCTTTTTTTTTTTTTTTGCTGTTGACAATTTCAGGCTATTTTCCAGCCAATCTTACGGATGTAACAATACACATTACAATAAGGACACATTAATTAACATTAGTTAGAGCAGTGATTAACAGTCACTAACAGTTAATTCACGTGTAAACTAATCATTAACTAATGATGTTCATGTTAACTAAGATTCTAATTCCTTCAATAGTCAGTAATTTAATAGTTTGTTGGCAGTGCCTTTAAAGTGCTTACCTGCTCTGGTTAAAACAAAAACAGACCATTCCAGACTGGAGTCAAAATTTAAGACAGAAAAAATACTGGCTTCTTCATTACTGTCAGAGGAGCTATTATTTCAACATCTCATGAATCTTTCCTGTCTGACCAATATGTTAAGGTCATTTTACGATTTAATACAGTAAATATTTTACATAGTCCTTTTTAGGGATAAATATATTTTCAACTTTACAATAAGGGTCACATAACATTAATCAATAGTGAATTTGGATTAATAAATGCTTTATAGGGTTAGATGATCATCCAAATGCTTCTCATTATGTTCTGTAATGGTTAGTTAATGGCCATACTGTGTTAAAAAAAATGTTAATAGTAAGGTAAGGTTAGAAATTATTGAATAGGTATCTTTGCTGAGTTGACTAAGTAATTACATGACACATTAATTAATTGTTAGTAAATTGCTAGAAATGTAACAAGCTCATTGATTAAGGTTGGGACCCACGTGCTAATCTATTTCTTACCTACTCTCTTATCTTATTTTTTGCATCCTGTCAATGTTCTGATCAACAGTAGCTTATATGACATTTACAATAAACCCCAAATCCTTCCTAAAGGCATTTTAATAATCTTAACTAACTTCCGTGCAACCTTTAACTCTTTGTAAAAGTTAATATGAATTGTTGTTATAGACATTTATGCCAGCAGCCATTTTGGCAATAAACAGGGTAAACAGAGGTGTTCCAAATGACACTATTTAAGGCTCTGTCCCATTCAAGTTGAAAAGCATCAGGATGCTGCTCATGTGCATGCTGGCTCACTGGAGAGGCTCTGTTGCACTGAATGGAAGCGAGCCTTAATAAATTTAATCAAATATATTTGTTTTTGCCTGCAATTTCATGTGAATATGCTTGGTATGAAAGCAGTCTGTTGTTTGTCAGGGTCATCATTTTCTTTTTTTCACAGATCTTGCCTTTTTATGTATCCATTTTGGTGGAACATTTAAGCATTACATGTTCTCTATTAAAAGAAATGAGCCTCTTATTGACACTAGACAAATCACAAAGGCAAGACATTTATTGGCACAAAAGTTAGACAACTATCATCAAGGAGCAGGTGGTAAACAAAGACCTATTGATGCAAACTGTTTTAATGTGTTGTGTGTCAGTGTTGATAGATAGTTGAAATGTCATTAAATGGTAAAGTATATCCTTAAAAGGTAGAGCGCTGACTAAAGAGATGACGTGTGATTGACTAACAACCTGTTCGAGGTGAACCCATCCTCTCACCCGGTGCGCACTCCAACCCCTGCTGTCCCTTCCTAAATAAGAGCGAATAACCTGCATGTCCTCTGAAAATGCTGTATTTCATGTAAATGTAGGACAGAAATCTTCTGTAAAAACAAAACATATACAAATCCAACAAATTTCTGATTTGGGACTCAACACTCTAAATTACAGGGTGCAGGAACTTTCCACATAATGTAAGTTCTAGCTTTCGATTTTAAATTTAACAAAAAAGGCCTGGTGTTTGACCTCGCCCAGAAGCCATTTCTCCTTTAGCATACTGTACCTCTGTCTTTCCAGTGTTCTACTGGGAAATGGGATAGTGTCTGAGCTGTACCTCTTGACTAATTTATGTGTGCTACAGGCTGTGGACACACTTAGAATTTATAATTTCTGTCTTCGCGCTTGTGAGCCTCGTGATTTAGTCCTTCGTGTTCATGGAAGTGATGCTATCAAGTCACATCAATGAAGTGAATCAAGCATAATAGAGCATAAGGCCTGTAATTCAAGCTTTTCAAAGGGTTTGTAGTCTTCCTTGGCTGTGATTTTCCTCTTAATGCCACTACAGTTTATGAAACAGCTGAATTGTGCGGTCCAAGAAATGGCGTGTCCTTGGTGTTGCCTGACAAGTGGAGCTGTTTTGTACTGATTGAATTGCTATTTATTTGAATAGAGAGAATTGCAGATTCCGTGGCTCACTCAGCCACAGGTGTCTGGGAGGATGTAGGTCCAGAAAAATTTCAGCACATGCTATAAGGCACTGGTGAATTATTTATCTGTTTAATAACGATACAGCATTTTCTAACGCCACAATGGAGACATTTGTAATTTAAGAGTGTAATAATGGCTTTAATAAAAATGTTTTAATTGTTTGTTTTACAATATCAAATTAGTCTGAGCAAATATAAAAACAAAGCTACTGCTAAAAGACTCTGTTATTGCCTTACTAAATAAAAATTCTTTTGTTTTTGTTAGAAAAGTAAGTATTTTATTATATTGTCCTTCAGAAAGTATGTTGCACAGCAACTTCACACTTTAACTTGTCTGTCAGTGTACTTCAATTATTACTCCTGATCACTCCTAACTTGGTGCTCCAAGTAAGTTTTTTGCTAAATGACACCAGCGGGTAGTGCTGATCAGTGTCAGTGAAGACTTGTTTGCAATTAGAGTCACTCAACTCAGTGAGCTGGTTCATACTGGTTGCGGGTAGACTTGATTCGTGCTAATTTCTTTTCATAATTGGGTTGTCAAGGTGATATCAAGCAACAGAACTTGCTGACAAAATGATCCAGTTGACAAACGTGGAGAGGGCTTTACAGAGGTCATCGAGTTGAAAGTCACACTTCTAACAGTTTTGTTAGGTAACAACATTCAGCCCAGAGACATAATTTCATCTTCAAACACTGCTTATTCTCTCCAGAGTCATGGGGGGAAGGACCCTTTCCCATCATCATAGGGCAAAGATGTGCATAGGGCTGACAAACCATATAGAGACAAACAACCTAACTTAGCACTAAACACAAAGTACAAGTGAAGCCGGTGAAAGTGTCACTGAGTTATGCAGGTACAGTATTTGGACACACTTAGATAAATGTAAATATTGGACCTGCTTATGGTGTGGATGAGATATCACAATATCCATCAAATATTTATTGAGACATTGTGTCAGGATCCGGTAGTTTTATGTGTCTGTTTGTCAATCTGTGTTTCCCCTTCTTTTTGGGACTCCTGTTGTGTCTTAATCCCCATGTCCTGTCAAGTTTTCTTCCCTCCTGTGTGATCGCTCCCCCTCCCTAATGTGTTACCTGTGTCTAATTGTCCACCCCTTCCTTGTGTATTTAAGCTGTGTGTTCCTTTCCTCCTGTGCCAAAATTGTCTTTCCAGTTTTCTGTGAGCGGTCCAGCCTGTATCTTTCATGGGTTCCCTTGTGCACGATCCTGTTTTGTCATTCGGTTTCTGATTTTGCCTGTTTACAAGATTTATACCTTTGCTAATTTGTCTGATCTCCCGGTGTCAACGTTTGTCTGATTAAACGGTTTTGATTAAGGAACTTCCCTCAGTGTCTCTGCATATTAAATCCTCCAGAGTCTGTACGTGATACATTGCACTTAAAAACAAAAATGCTGACTTCAAGGTAACAGAGGATTCTGGTCTACTTGTAGTGCAGGGAGATTCGACGGACCACACAAGCAATATTTAAACTCCAAGAAGCTGTATGGTTAATCCATCTGCAAGCAGCTAAGAGATTTAGCGAAGCAGTGTCACCTCAAGAGTTATGGAATTAACATGGCTAAAAAAGCCTGTCTGGACCCTTCATTGGTTTTCGTTTTTCATGTCTGACATATTATGCAGATATGAAACTGCAATCAATATTGGCATGACTGCATTTGCATGATGTTGGTATGACTATGCATAGATCTCTTTCCACTCTGTTTCTACAAAAATCTGCAGACATGATGCATGGTCGCGCTTCTCCCAGAGGAAGTGAGACCGCTTTAATCTTTTCACGTGAGCACCAAAATGAAAAGTACGAAATTGGCAGTCTGTCAAGTAACTCGATAGTTCCACACAGTTGTTTTTTTTTATGCAAACAAGACATTTTTAATGACATTTCACTGCTTTGTCACCTTCTCTGAACTGACACTTTGCAAGTCATCTCTTCATCTAGCCAACTATTCACAGAACAAAGAACTCCCTTTAATGCAAGCCAGTGTACGATTCAGGGATAACTTACATGGTGAATACCAGAATGAAACGGTTCAAATACTGAGTGCTGCTTTCATCAGTCATCTGACCTTCTATAAACCGCCCTATATGTTCAGTTTCAGCCTACACATAGTCCTGGCAATGTACTGAAAACGAGGCTCTGAGATATCACATATCACATTTCTTCAGTGTGCTGCGACACCAACACACTGCTGCCTCGCTCAATAGTGCTTACAGACTCCGGGGAGAGAGTAGAATAAAGTGTAAAGATGTCACAACTGCACATATATTAAAGTGTTCGATCCTCTCCTAAAAATGATTACTCCTACCGATAAACCCTCTCTCACATACATTAAAATCTTTATGTTCTGCAATATATCGAGTATTGTGTTATT
This sequence comes from Mola mola, assembly GCA_001698575.1. Classification (NCBI taxonomy): domain Eukaryota; kingdom Metazoa; phylum Chordata; class Actinopteri; order Tetraodontiformes; family Molidae; genus Mola; species Mola mola. The sequence continues at coordinate 386,326 of KV751351.1, read as the reverse complement.
ATAAAGACATTTGAAAGATTAATCGACACAGTACTTACAGATCACTTAGTGAACTCTGTTTCCTACTCACTGCTGAATAAAAGATCCTTATTATAAAGAAATAGGGCAACTATAAGCTTCAGGAAGAACTTCTCCTTCTTCAGCAGAATAGGGAACGGTCATACATTTGAATTACCATTATCTTCTTTTAACAACTTTTAAGAGGTGACGTGCGTTTTGGTGAAAGTCTCATTTTCAATACAATTTTTAAGCTGCTTGTCTTTGCAATTGTCCTTGTAAATAAACAACTTATATTATGATCAAGGGGAAGATGTGTTTCCTAAACTAAAGGAGACTATATTTAAACTTGTCAACTTTTAAGTTGTTAACATCTGTATGATTTGGATTAAACCTGGAAGGCCCTTTTACTTTTTGCTCCACTGAAAATAACATTGGAAGTATTTTTTCCCCTTATAAAAAACACATTTGCATAATCAGTGGCTCAGCTGCCCCGTAAATCAAGAAAACTTCTTGAAGCTCATCACCTTGTTTTATTGAACTGAATATAAGACTATAGAAGTGGGTATAATGTCCATTTTTCTTTGATCACACAAATGTACAGGTACCATGTGGAAGAGATTTATCTTATTAGACAATGAGCTTGAGCTTGTTTTCTCAGGCGCAATTTCGAGTTTACATCAGAATTCATTGATTGATGATTAATACAAAATAATTTCAAGACGAATGTTTATGTGGCTACTTGCACAGAATTAATATTTGCATGGAGCATCTTAAATGTAGTAGAGTTTTATAGTCCTCTTCTACTCCAGGGAAATTGGTTTTGGGTGGCTATTAATGTGGCAGGCCCTCCCTGAGGATGTACTGATCTACCTTCCATTCTGACCGTCCTTACATGGGGAAAATCCACTTTATTAACATGGGCGAATCAGAGGCTGCAATCATGAGATGTTGGAAAAATTCGAATAGCCACTTTCTCACAAATTTGGGGCCTCTCCTGTTGGAAAAACAACTTAGCAAATCATTTCATAATACGAGTTGCTAACTTAAATTCATAAACATGGTAAGCAACATCAATTCTTGGTTTAATGGTAAAAACCCATTTTAATTCACTTGTACTTTGAATATAATATGAATATCAATACGGTATTGATTTTAACTGCTGTGTAGAGTGACCTTGGTTAGGTAGAATCATGATTTTAGTGGTATCAACCTCTTGTTTTAACACTCTTATCATGAAAATACTGTACAACCCATCTTCTTCGATGCCTCTGTGATGTTCCCACTTCACGACGTGAACACAACAGAGCAACTTCCCAACTCCGAAACGTTAGCCTTCATGTCACACGAGTGCAGCAAAACAATGGCCCAAAAGACATGTTGCACAGCAGACATACTGACATATCACAGTCGTAAATATAGTCTTGTTTGAACAACAGTCCCACTTTTATTTCTTTATGAGTGTGGTAATAAGATATTTGAAATTCATGTGATCCAACTGAAATCCATGTTCATTCAAGTATTCGATGATCCAATCAGCACTCAAGTGTGTGTCATGCAAGAGAGTCAATTAATCAAATATAATAATCAAACAGTACGATGTCCACCTTGTTAAACTTCATAGGGTTTATGATTTAATGTTTCGCTGCTATGCACCAATGAAGTGCAGCTGCGTACGTGTGCATGCATACTGTATGTGCATCATAGGAGCACTCTGTAATTGAGCAGAAATAGCTCTACTGTACTACACCTCTGGAAATTCACAGGTACGTCAATGATTACTGTGTTCCACTTCGAGTAGGTCCTGCTGCTATGTGTGCGCAATCACTGTTGCTGTGAATTATAATGAAACTGAGCCATTCACTAGTGTTTTTCTTTTCCTACTGTGACAAGCCAAAATGTCTACTCCCGAGCCACTCCGTAATTATAAAAATAGTGTCCGAACAGGATTGCAGCAGTCTGTGGCTTCCTGCTGGCTTCTCTTTGACCTGTCTGTCGGCAGGGATCTGGCAGACACACAATAATCTGCAGTGATGAAACATTTCGAAAGACTTGTAAGTATCATATTTTATCCTCAAAGTCATTTAAATTGAATGTTACTCCTGCTGGACGCCACCCCTGGTATTGCCAAGGGTGGCGTCAATGCGTTGCGTTGCAATTGCCGTGAATGAACCAGAGAGAAAGGTGTGTGTAGTTGGTGAGAAGACATATTGTCTTCTTCTACAACTTACCGCTCAGCACGCAACGAATCTCACCTTGCCTACAAATAAACTTCTGAATCCGACTGGAATCAGTGGTGTAACATGGATTTGTTTCCATGGCTTATGATTTCTCTTCTTGTGGATCTCCACAGGTGTATTTGAACATAGTGTTCAGCAGTATCACATAGATTTACAAGAACTCAACTACAAGTATTGGCTCCAGCAGTGGATGATATGTGACAGTTGGCAGAGAGGCTGAAATATATGTATAGCTACTGTATATATTTTTATGTATTAGCATTAAATGACTCCTGTGGCGTCTACTTTCAGTTAAATATGATGTTAAATAAAGTATAATCACAGAATATTATACCATAACATCATATTTTGAAGATTTTATTTAACTTTATTTCAAATTATTGTGGGTACATTCATCTTTTGGGTCTGAAATTATACTGGGCAAATGTTCAATGTGGGTGGGTTTTTAATTAGCTGGTTGAATATTCCAAGGCTATCCACCACACTGGTGGGTACATTTTGGTTCCAAAATAGTCACACAGCAAGCAAGTATCAGAGAGATTAAAGGTTTGTTTGAGACTGTTCAATGACACCTACTTTCTAAAGCGCAAAACCATCCTGTGGGAGGCAAATGCATTAAATTCGTGGGAAATTATTTACTAACTATGTTGTTTCCTTCAGCAGGCAGAATTTTATTACCTTTCATTAAGGGGTTTGCTGAACACAAGAGATTATTAAGAAAGGTATGCATTGATGCTGCTTCGAGCTCCAAGAGTTCAGCATTCCTCATTTACAGGGCCTCTGTTGCAGGTGTTAAAAGTGATAATATTAAATGACGTTAGGAAAAACAGACTCTTTTCCACTGCGGTGAGAGGTGAGGACTCCTTGAAGCCAAAGCCCAGTAAGAGTGATCTGTCATCTGTAAGTGATTGTTAAGCTCAGTTCAACATAAACGAGCACTTTATTATTTTTTTCTTGGAAGAGGTTATAGTTTTATGAACTGAAAGGAATCCGCGTATGAAACTTAGAGATGAAGGCTTTATTGTTTTCATCATATGTTTGTCTAACATAAGCGCTGTATTTTTGCCTGTTGTGCCAGAAGAGTCACCAAAGCAACCTGAGGACAGAAGAGAGCAGTGTCCAAATGAAACATTTTAATAAGGGTTAGTGTCCTTTCGGTAACAATGCCATGCTGTTAGAAAGTTTAGAACATCATACTTTGTTAATAAAAATGTTTACAAAACTGATTTCTTTAGTGTGGCCTGTATGAGTCCATATTTGTTCGGACCTCACTTAGAGCAGACGACTGGACCTTGTAAACATGCAAACACTTAAAAAGGTAGAAATTGCATTTTGCAACATGAAAGAGCAAACTTAATACAACACTTCGTCCAGCACTAGACATGGTGGGTAGTGAGTTCTTAATATGCTTTGTATCACTAAAAACTCAAAATTTGTAACACATTTGCCAATAGGACGGTACAATTTCGAGTTAAATGTAGCAGACAAATCTACGCTGTTGCTCCAATGTGTCATCCACGCCGATGTAATTTTCACTAAAAAGAGTTGATTTTAGTTACTTACTTTCCTTGGCACACTCTTCTGAAGGTAATGCTATGAGGGGGTGTGGTGGATGCAGCCCCGGCAGCACCTTTCTTCTGTGCTGGTGTCATTGGATGTTAGTGAAGGCCTAGAGTTAAAGGAATCAATGCAGCACCACGCAGCACCATTTGTCATATGTAAATATTGTCAATTGTTTGCCATAGAAAGTGAAATTATGATCATGTGTTGGCACTGTGGCTTGTTACCACCTCAGACCCTGAGGCTCAAATCTGTTACTGCAGGATTAAAGACCAAAAAGAATTAGATTACTAAGATTACTGAACAGTGTTGCATATTCAACTTTTGCTCACCTTGTTTTTGAACCTCTGCACTGCAAAGATGGACTGAAGTTGGTCAGATTAAAAGTCAAAGTCTCATGTTCTGTTAACGAGGGGAAATCATTAATATTTATACTGTATTATGCTGTATACAGTATAAAATTATACTGTACACGCTTCCAGTGTAAACACATTATTTTTACCTTAAGAGAAAGGGGATGAAGATGATGAATGGCATTTGAATGTGCATGTAGGTACAGCAACGCTCATATTATGTCAGTGAAGTCTCCTTTGACATCAAATATTTAAAGTTTCTTTGATAATACAAAATGTCTTCCAGGCAGATTTGTAACTCAAATTGGACCTCGTGGTTGTGTTTAATCCCCAGCTTCCTTCAGTAACTCTACAAGGTAGACAACTAAAATTTTAATATCAACTTTGACATGACATGGTGGAAGTGGTGCACGCCAATATGAGCACGCATGGATAGATTCCTAGCTGTCTGTGTTTGTTGTGTTTTTGTTATTTCATCACGTAAATGGAGCAGCACGTTTCGCTTTCATCCCCACACCAAATGTAACCTCACCCTAACCCAATTACTCTGACGCTCTTATTATTTTTTTTGGTTGGTGCATGCGCTTCAGACCTCTGCCTTTGGTCCCGGGTTAGTTCACTCATGATTTATTCATGCGTTTCTGTTATTTGTTTTTGTTCTTGCTGGTTCCCTCTGAGTCTGAGGCGAACATGACACACCCCCTTTTTGCAAGGGGGCTCAAACAAGACAATTGCTCACGTACATAGAAGACAGATGGGGTAAGATGGGAACGCTCAAACTGATCATCCACTGCTGTTAATTGCAAAAATATATAGGAATTTTGATTTGATGAGCACTCAATATTTTAGAAATAGGCTAAATAATGAGACTGACCAAAACTGTTCTGAGAGTAGTTTAAAGAGGAATAAACATGAAAACGACAAATAAAACGTATTTCCAAGCAGCAGAGAAGCATTTCAGTAATTTCCAATGTAAATGGTGGACACCAACTTAAAAAAAATGCATCTCCATGACACAAAACGTGAGTCTCTCCTGGTGAATTTAGACAAACTGAAGATTGCCATGGTGAGGATGGAGGTTTAATCGAAAAGGCACACTGAACACTGAGGAAATTGCTATTTAAACATAACATCCAACACCTGAAAGAAAGTTAATTGTGTACAACATGCTGTGGTACAGTATAAACTTTGAATTTTTTGAATGAGCTTGGCTTTTAGCGAAAGTGGAAAATGCCCTGAAATTGAATTCAGTTGAAAATAGGAAAGCAGTTCAGAAAGGGAGTGAAAAGTAATAGGAAGAACACGAGAAAATGCTCAAGCAGCATTTTCCACTTAAAACTTTCCCCAGAAGCTTCAGTAGCAACATACTGATGATTTTGCAGTATTTATGAGCATAACAGCAGGCTTTTGTTACAGCGTTGCCATCTTTGTCAAACTTCAAATAGTGTTTCTTACTTTTGACTGTCAATGAAGGTAAGAGTGTGTGCAGCTTTACAGGTTTCAGAGATTTCACATGATGCTGAACAAAACCCTACAGTACTACATATTGGATTTTAACTCTTATTTTATCACCATATTGTATAAATATACTGTATGAATGGAATCAATACTGAAAAGCACTAATCAATTGGTAAACTAACAGGAAAGCCGACCTATTTAATAATGTGTGATTAATAAGTTATCTTTCATTCTACACAACATCAAAATATGTTGATGTGACTGAGGTGTGTCGTCAGCAATATTGGACTTCTTTATCATTAAGAGTGTATTCACGCCTGGCACTCTTGGAGCCATTGTTTCAAACCAGAAGCATCTCTGCGCCTAAACGTGAGTTCCTTTGGGGATGTTTTACCACAATCACGATGAGATGGAGCACATAACAAAGAAGCAAAATCGCCAAGTCGAACCAAGGAGCAGTTTGTGGTGTGAAAGCAAATGAATCATTTTGATAGGAGATATGATTTTAGGAAAAACAAGACTGGTGAGTCTGTTAAGGAGGTGATTTTAGTAAAAGTTATGTCTATATTCATACAAATCGTTGATTAATCATTGTAATACTTTTGCATGTTGGCCTGGATGTTTTACAAGATAAAGGTTGTTAAGACTTCTCTACTTGTCCTCGGCTCCATGTGCTTTCCACTGTCATGGAGATCCTACAGTAATGAGCCGGGAATCATTACTCCACAGGACACCTTATTTTCTTTGTGTTCGTGATGATGAGTGGTAACAATTGGCCAAACTGTTTAACAAACCAGTTACACGTCATGTTTACTCTTCTTGGTTTGTCTGTTAAAAGTCACTCATAAACCAACCAAGAAAGGGTTCTTTTTGCCCCCTAATCTCTGCAGTCTCACTTTCTTTGACCTGGGTCCATCCTGGGTGGCATATGGATTAAAAGAATTCCAATAAAAATACTAAAAATGTTATAAAACAAAATGTAACAATATGTTCATTAATAATTAAAAAAAAGGGATATTTCGTATTTGCAGTCTTAAATTATATGTGTGTATTCATTACTGCATTTGTAAATGCAGAAAATTAGACAAGTCATTATTTTAGTTGTCAGATTATTAAAGTCCTCAATGTATTTCCGTAATAATCATTAATAAATAAGTACAGTTGTGGGTTTTGTTTCAGCCTTAATGAGCAGTACCCAGCCTCTGTATTACAGTGAGCTCAGTCAGGGTGTGACAGCAGAAAAAGTTAATTGGTCCAACTGTTGTGCCAGCGCAGTGAGAGCCTCAGCCGAGAAGGGGCGAACAGGAACTCACATCTGCCAGCCTCTTGCACCTGCACTGTTGGAGCAATAATAGAAAAAACATCATATCACCGGTCAAATGCAGATCAGTAAACTGGATAAATCTGCAGAGCTGTTGCGAAGATCTTATGATCGACGTATTTGGCCACCAAGGGGAGCACTTGAGGTTAGCTGTTTGCAGAGGTGGAAAGTGGCCCTCAGGGGCCTAATTATTCTGCTTTGAAAAACTTTGTGTTCTCCTGCTTCACAATTCTGCGTAGATCTGCAGACTTGGGCTGAGATAAATGCAGGTTTATTGTCTCAGTTTAAAATAAATCAAATTCCACAAGATGAAATAGCAAAATGTTAGCATACATATACAGAGTCGATTACCTACAAAAACAAAATTACGAGGTGACTCCAAATAGATAGCATTTATATAAAAGACAGGATTTTCTACAGTTTGACTAAATGCAATTTGCATTAGTAAATTACAACATTTTCTGTGTTATGATGGTTGCTGCTGTTTTTACGAGCACACACACCATAGAACAGGTCCAAGTGACATAGAACATACGAGATATGCATAACAACGAGTGGTGGACTAGCAGGGTGTAATGTGGGGGGCATCACCACATTGGCCTCGGGCACGTTATTGGATTATTCACGTGGAGCCATTGGCCCCAACACTCTGAAATTGTGTATCACACCAGAGTTCTTTCAAAGTTCTGCTAATATGTTTTACACAAGTCTTCTGTATAAACCACGTCACAATAATCTATCTGATATTTTGGGTCAATCCATAATAAAGTACACCTATTTTATTTTGTGGTTAATCCTAAATGGAGAAAAGAGTTTCTGCTTATACTCTGACGTGTGCTTTAGTCTGCTTTATCCTTGAATATTTTCTTTTTTAGGTAATCACATTTTTAATGTATTTGTCCTATTTCCTCAGGAGACATGAATTCGATAGATGTTTCTGTCCTTGAAGCCGAGGCTGTTTTCCCCACAGTGAAAGACTGGAGAGAATCTAAATTAACTGGTTCATTTAGCAAACAAGTTATTAATAGCTTCACAGGACCTGAGAATCAAATGCACAAGCTTTTGTATTTCTTTAAATATGAGCAGATATATTCCCTGCATTTCATACTTCCTCCTGTTTTACATTTTCTTAGATAACACATACAAAATAGATGACCCTCAGTATTCTCCTTTTCTTATTTTCCCACTGTATCCTCTTAATCTTCTGTTCCAGCCACCTCCACCAGACATGTTTATTTATAACAACGCCTCTTGTGCAAACAAGCTATTTGCAAGGTGAACAGTGAGTAGTTGAGAAACAGGCTCAGAGATATCAGGCATAGCAAAGCCTTTAAAAAGCTGTTTTCTGGTAGCTCTTTAGATCCCACCCAACCACTGAAAGGCTTGGGTAATAAAACACCGGCCAGCGGAGGCCTCTGGGGAAGGGCCACTGCCTGTGTGACTCATCCACTGGGACTGATCTGTTCCTGGTTCTTTCCATTAATAGCCATCCGGGCCCATCTGAACTTGAGTTTCTAATAGCATCACACCCTATAGTTGGCCCAGAAAAGAAAACTAGCCATCCTTAATGCTCTTGCCCAGAGGCATGAGAGCGATGCCTGCTTCTCTTTGCAGTTTTATGGAAATTCCAACACCACTTAGTATAAATATACCATGTGTTACCAACTACAGAAGTATTTTTTCACTTTTAGCTCAAGCCGAGAACAAGACAGAGGTGCTGCAGCGATAGCAAAATGATTTTACCAGGGTGTTACCTAACACGCCCTGCAAGCTGATTTGTACACTCAATAAACATACAGGGCAGCATACAGTATAGAATAGCCTCCACATTCACGTGCAAAAAATGGCCACCGGTGCATAACAAGCGCTCAGAATATTGATTCATCATGAAATATGATAAACGTAGGATTCAATGAATATATTTTTGTTCTGCTGAATAAATACCCATCTGGAAGCAATACATCTGAAGGACTACCATGCTAACCTTTTTAAAGAATTTTAAAAATGTGATAATGAATTTAACAAAATGGCCCAGTGAACTGCTGTTGTTGTGTGTGCTGTCTTGTTTTGGGCCAAACAATTTTTTTTTTTTTTTTTGTTTGTAAAATGACCACAATAGCTGCCAAATGTGAGGCTGGGGGGGAGAGCAGGAAAGGAGCATTCCCACATTTGGTGATGATGCACTTGGTCTCTATTTATGATTCTGCGTGGGCAAATATGTTGTTTCCTTGCGTGGGCAAATTTGTTGAGGCTTTGCTTATTACTGGTGTTACATGTTTTGAATCCCATCGGATTCACTCATATAAATGACCACAATAGCTGCCAAATGTGAGGCTGGGGGGGAGAGCAGGAAAGGAGCATTCCCACATTTGGTGATGATGCACTTGGTCTCTATTTATGATTCTGCGTGGGCAAATATGTTGTTTCCTTGCGTGGGCAAATTTGTTGAGGCTTTGCTTATTACTGGTGTTACATGTTTTGAATCCCATCGGATTCACTCATATAATCTCTAGATGTTTGATTATACTGATTGTAGGAAGTGCACAAAGAGCTTTTGGGTGCATTGGCAAAAAAAAAAAATCTGATCAAAGATGTCCTCCCACCCTTAGCAGCATGAATATTTTCTTGAAGGAAAATATACTTTTTATTTATTATCAACTCTGCCAACAAAGTTATGTTTTGACTGGTTGTTGTTTGTCAGTCTGTGAACAGGATAACTCAAAAAGTTGCACATGTATTTTGATGTGAGACAGTGAGATTCAATTTTGGGACACATTGGGGTCAGGATGCGAATTTTTTTTGAAAGACTTTTCAGAATATTTTTTCTGTTTTTCTTCTTTCTGAGTGCTGCTTTTTGAGGCCAAAACTCTGCTTTTAACTGGTGCCCATGGTTAAGATGTTGAGATTGTATTAACAGCTAAACAGCACTTGGATAGAACCACAATGTACCAAACGAGAATGTTGGCAGTGGGCAGGGAGAGTTTGCTGTTGATTTTCTTTGACACCAGACTACATGGAGAAGAATGGAGTTCTGCATGTGTGACGTGCAAGTTGTTATGACAGTAGGGAGTAATTCACTTCCACTAAACATTTAATTTACACAAGGTTCATTTCATTCTTTATTACAGTCTAGTACAGATGTGTTCATATCATTAGTTGTTGTCGAGGTGTGTAGCAGCCAGTAAGATAAACGTAGGTGATGCAGAGCTCTGTAAATTGTTTGATTGCTCTGTGATCTACTAGTAATGCCGCGGGACTTGGGTAGAGGGAGCTGCCTCCTCATTCATTACAGATGAGTGAGCACAACAGTTACTCTGTGTGGTCTCTCCTCATTCTCTCACCAATATTCGCCATTTTTTAGGGCAAAACACATGGCACAATGTCACAAAGTTTTGATGAAGTTTTTACAATGGATTATTCTTCATTGTGTGCAATAATTGCAAAAACGATGTGACTTTTTCACCTTTTGTTCCCTTTCAGTCAGTCTTTGCAATAACACTGACAAACAGGGCACATAAAGAAACAAAGGCTTGAGCTGAAACAAAGAGCTCATCACTAACATCAAGGTAAAAAGAACACTTTGTGACTGTCAACCACAATTACAACCTGAATACATGAAAGAACACAATGTGACAATACAGGAGCATGAAGGTCGTAAGTGCTGTTCGTCAGCAGCTGCACCCTCACATGGTGATTTTGCCCCTACATCCAAATATCCTCACACTCCCACACCAACATGAATTATACACTCACAGTGCAAGGACATGGCTTCAGTCCTGAGTAATAAAAGTACAGTTTTTCTGAGCAGAAGGCCACTGTTTCAATTTATTTCTTTTGGCTGGGCTTAATTTTTAGGATAATCTAGAAATATAACATATCAAGTATATAAATAAATAGTTTGCATTCTCCTGCAGAATAGTGAGACTTTCCCACACTTGGTGTAGTAGATTGTGACTTCACTAAATAGGAAATTTGCTTCCTGCTCAGGGAACATTGGCTGACAAAACTAAGCAGTTTTTACCCAAACCCAGAATGTCAAGTTGTTAATCTTGACATTCTTTACCCCAGCACGTAAATGAATAATGCAGAGGTAGAAGACAGAATCTATGTTTTCTTCATGAGCTGCTTGACAGTTGCTTATGGGGTTGGTCCCGTCTCACAAACCTATGGCAGTAGTGATTAATCACAATTGTAAGTGTCGTGAAAACACTTTGCCTGAAGAAGCCACGTTCTTAAGAAGAATCTTGCGTGTGTGTTACATAAACCAAAAGCTAAACAGCTTTTGGTTTATGTAATGATTTAGGACTGACTCTTGTGCCACATTTACATAAGAATGCCTTCTCAGGTTACTTGTCATAGAGAGCCGCTCTGGAGTATTCTGCTGAAATCAGCAGCTCAGCCTGACACACTGGAATATCAGTGCCTCATTATGAAGCCATTTGTTTTGTTTCGTAAACATTCATCTGTAGAAAAAAAAACAACAAAAAACATTCAGTATAGTTCAATGTTAGAGGTGTAACGGATGACAAAACTCATAGTTCAGATCAAATTATAGGTTTTGTGCAGGGATTTGATCATCTTTGGTTCAGTTTAGTATTTGAAACACTTTGCTAATATTCTGTAAGTAAAACGATATCCACTATGCTCAATATGTAAACAAAATCTTAATTTATTTTAATCAAACATTTTAAATATTTATAATCAATACCTGGTTATTAAACTAAAGGACAAATAGAGGCAGTACATCAAAATATACATTTTTTCCCATTAATATTAAAGGTACATAAAATAAATAAAAATAAATTGAACCACTTGAATTCCTAAACTGCAACAAAAGGCATTCCGTACATTCCTTTAAAGGTGGCAGTATGAGGGAATCTAGGAATCGATCTGGACTGTGCTCGAAACTGCGATTATACTCAATTACTTTAAAGCGTTGGAAATCCAAGCTGGTAATCTTTCTTGTGCAGTGGGACCTGGTTTAGGTTTAATTATTTTCCATTAAATTGTATTAAGACAGCTTTCTCTGTAACCCCTTTATTCTAGCTGGCACTTCTCTGTAACTTTGCCAGCCCAGCGTAGTTTTGTCCCAACCTTCAGATAGCTTCATACACCATCAGGGGCGTTTCAAAACATAGAGCGGTGCTTGCCTCTTTTTGTTGATTTTCACACAAAGTGAAACAAAGCGAACAGGGAAGAACTTTGCTTTGCCCTGTATCACCTTAATTCAACATGTAGTAGCAACAATTCCTAGATACATACAATATGTTTTCAGTAGGGTTTGCAAAATTAT
>KV751351.1:363477-374017 GCA_001698575.1 Mola mola | reverse complement strand
ATTAATAGAATAAAATAATTATTATATATAATATTTGTTCAAGGTTCATTGTTGATCTTCCAGTGTAGTCCATTTGCATTTCTCGATACAAAGTTTGAAAAATCCTAATCAGGTGACGAAAGTGTGTTTCCCTCTATGGCCACAATAGTGTGTTTAGGTTGTCACTCTGCTCCTGCGGCGCTTCTAGTGTTACTTCAGGGGAGCTATAAAAAGAGACTCCAGCTGTCTGTCAGGGAACGCCAGCAGGAAGGCAGGGGGGGATAATATCCTCTTCCGGGAACAGCAGTAGCTTCAGTAGCTCAGCGACAGCGCCATTGAGAAAACCTCTGCAGCTGATTTCCGTTTCTTCCTCCACTTGCCTGATCTGTTGCCTTGGAGTGACTAGTCATGCTAACAACTATGTATTTTCTCAAGTACTTGATGGAGACAACAAACACACCTCCAGATGAACAGGGAGACATACATTGTAAATGCCCTGAGATCCCCTCAAGGTCTGCAATATTCCTGTCAATACCAACTGGGTTAGAGAGGCAAAAATGCCTCTAACTGTTATTGATCTTCAAGCCTCGGACAAACTTCTATAGGCATGCCTGAGCTGGAAATCGCTGTCCCTGATTAAAGTGACCTCTCCTGTGGCTCAAACGTTGCGACTCTGAGGATGAACGCCAATTTTCCTCAGAGTTCATATGCAGCTCATTTCAACTTTTATTCTAATTTAATACCATTAATTCAAAAGTCAATAAGTAACAAAGGTGGTAGCACATTACTCTTCATTACCTCGCTGAGAGACAGAGGGAAATATCGTGTTTGTCACTCTAATATCATTCACATTACTGTGAGGGATTGTGATTACTGGGTTGAAGTGTCAGGTAGAATAACATGAGAGACGTATCAAAGAGACATGAAAATCAGCATTAGTGAGCAGCTATCCACTGGTCTCACTAATGAATCCTGTTCCCCGCTCAAAGATTAGTTTAATAGACATGAACGCCCGTGTGCATGGATGTGTGGGAAAAACATGGGTGGGTGTTTGTCTTGGATGGACTCGCAGCTGTCGTGGAGCTTTCTCTTTGATGCAGAATAGCAAATGAGCTGCAGCAGATGATGTGCCGCAAGTCAGCTCAGTGGGTCGCAGAGAGTGTCCAGCAGGGGCCACGGCCTTGACCTGTACAAGAGGTAACACTTCAGTCAACGCTGACAGGAAATGCAGAGGCAAGAAACACTTATGCTCATGAAAATATTATTGAGTGGCAGTTTTTTATTTTAAAATTCAAATGCCAGGGCCACATTTGCATCAAGACCACAAGTATATCCAAGTTAATAGTATGGAAGCACGAACGCAGGATGTTTTTATCACGGGCCTTTTTAATTCCTGCATATGTCTAAAAGCAGGGATTATTGCAGCCTAAAATAGATCTACCAGCAGTGATGTTCTCCTCTTCTCGCCCTGAATCCTCATTATCCATTACATACACAACTGTAGCTCCGGGGATCCAGACTTTGTTGGTTACTCCAGAGGTCGTTTGTAGTCGGAGAAAGCTCTGATGCAAAAAAAAAACCTAAATCTGCATTTCACATGAATACACTTGCATCGCTTGACACAATTCCAAGTGAAATTCTTTGATTTCCTCAAGACATGTCTTTCCTCAGGAGATAATAAAGATGGGGATCCCCCCCTGCGCCCCAGATGGGTAGCTGCATAGATTTGCATAGATATTGGTCTTTTCTGGTAGGATACAATCGTGAAAACTGTTGCAAAGCAAGTACTGTGTTAATAAATGGTTCAAAATGACTCATAAACATGTTCCGCCAATGAACTGTCATAATGGTGTCACATGTATGCTATTCTCATTGCTGTTGTAGATAACGTTGAAATAAACATATATATATATACTGTAGTTTAATGCAGCTTCTCTGTTGAACTGGTAAAATTTTTATTCTTATATATTTATATCTAAATGTGGCCAAGACTTTGGCTACATAAAATGACAAAAAATGAAAATGCGTGATTTCAATGAGACAAATATGCCTCATAAAAAACTTGCACAGCTCAGAGCTCAGATACTCTCACAAAAGGGTTTTAAAGAAAAAGTGATGTGGCAGACAGCATTGTGCCATTTTTGTTTATTTCTTTTGTCATTTATTTTGTTTTAATTGAATCTGACTTTATATTACAAACCTTGAGAACTGGTAAGTAAATGTGTCTACAGGTGGCGGTTCGGAAGGAAAAATATCTTCAGTTTTGGTTAGGCTGAATGAACTGCTCACATCAGGCAGCAGATTGACAGCTCAGTTTAATCGCCAGGCTGATAGCTCATAATTAAAATCACTTACACAAATTGCTGCTTGAAGTTGAACTTGACAATCCACATGTATTTCTCAGAGCAAGAAGGCTCAGCCAAAGATTTTATTGACAGTAGTTGTCTTCAGCACATTATTAGCAAGTTACCTCAATATTATATAACAATCCTCAGGATCAGAGAGTGAATCCTGTACTGAGCTGATACACCATTAATAGCGAGTTGCGCTGCGCATGCTTTTCACGCTACCTCCACGTCCTGCAGAAATGCTATAAATATGTTTTCCTGCCGCATGTCTTCTTCCTCCTATACACCTTTAACACCGCAGGATTAGTTTTAGAATAAGGCAATTAAATGAAAGTATCAAAAAAATCGGCGCGTGCGAGTAGGTGTGTGTCGACCGGCAGACACAAAGGGAAAGTTATCTCAAACAAGCCATTTCTTGAAGTTTCATCCTAAGAACGAACACACAGGAAATGAAAACCCTGAGTAATGAGCAGCTATTAGCTTGTGGAGCAACACGGTGCTCCCTTGTCTGAAGATATTGGTTATGTCAACTGTTATATATAATATTACATAATCTCAGCTCTGAGAAGAAATGGCTTTAGAGGGTAAAATAGATTCAGTTACTTCCCTTCACTTTTACTAAAAATGAGGAAGCCATAAATTCAATTTGAGCTACAATAGAATTGTTTTTATATTATTACCACAGACAAATGCCCAGTATCAAGCTGGAGCAGAATGCTGGCTAAAACCGAGGAAAAATCTGATTATGGTGGAGTGATTGACCATTTAAAATAATGCTACTCTAGGTACGGCAAGTATTGAAGGCTTAATGTGTGGATATGACAGGAGATCCATATTACATCTTGCATCTGCGTAATGAAAATCTGATATTGGTGACATAAAACATGTGTAATTGGCAGTTCTGGTTAAGTAAATCACAAGAAACACTGGCTGAAAAACCTAACACAGGACAGAGAAAGCACAATTTTTGTAATGTACTCTTTACTCAAGTCATCTTTGAGATTTCATCAGGCTTTCACACCTGCTCGCCACCGGAACTCACAACACATTGACATTCATTAGCGCCGAATGCTGCAGGAATTCATTAGTTGCCGACTGACGTGACATAAAATGCAGATAGGAGTAACAGTATAACAGTACATAATCAGTTTAATCAAGATTATGATTTTCACAGTTTCAAACACGTTACATGGTAAACTGTATATAAGGCCGAGATAACGCAGAAAAATTCTGTCACCTTTCCCCACTTTATGATCACCAGAGAGAGAATAGACTGGAAGCCTTCATTTGAGTGAGAAGCATCTCTCATAACTATCTAAGTTAATACTTTTTTCTATCCATATAAGAGAAGTAAATCCATGTGGAGGTTGTGTCCTGATCAGCCGCATAAACGTGTCAGCTTGCGTGGTTCAAAGCTTCCGTATTATATCTAAATAAAAATGAATTTCTTACCACGCAATGACTAAATATAAGTAAAGAAGTTTATTTAATAGAATAGGGTTGCATAATAATGAAATGCATTCTCAAACACTTACTGGCATCAATTTAAAACATATATTCCACCGAATAGTCCATTAAATGAACAGCAGTCAGTTCTAATCCATGTGTTATATTGCTGTAAAGATAATTAGCCCCAGTTACAAAAAAAAAACAAAACACCCACAGCTGCTTGTTAGTGTTGCTTGTCAAGACTAAGTAAGCTGGAGAGGGGAAATGGAAAGAATGCAACACTAATCTAATGAGCTTCATTATCAGTCAATGATTTTAAGAGGCTTTGTGAAGAGATCCACAAGGGAAATGAATTAGGAATATTTAGATTAAAACACACCAGTGCTTCTTATCCTTTCATGCATCCGCTTATTGGGCATTGGGTAAGGATAAATAACAATGTTGTTAATTTTATTTCTCCTGAACCATTAATAGACTGATCCATATCAATCTCACAACACATTTACATTAAAGCTGATCTAATAAACATAGTGACACATGAGCAGAAACACAAAAAATGCTTATTTCACAACACAAACAAAACTTTTTATATGTGAAAAGTGGATGTGTTGATCTGTGAGTCATACTCCCGTTTTTGCCGTCCTCTTCTCCTTCTTCGGCAATCCTTCATCCCATCCAGACACCCTCTCCCCCTCCATTTCTCACTGTTGCAATAGGTAGGGTGCAACGGATCCCCGTTATATTACCGGAGGCTTCTGATCTAATTGTTAGATAATGCAGGGATTTTGCTCTGGATGACTCATAACTCATAGAAGTTACTCATACAAAAAAAAATGCAGACGTCACCAAAAATTTAGTTGAGTGCAGAATAACAAGCAACAAATCCACAGCAAATTAAACTCTCAGCTTCACAGTTGTCTCTTCAAACTGGTAGTCTTTCACTCAGCTTTTTCCTTTTCCCTTCAATTTTTCCATTCCTTCAGAACAAATTTAATGATTTTTTTTGAGAGCAGCTAACATTCCCACAGTTATGATCCTTTGACTCAGAGCTATTTTTAAGTCTTTTCTTTACAATGTTATGGATTCAATACAGCTCAGTAAACAAACACTGACCATCTTAAGCCATTAAAGAAAAAAAACAAAGTTCTGTGGGATGTGAAATGATTCATCGTTGCCACAAAAGCCAGAGAGAAGAGAAATTGTGCTTTTAATGGGTCCTGACTTACTTGAGGAGAATATATGAGACTAATGGTCTTATTTAAGGCTCTACAAACTCAACCCAGGTCTAAACTGGCTTCAACAGAAACCCTATAACCCTCTAACCTCAACCACCATGTCCACAGTTGTCCCATATAAAAACTTTTAAATGGTAATTTGGCCATTTATCAGTATACAAAGTACCCTTTTCTTTCACTGTTAAGCAATAGTCATTCTAATTTTCTGAGCGCAAATCCGATTTGTGAACTACACGTCATATCTGTGAGGTTCAAATGTTCTTTGATCTCTTTACATTGTTCATAAATTGCATTGCCGTGGAAATTAACAAACTATGAATTTCTCTTATATGCTGATGATAAAGTATTATATTCCTCAGGCCCCTCTAACAGACAAGCGCTTTCATATTTACAGAGTACTTTTAACATTATGCATTGGCTGGTCTAAAAATTTAATTGAAAGGGAGTAAGACAAAGTTTAATTCTGAAGAGAGACAACAGTGACCCCATTGATGCACATTTGTGCACCTTAGAGAAAGTAAGTGTTGAACAAATTTTATGAATAAAACCTGCCAAACTACCACTCTTTTTACTTCTACTACAATACATCATAGCTGGACTGTTGGTCACTGGCAGAGTGGAGGAAGAATCATGGTATTCCTTTTATCCATAGAGCACTAATTAGTAAAACTCTCTAGTCTTCCATCTGCTTGAAATATACTAGTAAATCTTTAGAGTGGATTACTGTAAACACAACAAAGTCTAGGACTGAATTGGAAAAGAGTGCATTTATTTTTGCTGCACCTGTTATAAGAAATAATAACTTTCAAATAAATTTTAAATCTGAGAGGCTCCCTGTACACAGTAACATCGCTGTAGAGTTACAGGTGCAGCAGAGCAAATGTCTGCACAAGTGATGCTGAATGTGCTCAGGGATGCAGTAGACCTTAAACTTTAAACTTCAAAGGGGGTGGAAACACTGCTTTCGCAGCTCGCTGTGATGCTAAATTTACCCTACTGACTATTATTTATTCCATACCTTGCAGGACTGAATCACTGCTGCGCTATTTTACATGGCTAAACAAGGCTTGCTGTGATCACATATACACAGACAGTATCTGGGTTTGCTACTGCAATGGGTGTAGTCAGAGGTCAAAGAGACGTATATATTTCAACCAATTAAGGCCAATGCTTCATTGTTTTTACTTACAACAATCTAGAGGACTTACTCTTTAATAAGATGAAGAAAAAATGTTTTGGAGAAATGTTTCTTACATGAACCATCTCCAGTAATGTGGACCACTTGTGATATGCGGCCTATATGTTCATATATATGTTTGCTCACAGAGTAAAGCCAAAACGATTAGCCCATGAGTTGAGTTGATTACAAGAAAAGGTATTTCTATCTATACATTTTTGTTTGTTTGTTTGTTTGTTTTAATACACAAAATATTTACAGACGTCATTGAAGAGTGGTTTTTGATTTTTTTTATATTGTGTGATAAATATGTGACAGGTAAAGTCTTGCTCCAGCCATAGCTTGAACCCTTAAAAAAGTAATTTGGTTCATAATATTCCTTTTTTTTAATTTCATTTCACTTCATAATGGCTTGGACTTAATTCTTCACCTTTGCCTCATCTAGGCTAAGGGGATCTTTGAATGTGCTACTTTCAAGCCAGTAAACACTAACCAGATGATCAGCTTAGGACTGCCCCACTGGCATTGACTTTACCCACCAGCTTCTTTTTAGTAATCACTTTCATTTGCTGTTGAAGTGATGAAAAGCCGACGCCTTATAGAGCACGTGAGAGTAATTCATGTTTGAACCAGACACAGATTCCCAAGTTGGTGCATCAGAATGGTAAGTTAAACCCAATGTAAAACATTAAACCAACCCCAGGATAAGTCCCTGAGGGATTTCTGCGTAGTAGACTTGGACTGTCAGAATTTGTTTGACTTACCTTGGTGGTTTGCAGAACGAAAGCAGAAATCCTTAACAATGATGTTGACTGCTTATTTCAGTCATGACGAGAAAAAAAAAAACAATTTATGGACACGTTAACAATGTGATAAATGTAATTTTTATTGGCGTTTGTCTTTGGACTTTAGGCAGATCAATTGATGATAAAAGTAATGACTTGTTTTAATAGTACAGTAAGTCACTGACAGTACAATCCAATAAGTGGTTTATTATTAAGATTTGTATCATATAATAATTATCTCTAACTCTAAAGAACTTTATATATGGCGACTTCTAATTCCACAATGCAAGTTAGTCACAATGTGTGCTACAACAGCATTATTGTGCAATATTACCTTAAAATAGCTACATTTCTTAATCCCTATCTCAGAATATGATGACACACTCACAATTGGATGTAAAGTAATGAACCCTTCGTCGAAGTGCTTTTCTCCTCTGGACATCTAATTATGCTAAATGACTCTCTCAGTGTGTGAGTGGCCCTTTCACAGGCTCTGCTAATCAGAATGTGGGCTGCTGGGTAGTTGATAGCTGACCTGCTCATTATTCTTTGGTGTTCATTTATTTAATGTTGAGATGTGCCTAATTGTTTGCAGCTAGCTGGGGAGTTGCCCACCATTCAAACCCAGGTTAACATATCCCTTAATGGAATATTTGCCTGTCAGGCTCTTCAGCAATACGGCTAGAAGGCTAGAATTAATCTCATTAAAAAATGTTACACTTTTTATAACTGCATTTCTGTCCAATTCATTATAAATGTAATGTGTTTCTGAAGGTATTTATGCCAAAGAATATATTTCTGTTTCTCTCTCTCTTTGACATTCCATAATGAACAGATAATCCTACCTGTTGGTAATTTAAGCTCTTCAAGCAGAAGATCGAACATTTTATGTATAGCTGCATCCCACTACTGTGCCTGGTGCACTGCATGTGTCTGTGTCTTTATTTAGCACAGCTTCTTCTCCTTCTTGACAAATGCTATGGTAGTCACCTGGATCCTAAAGCCCAGATTAATCTTGCTTATAGCATTCCACTGTGTGACAGGAAAGAATGAGAAAAATATCCGCTTGCAAGAAGGCATTTGTGTCCATAGCCCAGCTAATCGTCCTGCCTCCACTTCTCCAACCAGCCGCAATTGCCCCGGCCTTGTGCAGCTCACTGTCAAGACCAGCTGTTAGGGAAGACCATGATGTATAGGCCCACGCTGGGCTGTGAGGTATGTTGATATTTGTGAGCATAATTGAGCATTGGAGTTTTATTGGGCACGGTGTGTAAATGGATGTGTTCTTGTGTGCAGAGGGTGGATGGTAGCTATGTGTGTATTGGGTCACTTGCGCCAACACTAAAATACTCCGGCTGCCATTGTGGACGTGTCATTGTTGCAGACTCCAATTAAGTAACTATATAGCCTCATTCTGTAAATTAAGTACTACATGCATGTCTTGATGTTGCACAGAGGATTCATGTGTGTTTGCAGCCAAACAACTGGAAAAAAAAAAACATTCCTCATAATATTATTTTTGGCCAATTCAGCTGTAAACAAACAGAAAATTGTAATCAGATTTTGTGTAATGTTAGTTGCAGTTTATATTTAATTCCACATTATACTGTTGTACACATAGCTCAACATGTGCATTTGCACTGACAAACAAATGCATTTATAGATTTAACAACCTGCTAAATGGCTCAGATGTTTACCAACACAATTTGTATTTCAAAGGCCCACAGATCTTTTATTTAGATTTGTCAGTTCCAAGCCACCAGCCATGCATGCCTGCTGATGGCTAATTACACAACATATGAAAGGGAGAGGAGATGCTCTTTGACATCCACACACTACAGAGCAACCAGCAGGAAACTGAAGCCTGTTAGTGAGGACACACAGTTAGCTTGGGTCTGGATCTGCTCAGTACGCATTCTCTTCTGTAAAACCACGGAAATGCAGACTCTACTGTACTCTCAGTGTGTCCTCGGGTTTGGAGGAGTCAAAAGTAAAACCTGTGAGCGCCACCTTTCTTTGCAACATTAGCAAAACCAAAAAAAAACAACCCAGTTTGGAACACAGAATTACAATATCCCTGCATATACTCTATGTATACACTCACGTCTTTGATCAGCTTACCTTTAAAGTGGAGATCAAGTGGAGTAGTGCTTGGTTTAAATCTTACTTACATGTCTCTTCCCTTGAAGTCTCTTATAATGAAGATGTAGGTGCCTCAATAGATTCTGATTGTCATCAAAGAGACCTGTGTGATCACATCCTGTTCAGTTATTCTGACGGCCTGCTGCTGTAATTAATATTTTAGATATATTCATTTATTTACACTTGACATGTGAAGAAAGAAGCAGTGCTGTTGCTGATTCACATGTTGATTTTAATTATACTTCTCTTCATTACAGGCCGAGCGAGACTTTTTGTGTGAGACTATGTTGGACCTCAGAACTTTTATGGGTACATGGTAAAGTTAACTTACAAGAAGAATATATTTTTTGCACCCATCTAATAATAGATGTCAAGATTCTAGACCATAAAAAGCATGAACATTCTTGAGAAGATGTAGAAAATGATCAACTATCATTGCTTTGGCCCAATCAGCAGGTTGTTTGGGGCAATAAGATGTAAACGCAAGCCAAGTCAAAAATCAATGTCAGTCCATTGTTCTCTGTATTTATCTTTAATACAGATTTACTATTTCACTGAAAAGCCAAATAAGAATTGTTTTTAAAAAATGGGTTTATTATTGGGTCATCATACTCCAATATTTTCTTGACTCTTCGGTCCCCCATGATCTAACCAGATGTATAAGTAGGTATAACATAATAATGTTGTACACTATTTTACACATTTAGGTGTGAATTTTGTAGTAAAAAAAAAAAAAAGTCAGGTGGCATACCAAAGACCAAGAAAGTCCAGTTTCTTTCCGCTGGTCTTTGGTCCAGGAGAATGGGAGTCATGCTGAAATAATCAAGCATCAAACCATCTAAACCAACTATTTTAACCCAAACTTTGATTGTTTTTCCAAACCTAACCAATAGATTTATTGTATATCTAAACCCAACCACATAGTTTTGATGTGCAAACTAACCACATGACTATATATAAAGACAATATTTTGTCCTGTGCTGCATCCAATGCAAATTATGAAAACAAGATTAGTAAAACAGTACCATATCCTTCCAAAATATTCATCGGCATGCTGTTGCACCATCCCATGAAATCCTTAAGGTTCACAACAAAGGTTGCTGCTGAAAACTGCAAGTTTAATTTAACGAACATATGAACACAATGTTCACATGTGCAGCATTTCCCTGCTGCATTTTTATAAACATAATATTACATTTATTATCACCATTATTAATGGTTGTATTTCACTTTCTCTTTTGTCAGGCACACAGAACAAGACCTGGAACAACACAGATTTGTAGATATGAAACAGACTGATTAAAAAGAGCTGCGCTGCAAGCTAGCACATCAAATTAATACTTATGTTATTTACTGATTATTCACTCAACGCCTAACTGCTGTTTCCACAATTCACTTTCATGATGTATTTTCTCCTTTTTCATG
>KV751351.1:326063-359218 GCA_001698575.1 Mola mola | reverse complement strand
CCTAAAGGTTTAAAGTCCTTAAAAACTAATTTCTACCTGGCCTTAAAATGGTTTAGATTTACCCTGTCTCTGCTAACTTTTATACTCCTCAGCTGCAGCTGGAGTGAGCCTGAGCTCACATTCTCTGTCATCGTTTGAGTTTTAAACTAGTCTACTACATAATGCACATTGCCAAGTTCTAACATAGGAGTAATTCAGCCATACATGTTTGAACCTGTTGGTCCCCACAACTTAGGGATCCTCCCAACCCCTAACTTTTCACCCTTTGGTGCCAGATACCTCACTGATGGAATCAAGAGCTGCTATTGGTCACCAGAGAGGGGCACAGGCACACAAGGAAAGACTCACTACCTCATCTTCTCTATCTCTCTCTTCCTGCTCTCCTCGGGGCTGGAGCCACAGACATCCTGCTGAGGATTTAACAAGCTCAAATTTAGCCAGCAGCAGCAGCCAGGCCTCACAGCTAACCAGAGGTAGTTACTGGAGAGTTCAGCACAACTGCTAACTCTGCAAGGAGCAAAGGAGTGACTGGTTTCCTCCAGTACCAGGTCTGAACAGCAATAAAAGCATTCTCCTGGAGAATTCCTTGCAAGGGCCTCATTTTGTATTCTCAATCAAACAAGGATCACTTCATTAGGAGAAAATCTCTCCCCTTTTAAGGACTGGTAAAGTTGACCTGGGCACATCAACTCAGCACAGCACAGCACAAATAAGTGACAGACTTGTTTGCTTTGATGACAGTTACCTTGTTTATTAATGTGTTTTGCACTGTGAAGAATACTGTTGTGACTGTGACAGGTTAAAATAGGGTTATTTAGATCACATAGACACAGGGTGTGCATGCTACTAACCACTGCTTATTAACTTGACATCACAGGCACACACACCCATGCTAACATGCTAACACATGGTCTGCCTTCCCCCCAGGCAGCCATCTTATCTTCATTCACCTCTTGGCCTCAGTGACCATTTTGAATGTACACACTCCTGCACACACACCTGCACACACACACACACACACACATACTTGTATATACATGTAGATATTTTTGTTACATGGTGTGTTTTTACTTGTGTGTGTTGAATAAATACTTTTGAGTGAACATATTTTGTGTTGTACAAGAGTGAATGCTGCCAACCTCTACATTGCCTAAACTCTAAATTTAGGAGACTGATTTCTTCCATTGGGAATCTTTTCCCTTCTTTAAGGGTGGTCCCCCAATGTAATCTAATGTAAATAAGATTTTGCTATTTTAATAATCATTAGTTATTATTATCTATTATAATCATTGATTACTTTTGGTAGCCAAATTCAACCACTTAGTTGTCGCCTTTTATTGTTAACATAAATTGGGCTCCGTGTGAACAGCCACGCTGTCAACATACCCAAGCCCCAACAAACCAGACCCGGATTCCCAATAAGAAGGATAGCTACTTGCACAAGGTTGCCCACAAGTTAATGCATCAGAATGGTAATTTTCATTTCAACAATGTTAAGTCCCACAAGTGGTAAAGATTGATTCCTGGGGTTTTCTACATACAAGAATCGGCTGTCATGGGTGGATAGCAGAGTGAAAACAGAAAAATTCTCAGTCATTATGCTGACTGTTTATTTCAGTCATGATGAGTGTACATTAAGAAAGAAAAACCCCAAACATTATGGACACTAACAAAGTCAAAAAATAAGATTTTCTTCATTGACCTCAGAATTTGAAAGTAAATTCTGAGGTCTCCTCTTGCTAGTTATTTCTCCCAGATAATAGTTGAAACCAATATGACTGTGGGTGCTAAGTCATCAAGAAGGTCTGAACATACCAGAGTTTTTAATAGTATATGCTAAATTTAAAAAAAACAAAAAACAAAAAACAAAAAAAAATGAATTCTTTCCAGAAAGAGTTCTGTGAAGGTACCAGGCATATTCATCCTTCTGGCAATAGAAATTCAAGCCTGGTGTTGATATGAAACCAAACATGTTTTAGTTCCCTCTTTTACATTTCAGCAGATGAGAAAAATAATGAGGAAGCCCATTAATAAGCTACTGGGACAATAACCTTTGTCATGTTTACTCTGGTATTAGTGCTGAATTATCATGTTCATTTGATTAGTGTAGCTGATGAGTTCGGGGGATAAGACTGGAGATGGCAATCTGTCCGTGCACAATCTCAAGGTGAAAAATAGTCCAACACGGACAGATGCACAGCCTCCTCTAGCCTGAGGACTCAGCTCGACTTGTGTGCCAACATGGCCAACCTGTCAGATACGCGTGCAGCTATGATTCACACTGCAGTGCACAATCACACACCTTTGCAGTATGCAGAACTCAGCTTGTGGCAGACCGCTGTCATATTACACAGTGGTTAAAAACATTGATATGGAAGGGGGAAGAAGAAGGATGAGATAAGTGGCTTTAGGGATGTTGATCGTTTTAGCTCACTAAAATCTATTCTTTTAATCTTGCGAGTATGTGACATTTTTATCTTAACATTTTTTTGTTGTAAGTGGTGCAAAAATGTTAGAGTGAATGAAAAATTTAAAGAGCAAAATGCAGTAACAAGCACACAAGAGCAGGTTCTCTACAACAAAAAAGACCTTAGATGTAATTCGGTACCTAAAATCAAAGAATAAATACTGGGACCCGTACAACATTCTAGGTGCAAATCCTTGTATAAACTGCTTATAAATTATATTTACATTTACATTTACATGACACTTTCAACACTTAACACATACTGTACATATGTATAAAGCTCAGTATGAGTCTAAATGAATACTAAATCATTTCAATACCATGCATAAATTGAATCAAAAGCACACTAACCTACAGTACAAACAACAGATGTTTTAAAAGAACCACACTGTGATTGCTGTGCACAGACTTGCCTAAAATGAAACCAAGGTGAACTTGCTCCTTGAGACTTCTCTGGCAATAAAAACAAAGGCTGCTGGCAGATGGGAAAAGCCCTCCATCATGTCACAAACACAGTCACAGGGAACCCGCAGCCCACGGTCATGATTCCACTGGCCCTGAGACCTCCAACAAGACTTCCCTTTTATCAGCCCCTCCCCGGGGGAAAGCAGCCGCTATAACCGTTTCCTAGGATGAGTTCAGGTTTGCCCTCCCAGACACAATCACTGCCTGAGACAACCTTTAAATGAAGACAGATCGGCCTCTCTGTCTCACTGTACACCCACAAAATTGTCTATTGCGTTTGTCTCTGGGCCTTCCCCCCCTTATGTTTCAATATTGCCATCCTCTCAAAATCGGTTAGCTCAGTGACAAAGAGTATATACTCAGTTCACCTGCAAGCAATTTGTTTTACCAATTTACCTCAAAGGATAGTGGTGAGAGAGTTCTGTCTATCCTCGTACTTTTTATTGGTATCAATTTGGCAAAACAGGCGGCTGTTGCCGCATTTATTACACCTGCTCTGCTGTTTTCCCCTGAATTATTGAAGAAATTACTGTATCTAAAATCCACATTGATAACCAGTGCTTACTATGCAGTTTTGTTTTGACAAACATCAAGTAGTTAATGGTGTTAATACTGAAACCTGTGTTGTCATATGGGAGCTGATCAAAGTGTTCATCGTTCCCTGTTTTATTACCATTTCATGAGCCCAGGTGCTCGAATAATGACATAATTTACAGACATGAGGACTGTTACTCATTTCCATTTTAGTAGTGCCATGTGTAAGGTGTTTTACTGCTCTGCACGATGAAAATAACTGTAACAGTTTCTCAGGCTAGTGATCAATTTCAGGGACTAAACAAGCGTTCAGTTCTGTTAAGTGCTGTGCACTTGCTATTTCGCAGAATGCTCATCTGATGTGAAAATTATTAAGCTTAGCTTTTTAAACTGATAACCATTTTGTTTCCACTTACTTTTTGAGTTTGATTTGAGTTGTTGTTTGAGTTCTCTGTTTTGGTTTGGGGGTAATTTTACCCAAAGCAGTAGTTTTCCTAAAGGCAGCCTGTGGCATTTTGACAACTCCTATGGTTATAGAGCTTTATTTTTATTTTAAAAGCAGTCATGCACAGGGGAAGCGCAATTCACCTGTGATTCCACCTAGATTTAGTAATTGACTGAACGTAAAAAATGTAGAGCATTAATATAAGTGAAGATAGACAGCGTGTGTCCACTTCTGCCTCTTGTGAATTCAAAATATCCGAGCTGCCGTCTTAAGCTGATAAGGCTGACAGTGGTGGGGCCCATACATCCGCCAATCCTATTGTGGCAGCTGACAGATGTCAATCGTGATGCTTCACCCTGTTTTCATGAATAAAAAAACTAACTTGAAACCAACCTGAAAGGAAACATTTATTTGACCTCCTTAAGGGGCAGGAATTTATGTCCTATATTGCATCCCACATCTGGGGGCAGCCGCGATGCTTCGGCTTCAACTCTCATTTTATCCAGCTTAATATACAGTTGGTAAAGGAGCAGTATGGAATAGATTTGTCCCACCTATTGCAAGTTCTAGTCTCCTTGCCCTCAGATTTTGTGATTTGTATTTTGTAGTATTTTTGTAGTCCCGTCTATTGCTGATACTTGCAGATAATCAGGTTTTCCACAGCTCTTCTGAAGCCACAACTTTTTTTTTTCATATATGAATAAATATACAGTCGCACAAACAATTCAATTTTCTGGGCCATTTGTGGCCTATTAAGATGGTATCTCCGCTCTTAATCACACCTTTGCACCTTCACTGCTCTGACTTGCTTAATTATTTTTCCAACTGTGGATGCATCATCAGTGAGAAACATACAAACGTGCTTGAATCGCTAAAGCAACTCAGAAAACCACACTAATTAAGACAGGAGTTCCTTTGGCCAACTTTGCACCGAGGAAGATAGCGGCACAAAACTAACAAAGCCATTGAAATTTAACAGGTTATTTTATGACCATATGCTTAGAAAAAAAACCCCAAAACAAAACAAAACACCAATTGATTAAGTTATTTTTTGTGTCTCAGACTCTTGGTATTTACTTTTGTGGTAGGCAATGAAAAACACCTAAGGAAAAATAGAAATATTTCCCACAGAGTGAAGCAAATTCTTATGTTTTCTCAATTCGGTATACTTTTGTCAGCTCGCTTGCACAAGATGTTGTGATGTGCGTATCAATATTTTTATATGTGAGAGGTAGAATCGTCTCACCACCAGAAAAGGGCTGACGCTCATTGATTTATCACTGTGTGAAATGATGTGCCGCTCAGGAGAGGTGCTTGGTCCATGACAGTGCCTGTTCATGGGAAAACATATAATATGACCTTTTGGTGTGCCATTGCTGTTACTCCTTTTATATAAAATGTCATTTCATCTTTTTTTTTTCACACGGGGATCCTCTGCTGATGCGTCACCTCACCTCCCTCTGAAAACTGCTCATGTTAAATTTCAGAAAATTGTTACACACAAGCCAAAATTTGAGCTCCGTAGGTTCACTTGCCATCAAGGAGGGCACTCAAACATGGAAGTGGGTCATTAATATACAAAGTGGCAGAGGGGACTCATATGAACAATTCAGATGCAGCATCAACCTCACATCTTTCTCCATATGCCTTTAATTTAAGCAGTCCGGGAAAAAAAACAGATGGTGAATGAGCTGAATAAATCCCAAGTCCTTATCTTTCCCCTGGTCTCGCCTAGTGCTTTGCATCTAGGATTTCTCTATACTTTGTATCCCACTCTACAGAAGACTTCTCTCCTGTAACACAGAGTGCTTACATTTTCACCACAATAACCAGAATATCAGACTCTGACACTCCAGTTTATTTTTACAGACCAGGAAAATGCAAATAAAGTGTTTGCTTTCAAGACCCTGACATCTCTGAGATGAGCTGGTGTATCCCTAAGAGAAAGAAATTGTCCAAATCGAGGGCTTTCTTATGCGCTTTCTGTGAGACGGGATCCATCATGAAGCTCTTATGTATTTTTCATCACTATTCCTTGCTTCATCGCGCCATAACCATGGCATCAAACGACTGACATTATCACAATCTTGAGGGTGCTGGGGACATTACAAATTCATGCGCCCTATGGACTTCGGTCGGTACATTAGAACAACCACCTACAGACACATATGGCAGAGCCGTGCACCAATTCAACCACAATAATGAGATGGTGGAAAGATTAGAATTTTGGAACTTTAGTTAACAAAGTGTGGATAATGATGACAATAATGGTGGTTGTGTCAAAAGTCATGGCAAATAATAAGCACCTTCATTACCCGCAAAAGAATGGCTCTTCCTCTCGAGCAGTAACAGTGAAAACCCATAAATGCCAATACTTTTGTACAAATATGCGCATGATCTCCAGTGGGAAACCTGTCTCCAAGTTAATATATTTAGAAATTATACTAAGTTGTTGTTCCAGTAATGTTTAGCAGGGAACTTGATTTCTGTATTGATTATGTTCACCCATAGCCTACTTTTGACCTCAGCTCTTCGTATTTATAATGTTATTATTCCAAACAGGAAGGAAACATACCTGGCCCTGGTTTGAGTTGTAACTTAAAGTTGATTTTAAGTTAGTGTTTGCATATTGACACTGTGTGACCGAGGGATAGACTGAGTTTACTTCTGAGTTTAGGCATGACTGCTTAATCAAAACATATTCATACCAAGTCATTTTAACTTATGACCAAGATGGCAATAGTATCAGTGACTAATGCTCAACCATAAAACTTAAACTAAAATGTAAAAAACAAATGCATTAGCTGCAACAAGCAGATGTTAAATTGCACTTGATTTTATAGGGAATACGAAATATAACGTCAGTCCTTATTTCATGCACCAAAATATTGCATCTTTGCAGATTTGTTTGTCAAAAATATTTTATTTGTTTTGTGGATTAAAAGAAGCCATATGTTATCATTATTCTTTTGATGTGTTTGCTTTTTTAAATTAGTGCTGCAGTGCATAAAGTAGTTTCCAGGTTGAGGTCCGTGACAAGATGCTTGTGTAAGTACTAAGTATTTGCAAGTTTGTGTTGATCCAAATTCATAATTATGACTGATTGTTGGTGTGATTCATCCTCACACAAAGCAGCTCTGCAGACTCACACTTGAGACAGAAGCAAATTTCTCATGTAATCAATAGAACATGGAAATTCATTAAGAAAAGTCTGCCATCTCTCCTGCTGATTAAAAATGCCAGAGTGTCTCCAGCTAGAGCCATCTGATAGACATAACCTTTAAGTGAGCCATTAGGAATATATTAAAAAAGACTCATTTCCTGGGGACATGTCACTAATGAATCATTAAAACACCTAAAACAAAAACCCCATCCCCAAAAAAGATTGCCATTGATGAGGATTTAATTCATTAAAAGATGGGCACATTAAAATGAAATTTAAATTCCCACTTGTAAGATATGGATACAGCCAGGAACCAACCCACAACTCACTAGGCAGGGCCTCTGATATAATTTTCACATTGATTTCAGGGTCTTGCCCTGTTGACTTTGCCAGCGTGAACCTCTGCTTTTGCTAATCAGTATGCATTCAAAATCAATAAGGCCAGCAAACACACAAAGATCTTTAATTGTGCAACTGCCAAATGCTCTGGTTAGGAAGGAATCAAAAACTGCCGCTTAGTAACAAATCAACTTTTGCATCTTTGAAAATGGATTCATGGCTATCAACCTGACACTGAATTACAAAGTGAAATCAAATGTAAATATGCTATACTGATACTTCATGATAGTCAACAAGCAGGAGGTCTCAAGCCAAAGAGGAAACATTATGCAGATGTAATGCGGTATCTCTGTCAGGTCTGATGATTCATAGCAGCTCCATAGTCTCTATTCCCAGTAAGGCACATTGAATTGTTTGCTCATGTTTACTAATCTTTTAAGCTGGAATCTACAATTTACTGGTAACTCATTTAAAGTCAAGATTAAATGAATAATGATTTTCAATCATTTTAGCAATCAATGCCAAAGAAAAAATTCCTTTGTTTTTCATTTGAAAATAAAGTTCTCTGTCTGCAAGACAAACAAGAGAGTTTGAGACTGCAGACCTTCGCCTTCTTTGAAGGAATGTCCAGTTCAATTACAAGAAAAATAATACTGGGGGCTAGATCGCACTACACCATTTAAAGGGTTTATTTGGAGTGTTTTGCCCTGATTTTTTGCATGTTTTTGTGCTCTCACAATTCTAAAGTTACAAGATCAAACAATCAAAGTCCTCCAAACGGTGAAACATCCTAGAACCTGGATCTTCTGTGAAAACCAGCATATTATGGAGACCTACCATAAGTAAAATCTTATAGTAAAAAGTGCTGTTACTATGAAGACAGCCAATACTGAGATAAATTTACTTAACCAGCTAGCAAAATCAGGGTGAATTGTTGTGTCTCCTTTACCAAAACACTGATTTAGGCTGAATGCAGCAGGACATTGGACAATGCAATTGGACCGATTCACTTGGAGTTCGTCACAATCAGGATAATCTTCACATGGAATTTACTGGCCAGAAACCAGGGAGGATGCCATATATGCAGTGATACAGAGTATTTGTTTATTAAAAATTGGGTCAACCTGATGTAGAAAGTTTCAAACTGGTGTGTGAGCCTTCGACTTCGACAGGATTTAAAACTTTCAGTGCTGTTCGTAAATCAGTCAAATGAGAAAATTAAATGTGCCACCCGTCAGAACCTGTCCATGTTCAACAGGCGAAAAGAAATATAAAGCCAAATAACCGATTGCACGCAATTTTCCTTAAACAACTTAATGGCGTTATGAAATACTCCAACCTATTCTGAGTCAATTTGGTCTTAATCGCAATAGGCTGCTCCCCAGTGGGCAAAAAAACGAACAAAAAGAAAATTGTTTGAAGAAACTGATCAATATGTGTGTTGAAATTTTTCAATGTTTGTTCTACATAGTTATTGAAATGCTGCAATAAAATTGTGTATTGTAATGTTATGTTTTCTTTTGTTTGATGCTTATTTCTGACATTCAGTGCCATTACTGGGAAGAGAAAATTATGTTTTATTTTCTTTGATAAATAAAGTTGCAGCATAGGTTTCGAAGTTGCTGGCCCAGACTTATTTTTAGCATTTAATGAGTAAACAACCTTATGCAACATCACACTATGTTCACATTAAAGCATGATAGGATAGGTGCAGTCCTCAAAGAAAGCTTTGTCTGTTTCCCAGTTACCAGCTTTGGGTGGAATACCATATTTTTAGCACGCAGTGTTTTTCTCTTCATTTTTCAATTCTGCACTGAGGTGCCCAGAGTTATCCAGGTGCGTGTCTTTCTCCAAATGTTTGCGCTGCAGGGGTTGCGTTCACGTGGGTTTGCTGTGGATTTAACTGATGTCTGTCCATAGCTGCGTTCTGGGCTCAGGATCCACGCATGCAGGCAGTCAGGCAAACAAGCAAAAGGGGTAGAATGGCTGCCTGGCTGAGCCAGCAGGGGAAGGATTACGAGTAGAGCCTCGTGCCTGAGCAGCTTGAGCTGAAGGAGCATGAGAGAGGCCAGCAGCTGGCCCATGGGGCCCACAGATGGAGTCTTTGGATGGGGAGTGGAGAAACCTGGTCAAGCATTTATGTTAGAAGACATGCATGACTCACAAGCCCTCAACATCCCGTACACTCAGAGTCATGAGGCAGGCCATTCCTGTCCTTGTGATGCTGATTGTAGGTCAAGTACTGAAGCAGGAAAACAGGAAATGGAAGTCATTAATTCTTCTGACTCTCTCTCTCTGTATTATTTTCAGATTACACATTGTCACATTGACATATGACAGGTTAATATTGCGATAACACAGACTAGCCACAAGACATCACTCTGTTCTGATTAAACTCTTGCTATTTTCTGCTTTTACAATATATATTTTGACTCTTCTTAAGAAATCTGATAATAACTTGCTAAGCCACCAACCATGGAGTGTATAAAAACAGGTTAAATCACTAATAATCTTCCTGTGACACCCTTGGGGTGAGTGCCCAAATGTGACAAAATCACTGTGAATATCAATAAATGCTGTAGGTGGCTGTGAGCTAGTTTGCTGAGGAAGTGCAAAATGCTGTACAGTAAAGTGGAAAACTTGGAGATGTTAAATTGATTTTAGCATTACAAGTGATGGTAAGTGGTCATAGCTGGGGTGTTCTTGCACCATACTCGCAACATACCACTTACCAAATTGTGACCTGTGCTGTGAAAACTTGTGGTCACCTAAAGGTAGAGCAGAGAGCAAGTTTTCTTCTGCAGAAAATGTAGTTTTATCCCTTTACTTTGTTTGTTTATCCCTTTTGATATTTCTGCTACCCCTGCTTTATATTGATGGCAATCATTTGCTGCTGGTATAACTGTTATATGTATAACTTCTCCACAAAATGTTGGCTATAACAAACGAGTCAATAAGTAAATACGTTCTATGATGCAAAGAAACAGCACAACAGCTCTCTTTCTCTTGCTGTTTGGGAAAATTAAATCCCAGACCAGCTATTGTTCATGAGACAATTCCTGGTCTGCTGTTATGTCCTTTATTTTTGACAATATTGCTCCAACGATATACATTAAAAGGTAAACAATGGCTTCCCCCTTTCAAAAAGCTGTTAAAGTAAAATCCATACTAACTGAAAGTGATAAAAGAAGGCAACAATACATCACCGGGGAGAATATATTTTTTGACTTTAACCTTACAGCAGGAACAGCAGCTGGAACAGATGAAAGCTCTCATGTACAAGTTGTTGGGTGAACAATTTTGTGTTTTGCTCATTTGCATTAGAATAAAACTTGATGAATTGCAACCGGTGTTTGCGTAGGGAAGAAAAAAAAAAGTCACCTTCAGAAATGATAAATCATTATATTCCTAAAGCCCACCTCCAATGAAAACCTCATTTTTCACCTCGCTAACACATCCTACATGTATTTTTTTTATGTATATGACCAAAATAAGCAGTCAAGGTTATGGCTGAGAATTTCTCTTTTTGTTCTGCAATCCACCAATAACAGTCTCTAAAAAAGAATTCTGGCAGCCCAGGTCTTCTTACCTAAAGAGCCAAAGGAACCAGTCTTGACAACTTGAAGTGTGAAGGGCTTAACGTTGTAGAGACAAAACTTGCCAAACTGATGGATTAACTTGTCGGTGACTTTGTACTAGCAGCTCTTCCTCTTCTTTGTGGGAATCCTGGGAATCAAACATGTATGGCTGAATTTTTCCAACATTAAAACTTGCCTCCACTGTGCAGCATATAGTCAACCAATTTAAAAGTCAGAAGATGACAGAGCAGGTTGCTGTCGGTGAGGGGCAGAGCCATGAGTGGAGATGGGGCAGGGTTAAAGTAGCATATTCATAGATCCCAACAACCTAGATGGAGCAAAGTGATGTGAAATTACATCTAAGCCATTTTCATAAAAAAAAAAAAATGGAAACATGTAATTTTAAGAAACAGAAATTAGTCTTTCAGTGTTTAATCATTTGCCAAATCAGGTCTTTAATCTCTTTATATTTGGAGAAAAATATATACATAATGTGGTATTGTGATAGATTTGACACTCTATTGAAATACTAATATATCAGAATTGTCTGATCTGAATCTCAAACTCCAGGTATAATACTTCTGTCCCTCCTTCTGTCCCTCCTTCCTTGGCTCTATTAGTACCCAGTTCCCCACATGTGTCCCGCAAACTAAAACACTTCATCCAGAAATAAACGCAGGACCCTGACACACAGACCTTACTCTTGTCTTCTACTATTTATTTTCCCTTCTAAATATATCCTGATGTCACATGATTGTGCCACTCAAACAGAGGCAAGGAGACATCAAATCCTTTACAGACACACCATGCATATTTGAAGACGGAGCATTTGGCCCATAAATAGCACTGTGAGTTTAAATAATTGAAGAAGCTGAAAATATATGAATATATAAGATTGTGCATGCAGCATCGAGGCCAGATGTCTCCTGTGTCAGATCCGTTGCATGGATTGTATTTGGAGATGAAAATGTCTGTGTCCATGTCTCCATGTAAAATGAAGCTGTATTGGTTTTCTAAATGCAGGAGGTCTGAGATTATACTGAGGCAAAATGGGAAATTTTAACAGGGTAACAACAGGCTCACAAACTTCTATCTTCTATGCATGATTTAAAGTTCCTTGGAGTTATTGATCAGCTAGTGGTAAGATTAATTACCTATACACTTGTTTGGATTCTCATGAATAAAAAATGTTGAATTAAAATAATATATACCTTTAATGAACAATGAAATCCACTAGTTAAATGCTCTGCCGCGTTCTGCCACTATTAGCAAAGCTAAAGTTTGCCTCAGCCAGCTGGCATTCCTTTAAATGCGGTGACACAAAATGATTTATGAAAAGAAAAGTTGATGTGAGGAAAAACAACCATGACGTCAATGAAGTTGTTTCATGATGGCAGACAATGAAGCTGAGTTGAATGTTGTGTTGAATGTGATGACACACTGTGATGTTTTTTGGTCATGTAATGTTTTATTCATTCATTCATAGCTGGTTTATGGGCTTCTTTGAAGTTTGATATCATGTTTCAAAGTACAAAAAGACTTTAGTGAGTGAAGAGCCTATGCATTTGTTTTGGTCTGAGATGCTGCTGATCATCAAAGTAACATTGTACTGCATGACTTTTAAATGACTACATTTTGACGTTGCTACTTTGAAGTAATTAAAGATTCTGAATACTTGTTTCACTGCTATTGATCATCGGGAAACAAAATGCTGAAGCAGCTCTTCTAAATACTTTGTACGACACAACTTTCCCAAGGACACAAGGACGAAAAAAGCAGTAGTTCCACATTTTGTTAATAGATTTATCTTATCTGCTTTAGGAATTCAAGGAAGACGATGCTGCCAGCTCAGTGGGCTGTGTGCAGTTTTATATGCCGTCTCTCTGTCGGGTGTTTTGAATTCTGGGGAAGATACATGGTTACGGTGAAAAGGAGTTTGCTTTAATAGAAAATATTGCTCTGGTGTTGTTTCTGTGCACGGGGCCAGATGAGGTCCAACTCTGCTTCTCATACATGGTGGAAAAATATGTCCAAGAGGATTTTTCTTCTTACTGTGAATGGTCAGCCAGCAATGAAATACAACCCCTGCGTCCCCTCTACTCAGTGTCTCCACATCCCTTTTATTCCTTGTCTACTACGAACACACGCACACACACTTCATCTCCAGGCACACTCGCATTCACAAAAGGTATACACACACACACACACACACACACACACACACACACACACAAGTGTACACGTACAAATATGCACATATGGATCCAGCTGATGTTACTGAATAATTGAAAGGTTGCAATAAAACGAGTGGTGAAAGATGGTCGTGGGAATGGAGAGAATGCTCAGGGACTGCCTGCAGGTGAGCGTTAACATGGGAATCATCATGTTTGGATGTTAGTGGGAGTACACCACACACAAGCAGGCTCTTGTGACAGCTGGATACATGATCATCTATCTTTCTTCTTTTCCCTCTTTCTTTCTCCTTTCTTGTACCTTGGCTCTTGTGACAGCTGGATACATGATCATCTTTCTTCTTTTCCCTCTTTCTTTCTCCTTTCTTGTACCTTTAGCGGTCACACATTCAGCAAAGTTCCGTGCGCAGCAAACAAATCAAATGAACTGGAACTTATTTAACTTGAGGCCCTTTTCACTGCATCTGACATCAAGATGTTGTAAGTAACAAAAGAAATGACCCAGGGAACGTAGGTTGTAGCTCTGCACAGTATCATATATGGGGAGTAAGGAGGATTATGCAACCAAACAGTGTTTACAATGTTACTTGACTGGAGCAGGTCTGTAGTCCTGTTTGAAAGATAGCAGGAAGCACGTCAATTTATGGAGCATGTGTTTTTTGTCACACTACATTACCCAATGCTTGTTGACTGATAGTTTACGTTAACTTTAACTTGTGACAGCTCAATTTCCTCTAACAAAAAGAGACTTCAGAGCAGCCAATAATGCTGATTTAGGTTTTAGATCCTCATCAAACAATTAACTTAAGATACAAAACGTAAGTCCAAGTCAGTGTTATGAGAATATAACACTTAGTCTTTTAAAAATTAGGTGCAAGACAGTGGCTCTAGTTTAAAACACATGGCCACTTCGTGCTTGTCACTTGTGCATTGGCAAAGGTTCCAGAGCTAAGACTGCTAAAAGATGAAAAAAAAGGTGTTGCTTGAAAGACTGTAAGTGATTAACACACGGTATCCCAAAATATCTCTGGCTGGATCTTCATTTACTAGCATGGGGGGAAGTTTAATCAAAATAGAGGAACATTTTTACTTAATTGTATGTAACACTTTACATTAAGGGTTCATTATTTTATCATTAGATAATACAGTAATAAGCATTTGTTAGTAGTTAATCAATGTGTCCTATAATCATTTACTAACAGTCCTCATGTTAACTAAGAGCGCGCTCACACTGCTCTAAACACAATCGTGCCTGAGCGTGGTTACTACTTGTAATTTTGGCATCATGCTGAGAGAACAGGACTACAACTTTACTAGCGCCGTTGCTTATCTGGGGTCTCTTTGTTCCAATATGGCACGCTCAAATTTGTGGTTTTATTGGTTACGCAACGCAGAGATAGATTTTTGCGGGGGCAGCAGGAGAACAGCGAAGCATATAATTATATTGTCATGTCTGACAATATAACAATATTGCGTACAAATGCTTCCGCCTGTACATGAATAACGTTACCGTGCCGAAGTACACCATTTCTAACAGTGCCAGGGCCAAGTAAGCATGCCGTACTTGAGCACGGTACAGAGTGCGTCAATCATCCTTAGGCACAGTGTGGAAGGTTCAGTGTGAGTGTGCCCTAAAG
Source organism: Mola mola (assembly GCA_001698575.1). NCBI lineage: Eukaryota > Metazoa > Chordata > Actinopteri > Tetraodontiformes > Molidae > Mola > Mola mola. The sequence goes on along the minus strand of KV751351.1, from coordinate 344,398 downwards.
TGCTTATTCAATATTTTCTAACCATACTATTAAGATCAATTAACACAGCAATGCCCATTAACAGTTTACTGATACAATGGGAAGCCTTTGGACACAGACGGCACAACCAAGCGGCTGGGATAGTATACAGGAACATCTGCACCAAGTATGGGATGGAGGTTCCAGGATCGAAGTGGACAACACCTCCAAAGGTGATTGAGAACGGCCGAGCTAAGATCCTGTGGGATTTCTAAATCCAGGCCGATAAGATGGTGGTGGCTAATCAACCGGATATCGTGGTGGTCGACAAACAGGAGAAGAAGGTGGTAGTGATAGATGTCGCAATCCCAAGTGATCAGGAAGAAGGAACACGAGAAGCAGAAAGAGGAGCTGGAAAGGATGTGGGGAGTAAAGGCATCAGTCTAACACTTTAGTTTAGCTTCTCACATTGCATTTCTTTTTCAGACAGGTATGCAAATGAACTAAATATGAACCCGCTGTTGATGACATGGGGCTAGGCCTTTGTATAGCAGTTTCTGAACCCCCTGTGTTTTCTCAAGGCCTCACAATAATTCTCAATTGCACAGGAACATTATACTGTACACCATCAGCTGTTATATGCTCAATTTACATAAGGTACACTGGAGTAACCTGCGTTATAATGCAAGATTGTCTACACAGAGTTGAATGAACAAGCTGCATGTATTGGAATTCAATTCTAACGAAAAGCCACATGAGAGTTGAAGGGGCCCCAAGGTAATCTAGAGGTTGAGCTCCACACTAATTATTTCCCCACAGACGGGCTTCAGTTGATCTTTATATGCAAGGTGAGTGCTGTAAAACCAATCCTACTATAGCTTACCTATTCTAACAGATGAATGACCACCATAATAAAGTGAATTCAAACATGCTGCAAGAAAAATATATATGCTTAATATAAACACCCTCTGGATTGCCAGACATTCAGTTATTCAGTAACATTATTGTGATTTTGTTTTGTCATCTCATCTAACAGAAATAACTCATTTTTTACTGAACTACAGTCACAAAATCAAAGTGGCAATGTAAGATATTTTTAACTCTGTCGCTCTGATCAAAGCCGCCATGACAATAAGGTGCCAGGTTGTGATGCGCTGCTATTTATAAGCATCCATATCTCCGAATAAGATGTAAGATTAGAAGCAGTCCCCTTTGTGGGGTCAGGCCTAATTTTGCTAGGAATGATCAATGAGCCCTTTAAGTTCACATTCAAAAGCCAACTGGATGCCAGCTATATCCATCAATAATAACCCATATTAAAATATAGACAAAATGTTTTCAAACAAGTTGCACAGCTGTATGAGCAATTTCAAATCTGCAATAAATCTTTTACATTCATTATACCTAAAAATAGACTGAGTGATAAAAACAATACATATCAAATATATTTGCACTGCTGACTATATTTCTACAATTGTTTTTATCAATTTCTTCAAGATTCAAATTACTGTCACTGAGTGATATATCAGTCACTTCAGTGAAACGTGGATTCTTGTCCAGGTCATCATATTTCACCATTTTTGGTTCTAATCTTAGATGCACGAATATACCAACTTAATATTGGTACCAGCCAATAATCAGCTTGGTTGACTGGTATCAGTATATCATCACATAAAGTGGCATTCAGCTGTTCCAGTTGTGTTATCTGTTGTTTCTCATTAATTTTGCACTGGCTGCATCCACTGTCCTACATGGGGATGCAGCTTTAAGTCGCCCCCTGATAAAAATCATGTTTTTAAACTTGTTGACGCGTCCATGTGGTGTTTATGTACTACAACACACATCATGAATAAAAGACCTTCAAGGTCATTTGTTATGTAATCTACCTATCAGTTGGCACAAAAAACTGATTCTGACAGCCTGGGACGTCTATGTTGAAAACCTAAGGAACCAATACTGACAACTTGAAGGGGTGGGATTTAAAGTTCTAGAAGTTCGGATTCAGTTCAGGATTTCTTTATTTCCTTGACATTAAACGGTATTTGGTTTGGCTTATCAGGTCTTGGCCAAATTGCAAATTTTAAATATCAGAACTGTTATCCAGTGATAGAACTGTAGTCCAGAATTTACATATGAGTGCATCCTTAGTACTTACCAATGTGGTTAACTTTGATGTGATGTTTGATTCAGTTTTGGCAAAAAATTATCAATGACAAAATAATCCGAATACTGAAAATCTTGTTGTCCAGATGAAAGAAAACTTGTTTGTTTGTCACATCGTAATATTTTTTTTGAGAAAAGGAAAATTAGGATTGAAAAATTAGAATTTCTGCTAAATGTGAATCATATCCAAATCCCAATATCTGCAAAAATAATCTCAATTAATTTTTTTTGATGATATAGTGCAGCCCGAGCACAAAACCTACGGGTGTAGGTTTAGGAAATGACAGGTGATGTGCGGTTAAAAAGAGGACGCAAACTCTGGTCTCCTGCTTGAAGGTAGCGAGTGTGATCGTCCACTCGACCGTGACCTCCAGCCCTCGTGGTAAATTCTTATTTTGGAAAGTATGTTGAACTTCATTATCTATTCCAGCCAACTGAAACTGACGTGCAGGTCTTCACATTGCAGGTACAATGTAATTGCAACTGAACGAATATAAAGCCACGTATTTTTAAGCAGCTATAAGAAAATCCTAGAGCTCTCAAACAGTATATGGCATATACATGTGTATCATGTAGATTACATTTTACAGACGGATTACAGACTGTGTCTTTCTCAAAAAAACAGAGGTAGAAGATCATAAACGGAGAGAGATGCCAGCTAGGAGAGCGGACAGTGCCTTGCTCTCTTAATCTTAAAATGACCAAATTAAGGCCAGAACCTCTCTCGCCAAACTTTACAACAAGTATAATGAGAAAAAAAGTCTGGGTTAGCTGAAAACAGCCCTTGCTTGCATTCAAGTCACCTAAAAAGATAAAAAATGGACAATACATGAGGTTTTGAATCAATGTCAATTTGGCGAAATTTAGCTAATGAAATAAGAAAATATACAATTTAAAATTCAATAGGGTCACCAAATGAATCATTTGTACACTGTTTTTGAAATTACTAAATTTAAGTGAAGTTTCATGAAGTTGTGACAATTTACTTATGAAGCATTGATGTTGAATTACGATTGACAGTTACATGCAGCATGCATACGTTTCCATCATTGCAGATGGTGTGACTTCGCTAAATTGTGCTGCTGCGATTTTCAACACAAGTTAATTACCTCCTATAATCTGCTCCGATAGAGTGCTCATGGCACAATGTGCAATCATTCCTCAGGGAGCGTAATACATACGTAATACATATGTAAACTGCACATGCTTTCTTGTCCCTTGTTCACTTGTTCTGCCAATGTGCTCGTCTGAAGCTCCTCACAGACTCTATTGCTGATAACAGAGTGACTAACAGAGCCTCACAATGATTTCATTGATGCCAAAGAAGTCACACTTAAGTGAGTACAATATTGCTCCTGGCGTTTAAAATAGCTACCGCTTATTTTGCCAGCTTGCCTCTGAAAAGCGAGATTAGCAACAAGTTGTGACATCACACCCCGAAGCACTGAGCCTGACGTGGGTGTCCGTCCGGGGAAATGTCCCAGACATTTTTCAAGCGTAAAGTCATTATACCTGGAGGTGGGAATAATGAAAAAACCTCATTTGAGCATACAAAGGTGTTTTTGTTAATCAGTGGAGCTTTATGTCAATTAAGCACCTGTGATGGACATTAGTTTTGAAGTGTGTAAAATATGAATAATATGATTGAGTTTGGCTCAAAGCGAAAAAAAAAAACTAAAATTCAATTTGCAGGATTTAAAGAGTCACCCTTCCGGAAAACCGTGTTATTATGAAAACATTTTAGACCACTAAATTAAATTCTAATCTTACTTTAAGTGTTATTAAAGTGTTTTTGATACATGACAGGAGAGAAGTGAATTTGGAGGATGTATTTGACCAAAGCAAGGGTTAGGTGCAACCCAAGCAACATTATCAAGGAGGAACTTTACGGTCTTGTTCCCAAGGTCTTCTTATTTCGAAAGAGATGGGAATAAGGAGAGGGAGTAAAACAGACTACCATCTATTTTTGAGAAATATGATGTGAGGGGTATCAGCAAAAAAGCTGATACCCCTCACTTCGGTTGTGGTTGTTTTTCTTCATTGAAGGACTTTCTTGAATATTGGACGAAAAAAGGTCAAAATGATTCAATCAGTACTTCTACACATGTGTCTGACAGTTTGGCTGAACAGCAATTTGGCTTTAAATTCACATCTTTTAACTTACTAACTTTTTTTGTTGTAACAGCTGAAGATGCTGATAAGGTCACTCTGCACCCTGTGTGGATGGTGAAACATCCTCTTTGTCCTCATTAGGAGAGGAGCCACTCTCAAACTCTTTGTTCCAGAAAGTCGCCAATTACTAAGCATCTTACCTGCCTCCGGCATTGCTGCGCATACCCTAAAGATCTCCGTGTGTGCGCAGAGGTGGAAAACACTGTGTCAATACTCAAACACACACGCATGCAAACCTAATAAAGTTAGCAGAACTACAAAACTGCCGCACAGACTTTGTCTTCATGCTTTTGCATTCAGAGGCGTCTTTCCTTGCCTCTGAACAGAAGAAGCCACTGGGCCATTGGCAGCGCTTATATTTAGCTGCTGCAGTCCTTTTTTCTTTTTTTTTTTCTGTAGTGACGTCTCCCACAGTCTCCCCCAGCTATTTTATCAAGTCATTCTGTCAGGCAGGCAATCCCGCACTGCTGCATTATTCATACTCTGCTATGGAGACAGGGGAATCGGAAGTCCCGACCACCGCTTTGATGACATGCAAAGACGGGGTAAAGACTCTGCAACGTTTACATCTGCTGTCACCAGCGCTTCCCCAGATGCTGTGATCATCAACTTGAACACAGGAGCCATAAATTGGACTGTACAAGTGCGTGTGGTGGGGCTGCTATGTGGGAGAAGTGAGATTTGGGAGGGTAAATGGTTGCTAAGGTGTGTGTGCGGGAGGGGTATTTTGTGTACATATGATAATGTATGTAGGAGAGCTGTGAATGCGCTGTTCACATGTGTACGGAAGATCGAATTTTGGTTTAATGTAATTTTTCCCCTCTGTTATTGCATTCATGCAATATGTTCATTAAAATCATCCATCATCCTCCAAGCTTTGGGTTTCCTTGTACAGGGAAAAAAAAACAACAACAAATAAAACCCAGCTCCCGTTCTTACTATAAATATCTTTTGTGACGAAACATATCAGAGATATATCTAACCACCAGATTGGATCAAATGTCTGCACATATACCTTGGTAATTACATAATCTTAATATTCTGAGAGGGAAATTGATGTGATGGAAAAATAAAAATGTTTCCCTCATACGTCATATTTCGCAAACTCTGGCAGCTGCTTACGTATGATAAAGATTGTTGCTGTAAGGAACATGACTGATCCTCCATCATTGACATCTTTTTGCCAGACTAACGTCATATTAGAGGTAGAGCAAAGCCACTTGGATTACACACGCAACAAAAGTAATGGCCTGTGAATGAAGGCATGCACGAAAGCTTGATGAAAAAAAAGGTAAATAACAGTGTGACTACACAGATGTTTGCAGATTTACACATGTTTGCATAAATGGCTGGGCCTGACTGACGGTGTGAGTTCCCGTGTTGACTCAGTGTGATTGAGCTGGAGATGTGAGTGCACTCTGCTGGCAGCGCTCACCATTTGTCACCATCTCGAACCTCGAGATGGGCCGACAGGCGCCCGTCCGACCAGAGAGATCTTGTCCGCCTCGCCCTAATCCCGCTCTTAGCATGTGAAGGCACGTCTATGGCCCCCAAGAACACCGTCACATGGAAACTAATCCATTGATCCCTCTTCGTGTGTCAGTCACGGAAGCAGTTACAGGGATGAGCTACACAGCTATGCTATGTCAAGTGTAGCCCTCAAGCTCAGGAATCCATAGTGTGAAAGTAATTTGGCATGCAGATGGTCTGGCGAAGGCTCCGCTTATGTGTGGCACACAGAGGAAAAGGATGTGTGGTTGAAACTGAGGCTTTCAGAAATGTTATTGAGCTATTTTTACCACACTGTTAATAACATGACTTAGTATGACTAAGGCTCTTTTTAATTAGGAGGACAAACCTCAAAATACAACCAGGAAGGATCATTTATCATCCTTCTTAAGTCTAAGCACAGTTTTTTTCCTCGTCCTTATATATCTCGTCTCAGAATAAAACCCAAATATTAAGCGATGTAAAATGATTTGTGAAAGAGGCTCATTGGAGAGTAGGGCAATGAAAATGCCATCCGCCTGAAAATCTAATAAACATCTCTGAATCGGCGAATACGGCAGTGGTATGTACAGGAAGCCTTTCACAGGATGATCATGTATTAAACAGACTTCCCCTCCTCAAATATTCATGGGCAGAGATTTTCTCATTAATCTTTCATTATCTTCTATCTCTCTATTTTGCATACATCAGGAGTTTGAAGCTGGAACTGGGTCCAATCCCCTTCATCTTACATTTTCCTGTGTGAGGGTTGCCTGTAGATTCATTGTATTACCTACATGCAGCAGATAATGAGTCTCATCTTTAAGTTTCTCATTTTGTCATCATTTTGTCTCTTTTGGAAATCAGGTTTGAAGTTTGTGTAATGGGGAAGTCAGACAGTGAGTGCTGGAGGATTTCAAGCTCACGGGCTTATGTGGGAGAGGAGTTTGGGTGAACACACATCACTGGGCTCACTGAGGCTTAACAGGATTACTGTATCAGCACAGATGTTTGTCTCAGTGAAACACACTTTCACTTGTCAATGTGGCTGCAGCACCAACACAAACAAGGTGAAATATATACAAGTACTGTACTTTGAGCATGAACCTGTTCTGTGGAACATGGAAACAGATATATGACACAGTAAAGTCTGTTGCATTAATGCTATCACATAGCATTGCATTGTCATGGCTAGTCAAGGTTAAACTAATTACTTATTTTACAAACCTGGTATTAAATCAACATGTGTTACTTCGGTCAGTGGCCTATGTTTGAAACTGTAATGCTTTACTTACAGCTGTAGTATCATTCTTGCTGTGCAAGTCAGACTGTGACATGAGATCTCCCAAAAAGTGGCCTCTCTGCCACCCTCTGGTGGCTGGCTCCAGTATAGCCAGCCACTGCCTTAGCCCCACCTCCTCCATTATTTTAGGCAAGACTTGAGTGAAAATAAAACCAAAAAAACCTATTCCTCAAATACATTTTAGCCAAAGATGATTTCTGTCGTTTTGGGTAGTTCATGCAGGTGAATATTCAAATGCAAATTGTTTCTCATCAATCTGGTTTTAATTAGTTATTTGATGCTACAAACACGGGGTGAAATGTAGTGATTGCATTGCCTCACCTCCCGGGCACTACCACACACATTTTGGCTCCAGATGATGTTACCAGTGGAAGATGGCAATGCTCTTATCCCAAATAATTTGGATTAATTTTGTAAAATGAGAGGAATTTGACACGTTGTCCATTTATGTCAGTGGTACAAGTCTATGTTGTCAAGTTAGTAAAAATGCAATGTGTTTGAAAGACTTTCAAAGTTTGCTTACAAATGCTTCATATTTATGATACAAATTTTGATTATTACATTGTGAAATTGTGTTCAAAACAAATCAGCTCATCATTTCACACCTTGCTACAGCAATGTTTTGTGTTTGATGCATCTAACTTCTCAACTTCTCACTCTTTCAATCCACTACTTCCTATCCAATAAATGAGAATGGGTTGGTTAGATTGTTCAGTCCAGTGGTTCCTAACATATCAATTCCAAAGCATGGCTGAAATAATCAAAATTGTGGGATGATACAAAAAGTTGAATGAATGTCCTTTTTATAATAATATGTGTTTTAATTTTAGTATACAATATGTTTAGTCTCAGGCAGTCACATTCAAATGATACTCTCAGACTTTTAGAAGAAAAACTATACTTGGTGCAACTGCTCTCTACTCATCTGAAAGGGGACACAGACCCTGTACTGGATGTTTTTTTTGTCACAAGTCAAAAAGACTGGGACCACTGGTTTAATCTTAGAAAACTGCAATCTGTCCGCCTGTCAGTCTGCAGTCTCTGACTTGTTAATAATTTTATGAGCTTGCCCTCTCTCTGAAAAAAAAACAAGTTTTAAAAAAATTCTAATCTTAATCTGAACAGTGCCTAGTAACTCCAGCTGTCAAGTAAATGTTAAATAAAGAGAACAATGTGGATGTTCCCACTGACTCAAGTACAGTAGCTGAGAATGTGTATTTTGTTATGTTCCACCACTTAAAATAGGTACATTGCAGAACTTAAAATTTATGAAATTGAAGTATGAAAAGAACCTGATTTATATATTATGTAATGTTGACCTTGTATGATCAATATTCATTTCAGAACCCACTGCATTGAAACTTACTGATTCAAGTGATGCTGTGACGTGAATTATATGTTTTAAATTAGACTTTTGCGGGAGAAAAGGAAACAACTGTTGCTCTGAGATGAAAGTATTTGGTAGTCTGAGGAGGTTAGCGGTTCACTGACTGCATACTTGGCTTCTCAGAACCGCCTCCAGCATGATTAAGGATTTATGCTGTGAAGTGATCCCAGTGATTACCATAGACGACTATAGGAGGGCAAAAGCCGGGAGATGGTGTGTAGGACTTCAGGCGAACACTGGTGGGCAGGGGCTTTATTGACCTGCTCCCTTGGATTGCTGTTAATAATATACCAAGACTTAACACACCTACACATCTGGACAGTGTGCTGCATGGACAAATACATATACTGAGGTGGAGGAAGACGCAATAACAAACAGGGCATTACATTGGAAATATATCACACATGCATAATCAAAAGGAAACCTATGAACTCAGCCACACCACTGCATATGACAAAGGGCTGTTTGAAATGAGGTGAAATATAAATGTTGCAGCTGATTTTCTCACTGATATCACCCCCTGCCGTCATCATCACGCTCTCTAGCTCATTCCTTGTCACCCTGTCCACTGTGTGTCCTTATGGTCCGGCTTACTAAACACAATGCAATTAATCGTCAGAAAAAAGTTCAATCTTTGCTTACCCTCAACCTTAACTCTAAATAAAAACTCCAGGAGACAACATAAAAGATGTCAGTTAGAATGTAGATTTTTTTTTCCTGTCCAATCTGCTTCTTCCTGTCAGTAACAGGAAGACACATAACACCCTAAAACTTATCTGATTATTTATTTCATGAAAGGAAAAACTTCTTGCTATTTTTTCAGTCCACTGAAATGACTAATGTTATACTCAACAGTGTTGTGCAGAACACAGTCGGGCTCATGCTGTTCCTGCTGGTTATCCAGCTCCGAAGAGGTACACATATCTGCCATCTGTTGTTATTTTTGACTCCCGCTGGTACCATACAATGACACATTAGATTCATATCTACTGATGGGTTGTCTCCCAAAAATGTTTGATGAAATGAACGATAAAAACAATAGAGAAGCATCGCTGAATGATTGTTCATAAGTTTAACATATATAAAATGAGCTTGGTGTTCAAGATTGGACAAATATCAGCCAATCTTACTGAAGTTAATCAGTATACAGTATGTGTCCCACAGAATTTATGTATGTAGCTGATGATGTGTTATCCAGTTTCCTTTTTAATTATAGCCCTCAGCAGTGGGGAACTAATTAACATAATGAAGATATATACAAAAAGAAAGACTAGAGCTGGCAGATAAGAGCAGCATGATTGGATGTAGACTCTAAACAATGACTGGGATTGCCTTTTATCGATTACTTGTTGTGCTGTGTCAATTTATATATAATAATAATACTTGATAAATGTTTGTGTTTTTAAGTGCTTTTCATCACAGGAGACCAAATTCCCCCATGAGGGACAATACAAAGCTCTGAACTGAACTCTGATCGCAATTCTGAAATGGCAGGTTACACAGGAAAAATCGAACCATGCCTTCTGCCAAACCGGTTCCTAGTGTTGACACCAAAACTGTTTCTTCTTCATCACGGGCTCTCTTTTCGGCTACTCCCACTTCAGCACAATTCATGTTCATGGTGACATTCACCATATGCTGAAGCATATGCAGCATAACTTGCCTCTGTGTTGAAGCATGTGTATCCTCGGAGGCCCGTTAAGCGTGAATCCCCAAATGGCTGATCGTCACTTCAAAGGCATAGTGGCAGAGCACACATGAAGATTCCAGTTTACCTGCCAGTGTTGGATGCACTGAGGCAATCACGCCTTTTGCTGATGAGAATTAACGACAGGTCCCAAGATTCACAGAGGGAACAATGAATCAGATTCGAAGAGCAAAATACAGTACTGGTGGTTATAGAGTGCCAGCTGAAACAGACGGGCGTATGAAACAACTGTGTGTCTAAATTCACAGGGTGTGCGGCAGCAAGCTGACAGACTGCCCCAGTGGACATTATGTTAGCTACTGTAATCAAATTACAAACACTTCTGTAAAAAGGTTAAGTTAGGTCTTTTGGAGTTTGAGATTAGACGGCCAAAACGCCTGCTTAAACAAGCATGATACGTCATATACCTCCTAAGATCAACAGCGAAATCAGCTGATCCTAAAGAGAGCCCATGTCAGCCGGCAGTCAGCTGATTCTCTTCTAATACATTTGATTGGGAAATCCCAAAAAGAGACCGCTGTTTAAACTGCTTCGACCTGCCTCTTCCTGCTTCCTCTAGAACTGCTTTGCAACCCAACTCCTCCTTTTTATTGCTATATCTGTATCTGCGCTGTTCTGTACCGGGTGGGTGTTTCCTGCTTCACTTGTTGCCTTCGCCTCCATATAGGCACAAGGAGATAAAAGAGATGTGTTCTGTGCTTAATGCTGCATTCACATGGAATTTGACCGGAATTTGTCATTCTAGTGGACGAGAGCAGGACCGGAAAAGTGGAGGAGGCCAGCAAAAACTACCAGCACCATTAACGGCAGACAGTGTTGCCGTCGAAAGTTGACAATTTTTTTTTTTCTTTTTGCCTACTTCCACTTCAGAATTTAAGGCTGCCATTGACAATGGAAGCTGTATATTTTGGTGCAACAGTAAGTAAGTCGTATGACCAGAGCCTAAAAATTTACCAAGATGTGACTAGAAAAGCTGATATATTGCAGGCCATCAGCATTCAACTTCTCAGTGCAAGCTACCCTCTTGCAGAACTTGGTTAACCCATATGTGTCTTTTTTGCTGTCATTGCAGTCTCCTTTTTAGACAACGATGTACAACGCACACACCAAGTGTAGCTCTCCTTTCACTGTCCATGATGGAAATGAATGATCTTAAACATTTTGAAAGAAATCAAACATTACATTTTGAAGAGAATTAAACACTGGTAAGAAGCAGAAAGCTGCATTTTATAACCACATACAATATTGAAATGTTATATAAAATAAGAATAGAAATAGTTAAATAGTTAAATTACTTTGCTAGACGCAAAGTAATTTAACTTAATAGATTTGATTCTATTCTTTGTAAACACTAAGACATCACCATAGCAACACATCGCCATGTGCGCTTCGTAGGGGTGGTGTACCTCCCTGTCTGTCTCTTCAGGTCCTATTCTTCTTAATTTGTAGCCGCAGGTGGCCTTTCCGTCTCCTGATGTTATACTGTGCCTCATTTTCCTTTATAAAGTGTGTCCATAGATTTATTCTTATCTTTTGCCACTAAACTTTGAAGAAGTCATTACGTTGATGTTGTTGTCATGTCTACCTGTCATTCTGGGATTTCAGTACGTGTATGTCCTTCTGTCTCCAAATATTCCACCACCAATTACGGGGCTTCATTGCTTGACTCGATGGGGGAGAATATCATGCAATCACCCTAATCTTCACATATATAACTGGGTAGAATGAAATATTAAGTATATTAAGGAAATTGTAATGTAGAATAGTAGAAGGGAAGGAAAAATGGTCAATGTGAAGTATTTTCATTTATTGAGCCAGAAGCGACATGAAGCTGGCAAGTTACTAAGTGTGCAGAGGCTGGGGGATCAGTGTAGTAGCTGGCCATTCATAAGCAGCAACTATTTTGCATAACCTCGTAACATATCATTTGATCTGTTCATGAAAATATGTTGCATAATTCTTCACTAATGAAGCTAATGGTGTTCCTGAGTTATTTCTCTGACCAAACTATGGCATTGTATCTAACAGTTATTCATTGTAGCTGAACTGTGGGTCTTATACAAGTTGGGACAAGTTATTTGTCGCAGAGATGAATAACTTGTACTGTGTCGACAGTGTCCAAAGATGTCTATGTTTTGTAGTGAAGTTTGCTTGCTAGCCACCTAGCCCTGGGAAGTTACACTATTTTGCGCCGTTGGCCCTTGTGGTTTTCATATCATTTACAGTAGCCAAGTGGCAAGTGTGCCATTTTCCAAACCCTCGGGCTACTGCAGGTCTTTTAAGTAAGCCCATCAAACTCAGAAGATGAATGATGTCAAGAAGATGTTAAGAAAGGAAATATTCTTAAAAAGCATCTTTCAAACTCCTCACAACACTAAGTAACATGAAGAAATATCCTGGCTCTACATGTCTACACCCACTGTTGATTTCTGACTCTCACTTCTGTCCCATTTTCATACGTACAGTATCCAGAGTCATCATACTGGCCTCGGAGGATGTATCCCATTCTGATGTCCAGCCATATTCCCCAAGAAGGCTGTGTACCCAGCTGAGTATTGTTGCCCATTGCGGTCCAGTATCTAGTTAACGAGTCAGGGACAAGCTCAGTGGCTAAGTGAGCTAAAGGATCAGCTGGTATGAGATGTATGCAGCACTTCAACCCTTCTGCTTTCGCAGCTCGTTGGGTACCTTTGTATTGGATTGCTTTTTAATATAAGGCTGTGAGACACACTGTGGGATTCACCACTATTGCGTCATACCTGAAAATCTTGTTTGAGTTTACCTTATTGTTTTTAAATGCGAGAGCGAAGCTCTTTCCTGGCAAAACCGATTTTGCCCTCTGTTTACACAGAGCCTTCGTCTCAGCTATAAGACATACAGTATTTTATTCTGAAGCTTCACTGTGGTCTGAAACTCTGCCTCATGGACTACTGCTCCATGAACAGGGTGGATGGGGACTGGATCTGTCACCCGGCTGTCGACGTATTGCCACAGGAAAACGTCTCAGTAGTCTACCGACATGTGGTACTGACACTGTCCAATGGTTTCTGATGAGAATGGAATCATCGAAAGACAAACCTTTTCTCATAATATTCAAGAGAGAAATGGTAAAAAAGAATTTAATCTGACTCTGTGTGGGAAATTCACGGATGTTAGAAGTGATAAAACCAAATCAAACCTGAGAATATTCAGGTATTTTTTTTTTTCTTTTTACAGAGCAAAGTAGATAGATTTGGTGATTTCTCCCACTTAGTAGCCAGTACCTACATACTAATTGTAGTATTATTATCACTGAAAAACTATTTAATCTTCATACCTCTGTTAATATTTTGCTTTGACCACACTTCTTATTCCTGAGGAGTTCCACAGTTCTGGGTCTTGAGGTTGTCTCAGCCAACAGTGAACAGTGAGGTTCTCCTGAGCTCAACATCCCCTGTGATCTAACCTTCCCACTGGTGCACTTCACTGTTCTTGTTTTTACCCCTTATTACCTGTATATCTTTATGACAACTTTGACAAAAATCTGAAACGTCAACAAGAATTCATAAGAAAATCTCAGCATAATAAACATGCGTGACAATTACAACTACTTGTATCAGTATGTACAAATACTTAAGCTGTAATACTCTCATGTAAATTAGAATTTTGTAATATTTATGTAAAGAATTGGGTACAAAGACAGTTTTGTGTTTGAAGTGATGGTAGCAGCCAGTGTGTAATGCTGCAAGTCTTAATGTCTCCTCTGCTGGATTCTTATGATAAATTTGTTTCCTGTACATTTATTGTCTAAAGCCAATCACTGGAAATTTAGAAACAATAGATAAGATATTGGCTGCTTCACACAAAATCTTAGAAAAAATAAAACATCGTAAGAAAGTCATATTTTTCAACGATCCTACACTTAAAAGAGACTGTTTATCTCACTTTCTTTTCTTTTGTTAAAACAGCCAAATCTCTATAGAAACACAGTGCACAGTTAAGCCTATTAAGCCAACCTGGCAGGTATAGATCCAACTGATCCATCTCCTCAGAGACACCACCATCTTTTCCTCCCTCCGAAGGTAAAAATAGTTGTTTCAGCTCTAACAGTGCTGCTTGTCTGTGTTGAGTGATCTGTTTTTGTTGGATTAAACCTTGTCTAAAGGTCAGTGCAGCTGAACATATTCTGAGTCTGAAATTTGCAATGCTAGCAAAAGAGCGGTGTGTTTTCATGCTGTTACTCTCAGACAAATCATGTGCGTCAGCCTTGAATCACCCAGGTCATGTTTTAGACTTGGGAAGACTGACCATGTAGCTCTACAGTGAGTGACGGAGACCTTTGGGGAAAAGGAACAGTCAGCTCAGACAAGGGTTTCTGGCTTATGAGGAGCTTAACCTCTTTCCCGACCTTTTCTAGGCAGTAGTGTATATAAATCTGCTCATAGTGTAACTGCCATTTCCATCTTTAATGCCCCTTAAAGCTTTGTGCTTCTAACACATGCTTAAATGAGTTTCTGTCAAAGTTCATGCTCTCTTTTCCACTTTAACTGAAGCTGTTTCTAGTTTCACTGTGATCTCCAGCTATCTTTGAAGAAGTGGTTCATCTAGAGCCAAAATCACTCTGCTGCACAGTATTTTTTTAAGTTGCGGATTATGTGTCATCTTTGTTCGAATGAAGACAAATGTGACTATATTTTCTATGCATGATATGTTTGTGTTACACACATTTGAATGTGCCACCTCTATTTATTTGCCATTGTTAGGGGAAACAGAATAAGAACAGAGGGTTGAGGAATACCATCTTATGTTTATATTTAGATGAATGAAAATAAGACATCAAATGTGTCCTTTTTGAACCATCAACATCAACAACCACCAGGTGTATTTTTCCCTAAGGTTTGTCTCCTGCTTGGCTCTATTTCTGAACTCACCAGGGGAATGTTGGATCAGCTCTGATCAGTCCCAATAACTCAGGGAGCCTGCTGCAGTGCCACAGCATCACATCATGCTTAACTGTTTCTGCACCAGTGCTGGTCAAGTCAACAAATCTGATCACTGGTTCAAAAACAGATAACGTCTGGAAGCCACTATGTTTGCCATTTTTATGTCATTGAGAATCTTGCTCCTGTTTCAGAGTTTAAGATAAATGACCAGAACCTACAAGTGAGAACACTTACAGTTGTTATACACACTCTAAGTTTCATGTTTACTGTCTGGTTAATGAAAATGAATAAATGTTTAAAGCAATTTTTAACATCTGCAAAAGAGCAACCACTGTAATCATCCACTGTAAGTGAAATGCAAAAATATCACATTTGTATTAAGCTTTATATCCTGAAAAATGCCTCAGTGGTCAACTGCAACAATTCAATTTTCTTCATGACATTAAAATTTGGAATTAATATGTCATAGTTTCATATTTATTAAACATTCCGAGAGCATACAAGAATATGAGGGGGAGTCCATAGATAGAGCATCAATGGACAACCAAAGGCCAATCATGGAAAAGAGAAAACTTTATGGCTTACAACTGAGCAATTTTTAATGAAATGAATGGTCATCATCTTGGTGGCCAGCTCGACTATTTGACTATTGTCTATTTGCACCTTAAGAAACCTGTGCAAATAGACAAATAGTATTATTTGAATTGACATGCAAATAATAAGCAAAATCAAGGCTACGTTAAAATAAATATTCTGGTAAATGTTTCAATTATGTGTATCATGCAGTTAAACATCATCAAAGAGTGGAACAAGTCACAAAGTCTCTGATTTAGTGTGCGTTACACAACAATGTCTACAGATTGTTTGTAAAATGACTTGGTAGCTACTGGACAAAGAAGACCAGGTAATATATTAAAGTGAGTAAAAAAGGATTTATAGATGTATGGTGGCTTTCAACAGAACCAAAAACATAGTCTCAACACATGACCTACACTGTTGTGATCATCTTATATTTGTGTTCTTGTGTGTCTATTTTGGTAGTGTGACTTCTGTGCCCCTGTGGTGAGCTACTTCCCTCCATATGTATTTGTTCCTGCCCTTGTAAATAATAGCTACATAAACACAGTCTTCGTACAATCGTTGATGTGCAGACAGGAATAAGTCGCCATCTAGCAGTCTTTGTAATGCTGTAAGTTGAACAAAAGCACAAAAGGGGTAACTTCCGCAGTCAACCTCCTCTTGCTTTGGTCCATGTTTGTTCCACAGCAACAGGAAAAGAAACCAAATGTGTATGAGGATAAAACATAGCAACCAAGCAGACCAAGCACAGCTGTTGACATCTGGATCACTGCAACATATACTAATAGATACATTTCTGGGGAAGTGAAGATCAGGCATGAGACACATGGCGGTGCAGTACCTAAGCTTTACCAAAAACATTGATACAAAGCAGTATATGTATTCTTCAAAATGTTACTGTGTCATTTCTAAGTCCTACTTAAGCCCAGAATTATCAGAGTTAGCTGGCACATTCTGCACCCTTTTTTTGGAAACCGTTGAATCAAAATGAAACAATACACACCGCAGAGCCTTGAAAACCATGTATCATTTTTGCTGAACTTTTCTTATTTTGAGCAATCAGTCTGTGTGGAAAGTTGCAAATTTCCACACAGCTTTAGATGAAAATATGAAATTGTTCCAATAAACTACAAATAAACAAATAATTGGGTGTGAAATTATGGACAGACATACTAGATATTTCTATCCATTTCATTCCTCTTTAACCGATGGACATTTTCATAATTTTTATTCACAGCCCTGTGTAGACACAACCACAGGCCGCCTTTACAACTTATCCCGTCCTGAAAGAGAGATTATGGAGAAATACATCCACAATTCCTTAGCGGCCGGCATCATCAGGCCATCCTCTTCTCCGGTTGGGGCAGAGTTCTTTTTCATTTCTAAAAAAGATAAGACCCTTCGTCCCTGTATTGATTATCATGGCCTCAATCACATCACCGTTAAAAACAAGTACCCTCTGCCCCTTATCAGTTCCGCCTTTGAGCCCCTCCAGGGAGCCACGATTTTCTCCAAACTGGATCTCAGAAATGCTTACCATCTGGTCAGGATCAAGGAGGGAGATGAATGGAAGACTGCATTCAACACTCCCCTTGGTCATTTTGAATATTTAGTAATGCCCTTCGGTCTCACCAATGCCCCCGCAGTTTTCCAGGCCCTGGTGAATGATGTCCTCCGTGACTTTCTGAATCATTCTGTGTTTGTTTACCTGGACGATATCCTCATCTTCTCCCGAGACTTGAAAGAACACAAATTACATGTCAGACAAGTGCTCCAAAGACTATTGGATAACAAGCTATTCGTCAAGGCGGAAAAATGCGAGTTCCACGTCACCTCCATGGCCTTCCTGGGATATATCTTTGAGAGTGGGCAAGTCAGGACTGATCCGGAGAAGATTCAGGCAGTGGCAGAATGGCCCAAGCCCGCGTCACTGAAACAGCTTCAGCGGTTTCTGGGATTTGCAAATTTTTACCGCAGGTGTATCCAAATTGACTTCCTCGGCATCCCCCTTTACCTGGACCCCTGAGGCTGATCCGGCGTTCTCGGACCTGAAGCGGCGTTTTATGTCCGCACCAATCCTCATCCAGCCGGACCCGTCTCGCCAGTTTATTGTGGAGGTGGATGCCTCAGACAGGAACATCAAGCCGGATGCCCTCTCTCGACAGTACATCCCAGATGAGGTCACTACCAACCCTGAAACCATCCTACTCTCCTCCTGTGTGGTAGCAGCTGCTACCTGGGAAATCGAGTTGCTAGTAAAGCAGGCTCAACAGACTCAACCAGACCCAGGTACTGGTCCACCGATCACCTGTAAGTACCGGACTCTGTCCGTTCTCAAGTCCTCCAGTGGGCGCATGATTCCCGGTTTGCCTGTCACCCTGGAATTAGCCGGACCTTGTCCCTCCTGAAGCGGCAGTTCTGGTGGCCTACTATGGATGCTGACACCCGAGCCTTTGTGTCCGCCTGCACTGTGTGCGCTCGCAGTAAGGCCATCCATCGACCACCAGCTGGTCTACTCCGTCCCCTGCCTGTCCCAGGTCATCGCCTTAGACTTGGTCACCGGGCTACCACCTTCCCGAGGTAATTCCGTCATACTCACCATCGTGGATAGATTTTCTAAGGCGGCACATTTCGTGGCTCTTCCCAAACTCCCCA
>KV751351.1:313806-325673 GCA_001698575.1 Mola mola | reverse complement strand
GCCGCCGGATCCCTGCACCCGACTACCAGCCTGGCCAGAAAGTTTGGCTGTCCACCAAGGACATTCCACTGAAGACGGACTCAAAAAAACTCTCCCCTCGCTATATTGGCCCCTATGACATTCTCAGCATCATCAATCCTTCAGTGGTTAAACTCAAGCTGCCTGGTTCCTTGCGAATCAACCCCACCTTCCATGTCTCCCAGCTGAAGCCAGTCTCCGTCAGCCCTCTGTGCCCACCAGCCAGTCCCCCTCCGCCACCCCGGGTGGTCGACGGCCATCCAGCTTTTACTGTCCGGCGTCTGCTGGATGTGCGCCGTCGTGGCCGTGGGTTCCAGTACCTGGTCGATTGGGGCGGGGTATGGCCCTGAAGAGTGGAGCTGGATATCCCGCCAGCTCATCCTGGACCCGTCCCTGATCCGGGACTTCCACCGCGAGCACCCTGACAAGTCTGGTGGGTCGCCTGGAGGAGCCCGTTGAGGGGAGGGTCCTGTCATGGTGTGTGGGTTGGCCTGGGCGTGGCTCTCCTGGCTCCCAACTCTACATGCCCATCTGCAATCAACTCACCTGGCTCATCAACGACACAACCAGCAGTATATCAACCCCGGCTCTTCACCCACTCTTCGCCAGATCGTTGTACCCACCATGTGGTAGCGTTCGCTCAGGCTATAACTTGTGTTCTTTCCTAGTCAGCTCAGTTCTAACTGTTTTTTCTCTCTCGCCAGTATACCTGGACCACTACTGCCTGCCTGCCTGCCTGCCTGCCGGCCTGCCAGCCCCTCTACCCGCTGCTGCCTGCTTCCGCCTGCCAGCCCTCGCACATTTCATGGAATAAAACCTCGTTTACTGAAAACCCACGTTGGTCTGTGTCTGCGTCTGGTTCCACCAAGCTACACCTAACACGCCCTGCGTTTAATAAACCTCAGATTTCCAAATCAATCTGAATTTAAGTATTTGATTACCAGTTTCCTAGCAACACAAGACCATGGCCATCTGTTGCTTCTGCAGACATACAATCGGCCTGTGCTGTAGCCTGCAGGGAGGAATTCCACCACACTTTCCATCTCTGCGGCTAATACAGACACATATTACAGACACCTACCTCTCTATCTCTACACCAAAACAAAAAGAGAGGACTCAAAAGTATTTACCTTACAAAGACTGCTTTTCAGAGTACATGCTGTTTAATTATTTAGCTTTGGACTGGAGGAAAAAATGCAATATTCATACAAGCAAATGTCTCACTCTATTTCAATCAGACCCTTGGAGGGCAGAGAGGATGCCACATACTTCCTCTGACAGTTTATCCCATCAGTTATGGGTTCAGATAGTGACGACCCCTGCTTATGGTGCACGGTCAACAAACCATTGCCTACCACAATGGCAACTTGAACTACAATCATTTTCTTTACATCCATTTGGTGAGAAATCACGTGACACAGTGTGTTCTTGTTTGATAAAATCCTGACATGTGTGATGCCCCTTTGTTTTCAAATCTTTTATTATATGTGTGTTTCAGATTAGAGAAAAGATCATCTGTGGAGATTCTGTGTTGGATGCAACATCAATTTCAGAATTTTTTCCGCCTGGCATTAAGACTAGACGTTTTTTGAGAAATCTTGATTTTGGTTTAAAAAACATTGGTATTCAGTTCAGTTTGTGCTATCATGATGACCTGTAATATTTAGGGACCAAAAATGTTTGCACAAAGGACGATTTATGTTAAAGTGCATGAATCTTATACATCAGATTTTGTAACTTTTGGAAAAAACTGCTGTGACAATGCAATGCCTTTATTAATGCAAGAAAGAAATTACAACCTCATTACGTGTGCCACACGGCATGGCACACGTAATGAGGTTTAATAACCACACATCAGCAACCTGGTAATTATTACTCTTAACATAAACATACCTGTAATGTTTTCTCCAAATTCAACATTATTGTTTGACTGTAACAGGTGTGAGTTCAGACCCAACTACGACACAAATCAAAACCACTACACTTCAGGGCTTTATTGGTACAGAGTCCAGAGGAACAATGATCTGGTGGCGAGCACACACCAAGTGCTGAACTAGACAGTACCCTCCGAAAAGGGAGTCCAGGCAGGCAGCAGGCAGACAGGGAGTGAGCAAAAGCAAAGTCCAGAGGCAGAAGGCAGGTCGGGTTACCTGAGCAGAGATGTGGAGAACAGATTCGTGACAGGCAGGGTCTAAGCTGAGAGATCAGTCCAGGGAAAAAGGCTGGAAAGCTCTGCATGCTGCGAAAGACAAGCTGGCAGGGAGTGAGTGTGGAGGAGTTGGTTAAAAGGCAGCTGAGTGATTGGTTGGAGCTGGGAGGAACAGGTGAGTCTGATGAGCTTAATGGGGACAGGTAGTTAAGCAGGTAGTGTGGGGGTGGTTGAGGGGAAAACCTGGAGCGGATTAGGACGTTGACGCTCTAGACCATCAGTATTCAATAGCAGCAGTGTCTTATTTTTATTAGTAATCTGAGACATCATTCGGTTGGAGCTTTTTCTTCTTGAAGTTTGTTATTGTGTTTTGGTTCTCACATTTTGCTTTTATTAGTAATCTGAGACATCATTCGGTTGGAGCATCTTCATCTTCTTGAAGTTTGTTATTGTGTTTTGGTTCTCACATTTTGTGTTAGTACACCAGAGAACATCATTATGGTATTTTAATTATTGTTCAGCGGATTGTAGTTCCAGAGATCATCTTTTGTGAGCGTAGAGTAACATAATTTCACACTTTCACACTTCATTATAGACAGGGTAGACAATCAACTTGTATTATACTATCTGATGTAGAGAGACCATATGAGCCCCCAAATTCCTCTTGATGATCCTGGGTATCGATTGTATACACTGATCCAGCCAAGATGTTGTTCCAGCATTCACTACTAAATGTTAAGATATGTGCTGGCAATAGTGATGGAAAGCACAAAGTTGCTATCTTGATCAAATTTCATGAAGTGTTGACAAACAAATTACTTAAAATGTCACCTTTTTTGTCACCAACAAACGAGACACATGTATTTGCACTTTATTAAGTTATTCAGCTTTGTTTTGATACATTTATCAGGAGTGCAATAATTACAATTGCAATTACAAGTGCAATTCATCAGTCTTATACTTACTGCAGACTCTCCTGCCCCATGGAAATCATTATTAACAGAATTAATCTTATCCAGATCTTGCTATTGTGTTGCCTCTTGTAAGCACAAAATATTAGCGATTTCCAAGAGAATTGTCTTAGTAACAATGCGTCACGCCATTTCCCCAGTGTTCAGTCGTAGGTGCAGTCCATGTGAGTCATATCAACGCCTGACTTCATCCTAAACTGTGAACAGTTAAAAGCCTTAATGCAGCAGATCTAAGAGGCTTCTTGACCGTGGGAGAGTAAGATGTTTGCACAGTGTACTGTGGCATGGGGCCATGCAAGACTCATTTGTAATGAGTAAGATTTGAAAGGAAAGTCTAAGCAAGCTATAATGATGATTAATTCAAGCTTTTTGATACAACTGACAACTGTCATTTTATGTCACTTTAATTAAATGCCATCTTTCATGCTGTCATTAGCTATGTTTACATGCACAACATTTTTTAATCAGATTAAGAATTTGAGGGATTGGAAATTCCGAATCCACTTTTTATATGGACGCTAAATCAAGTAATCAGACCATGACGTGCGTATACTTGCACCAAGGTTTAATCAGAATAGCAGCGTTTTGACATGTGCAGATTTATTGCCCTAAAATAACCGCAGAAGAAGTTGTACTTCTGCCTGTGCTGTAAAACGCTGGTGTGGCTACACTTTGCACTTTTGTGCTTTTCCCTGCAATTTAAACTCTGCACTCTTAATGAATGGACTTGCACCAGGTTCTGAAAGCCCTACTTTTGTTTCCTATTGTTCTCTGTGATTAAGCTACGGGCTCGGCAATTTATAATGCTCCTGCGCTACAGGAGGAGATAGCAGGAGGACATGAGCATACCTCCATCTTTTGTGCCGCCTCCAAGTGTTGCGCTGCTGTCACATTGGCAAAGGGCACACATGCGCAGTGAGTGTAATTCTACCCCAAACAGGAAGTCGCAATAGGAATAAGTGTGTACATGAACACGGCTCAGAATAAGGATCAGCATAAATCACCCCTCTCGTTCAGAATATAATTTCTTTCCAAATGAGCCAAATCGGATCAGAATCTTCCAATTGACGTGTTTACATGAAGCATTTTTATTCTGATCAGCCCTTTATTTCAAATGTTTGGGTCCATGTTAACATGTACTACATAGCAATCATTGAACTGATTGCAACACTCATAAGTCCTCAAATGTAACCATTTTAACATTATATTCAATATTTTGGATTTTAATTTTATGGTTTTATTTTCTAGGTTTAGCTGCTAAGAAATGACTGCAGTATTTCATATTATTCCATTATTCCATTTATTCCATCCAAAACAATATTAACTTCTACCAAAAGACACAAAATTACGCACAAGGTCACATTGAAAAAAATATTGAAAACCTAAATTTGGACCCCACTGCTGTCTACTTAATATTTAATACATATTTGTATTTCAAAATGGAGAGAAGGAGGAGGACAGGATCTGCTTCAGAATAAACATGTTGACAGAACCGGCATAATATTTCGAAATAGAGTTTCTTTTTTTGTTTGAAATTGTCAAAATGGAGTAAATATTGTACTGTGTAATGGCTAAAGAAAAATCACACTATGTGTGTTTAGATTGGTTCACTGGATGCCTTGCATTCAGTTACCGTGCTGCCTCTCAATTTGGGTTTTTTATAGAAAAATCAAAGCTTGATTTGTGACACAAAGGTGTTACAAAGTGCGTCAGCTGTTGTACCAACATGGGAAGAGGCAATGCTCAAGTTACAGTGGAACAAATGGAATCACTGTGGAAACACTAATCTGAAAAGGATGGACATGGCAAAGAAGGAATGCAATATAAGGCAAGGTTAAAGAGAAACTGGCATTCATTCAGTGGAAAGCACTTAGGTGTATGTGCAAGGCCCCAAAAGCAACATTCTTTCTACTAGTTCAGTGAGAAAATCACACATATACAGAAATAAATGAGGGAAAGCTATCAAGACCTGGGAGCAGCAGCCATACCTGTAATGCCAGTATCTGACCAGGCTGATTGAAAAGGCAGTTAAAGTTCAAAGGTGATACATCTCATCCCATGTGTGCACTTTCTGGAATGTACCACAAATTTCCTCTTGGAGCACAATAAAGTTTACCTGAGATCAGTTTCCAGGTTTAATTGAAATTCCCACTGTTTCATTTGCTGACAGTAGCCACATTTCTAGCACTGCCTTAGTGGATAAAGTTGTAAACATCCAACAACCAAATGGCCTAAAATAAAAATTAGTTGTTAGGGTAAAATATAGAACAAAGAATTGAATGAGAACTCAAATATATACATATGCACATGGAAAAGAGTCCTTCTTCATTGAAATTTAAATAAAGCTTAATTTTTTAATACAGTTACAATAAAATGATAATAATAATACTTGAAGTGGTTAAAAATTAATTGGGACTCCAACCTGATTGAAGATACAAATCTGAACTTGAAATATAAATAGGTTTCTGCATTGGAGACTGCTCCTTCTTTTGGCTAAAGTTAGCTGTACACGTTGGCCTCCTGGCTGTCGTGCCGTTCTTCATTTTGGCTGGTAGCAGCTTTCTGAGCTGACTGAAAATGTGGTTATGACATTATGAAGCCCATTGTAGCTCTCTTACTTCTTTTTCTTCTGCTTCTCTGGAACACAAAATATGCAGAGGCCCTGACATATTCACAAATCACTCCGCAATTTGTGAATAGTTCTGTGGTTTACATGCACAGATACAAAATTGTGTGTTATGAGGAACGTTGAAGAGACATCAACCAACAAACTTTTGCCAATAGGACATTTTTGGTATTGGTGGAACTTGGAGCTCCAGTAGTTTTTAATGGTTGCGCAGCCTCCACTGCTCACACGGGGATGCAAGCTACATCATCATATTGCACTTTATACATGAAGTAGCAGCTGAAATTGTATGGTATACCTATAAGACTTACAGTGCTGCTGGATGCAACATTATCTGACCATGTGCTGTTGTTGTGGGTTGAGTGGCTGCTGTTTCCTTACTGTTTAATTCATGTATAAAGTAGTATCCATACAATAGTAGTAATAGTAGCAGTACAACCAGGCTTTATATACTGTATATTGTGTTGGCAGGTACATGCCCATTAATCAGCTATTGGCTTTATTGTGCTCATTAACTGCTTTTACAAATCCTCTACTATGGACCTGCATGTTGAGCAATTTGGTTAAAATTTAAATTTTTCAGTGACACTGCAGACTCAAAAGCAGACTCAGACATTGGAGAAAAGTCAAGTTCATTTAATCGATGCAAAAGTCGGTACATGTGCTGGCAAAACAAGCAAAGGTGTCCGAAATGGCAGACAAAGAACTCTGGTCTCTAGCATTACATTAGAACATTGAACAAACACAAGGAGATTGCTGGAACTCTGTCACGAGGGAACCGGATGATTTGGCACAGAGGGGTGGAGGAACACAGCTTATATACACAAGGGACTGAAGACTAATGAGACACAGGTGCGGGAAGGAAGACAGGAAATTAACACGGGCTACAAAATAAAACACGAAGCTTGCAGGATGCGACCTCTTGATGTGCTCGTTCCTAATCGTGTCCGTCTTCGTCACTCCCAAAGAGAATCTCAACATCTTTAACTCTTTTGGTCAGTGCCACCGTCTCCAAACCAAATAACATTGCAGGTCTCGCTACCCTCTTGTAAACCTTTCCTTTCACTTTTGCTGCTACTCTTTTGTCACAGCTCATTCCTGACACTTTTCTCCACCCACTCCACCCTGCCTGCATGTGTCAAAACGCAGAGATTTTAGCCCTATTAATAAAACATTGGTTTACTTAAGGATTCTCAGTGTATGCTCAAAAACACTGGGAAGCCTGTATGACATGTGTAACTCATGGTGCAGGTAAAACAAAACCGATGATGCAAGCAGCGCGTCCACCACCTTTAGGACCATTTGAACATCTCATGATTGATTTTATTGAACTCACACCTAGTGATGGAAAAATGTACTATTTGGTGCATGTGTTCTAAATGGGTTGAAGCATTTCCATCCTCAAAATACAACAGTTCCGTAGTTGCAAAAGCGCTGCTGACAGAAATAATTCCTCATTGGAGAATTCCTGCTAAAATTAGCAGTGATAATGGAACACCTTTTGTCAACGAAGCTTTCACCCAAGTGAGTAGGTTTTCATGCATAGACCCCAGACAACATTTTGCATACCATCCAGCCAGTGGTGGCAATGTAGAGCGTGAAAATTGGACACTTAAGGGCAAGCTAGCTAAGTGTTGTAAAGAAATTGGACTCACCTGGACCAAAGCGCTTCCTGTGGTGTTAATGTTTGTGTAAGTTCTCAGTCATCCAGGTTGACGTAGTCTTAAGCGTTTCAGTTGAAGGCATCTGGACTTCTTTTTGGTTTTAAGGACATTTCACCTGTCATCCGAAAGGCAAAGAAGCCTTTCAGTGAAATGTCTTCAAAACCAAAGAGACAAAGAGCACAAGTTAATTTGGGTCCATATGAGATTTTGTTTGGCAGACCTCTTACCCTGGACGTGGGGCCGCCTCCACATCCTTTGCCCTCAGCAAACCTGTGTGATCATAATATGTTGCATTATTGCAAAATCTCTCCTCTCTACTTTCCCAGGTCAAAGAGGCATTGCCTAGAGCTGCATCAGCATCGTTTAGTGACATCAAACTAGGAGAGTAGGTCATCGTTGGAGACCTAAAAAGAAAACACTGGAAGGTGGAACAGACCATTCCAAGTGATTCTGTTAAAACACTCAGCTGTTAAAGTTGCAGAGAGAGCTATGTGGGTCCAGGCGTGTCACAGCAGGAAGGTGCCAGAGCCACACGGCAACTTTTCATCATCAGTACATCAATACACCACTCAACAGAGATAGCCAGCATCAGCTGGTAAATGGCTAAATGGCAAAGACAAATCCGTCACTCACCAAGTGAGGCTGCAATGACTCAACACAGTATAAGAGTTTAAGTTAAGCGCTGCTCTATACTGCTCCGGTGAATACACAATTACACATACACATTCCAGAGAAAACACACTTCACGTGTATCTTATAGGTGCCACCGTTGGACCAGCAATTGATCACAGAAGGAGTCCTACTCTTGAAGACCCACCTGAAACATTGCATTACAAACTGTTGCTCAAATTATACCTCATTTTACCAACATTTCCTAGAGGTACACTTTGGACACATTAGTCTGTACCACATTGCTTGTTACTCTATTGTGAACACCTATCATCCGGTGGCTGATGCCACATATGTTTCATTGGTTAATTGAAACATATGTTGCCCAATTGGGTTCAGAAAAATGAATGATACCAATGAGCCAATTGCAGTGCCAGAACTGTAACTAATAAATCTTGCGTTGTTTGTATGGGTGTGTCAGGTCAAAAGTATTATACAGGGTTAGTTATGGAGCTTGATCCCTTCACATGCACTTCAGACACCATAGCAAAATTGTTCCCAAATAATACCACTGTACAATACGTTTACGAAAGATGACGATGAGCAATGTACCTGCAATGATCCTTTACATTATCTTACAATGATAAGCAACACCAGGAGGCTATACTGTCTCTGTCACACACATTACCTCTTAGCATCAAGAACCACTGATACTAAAATTAAGGAACCTTGGTCTGACTGTGTACATCACTCTCCTGTTTCTCCATTGCCAATATCACCCTCTCTCATGTTATTACCTCTCCCCGGCTCCTACATCGTCTGTTACAGTCACCTCACCTGTACCTCACCATGTTGGCAATTATTCTGGCCTTGTAATGTTAGGTTGAATGTACGCGACACACACACTAACTGTACTTGTTTTCTCACGTGTACCAACAGTACCATAGGTTCTGCTTACTTACAATGTCTTGATAATGTTACTGTCATAACTTGGCTCCGTTCCCCAAGTCAGACCACTCATGGA
This sequence comes from Mola mola, assembly GCA_001698575.1. Classification (NCBI taxonomy): domain Eukaryota; kingdom Metazoa; phylum Chordata; class Actinopteri; order Tetraodontiformes; family Molidae; genus Mola; species Mola mola. Next base: position 316,612 of record KV751351.1, on the reverse strand, counting down.
TGTTTGGAGGAAACACCATTCGTAGTCTATTGGTTGCACTGGTCTATTTGCACATGTTATGTTAGTATCTGATGTCTCCATAATGGTTGAAAAACCCCTTAATTCCACTCATGGCTCTAGGACCAAACGTGAAGCACCGCAAGGTAGTTTTGATTCCAAGGTCTACATTGACAGAAATGGTGTTCGCTGTGGCGCACCTAACAATTACAAAGCCTGCAATACTTATTGCGGCTGGCTGTACATATGTTACAACTCTCCTACACAACATTTTGGAAGTTAACAAAACAACAGATTGGATAAATTATCTGTACTACAACCAACAACGTTTCAATAACTACAAGAGGTGTTTGAGCCCTATTTGATGTTGCTTGCTGCAACTTCATACCTAATAATACAGGGCCTGATGCTACTGTCATTAAAGCTCTTGATGGTTTGAAATCTCTGTGTGATGAACTTCTGAAATTCTGGCGTTGACAACTCCATGTGGGATTAGGCTGCCAATTTATTTGGTGAATGGAAGACTGTTTTTCTTTCTGTCTTCAAGGCTCTTGTTGTTGTTGTAGGTTTATTGGCCAATAATGATCAAAGGGGGGGAGTGTAATGTGAAAATACCACTGTTGTATTATCCTGAACTGTGTATGTGACCTCTCACCATGTTTTCCTCATGTAACCCCTTGCGCGACTAGTGAATGTCAAGCTAACCGCCTCACCTGAAGCCTTCTGATTTTTGCAAAACAAAGTTAAGCCACACTGCTGAAGGTCTCCCTCTATCTGAGACACACTTTACAGATTAAATTCTACTGTGTATGACTGTTGGACATTTCTTTGCAACGAAATAGACTCCTTTGACTTGTCATCTCATCAAAAGGTCTTTATATCAGTCTCACCACAATAAATTTACGGGAAACGGGTTTCATGACTCCTGCACACATGTCTCAGTAATAATTCAGCTGTCTCTTTAGCAACGGAAGTTCGGGTCGTGGAATAAACCCAGCCATTCTAGACAACCAATCAACAACTGTGAGGATGGTAGTGTTACCGCCCAAAGGAGCGAGTCCAGTCACAAAGTCGAGGGATACGTCTGACTAGGGATGATGAGGCACAGGCAATAACTGTAACAAACCCAGCCAGAGGCATTAGAAGACTTACAGTGGGAAAATACAGTACATACAGCATGCCACCAGATACGTTCACTGATACAGAAAATGGTTCGTCGCACTCTAGGGTGACATGATATCACAGAGTCATGTGGCCAGAAGATTACCCTTCTGCGAAAAGAACCACATAGAATCTATTTGCCAAGTACTTCTTGTTGGGTTACAGTCCTTGAGAGCCTCTTTTACCTGACTCTCAATGGTCCAATTGATAGCTCCTACCACATACGCAACACGCAGGATAGTGGACTCCTGGGGAGGATCAGAGTCAGAAAAAGTCTTGACAGGGAAGCAGGCTTAACATTCTTCCATCTGGGATGATAGGTGAGAGAGAAGTTCAATCGAGAGAAGAACGTTGTTCACCTAGCTTGACGAGGGTTTAACTTCTTAGCAGTCCTTAAATATTCAAGATTTTTGTGGTCTATTCATACCAGAAATGGTATGCCCCCTCAAGCCAGTTATGCCTCTTCCGCAAGGCTACTTTAATAGCCAATAACTCTCAGATTCCCATATTATAATTTATGTCTGCAAGAAATAACTTGTGAGAAAGAAATGCACATCAGAGCACAAAGCACATCCAAATCAGACACATCCACCTCAACAATGAACCGTCTGGTTGGAACTGGCAAAATCAGGACTGGCTTCAAGGTAAAGTGGCGTTTCAGCGTCTGGAATGCCTGCAGAGACCAGGAAAACAGAGACTTGGAGGTTAAGGCATGTAAAGGGTCAGCGACCGCACTGAAATTTCGTGTGAATTTGCAATAGAAGTGAGCGAACCCCAAAAACTTGTGAACGAAAGATAATGAGGACCAGTGAAATTCACACTTTTCAGCTTTTACAAACAGTTGGTTTGGAGACACGTGACTTTAAATCTGGAGAAAAAATAAGAATGTCATCAAGGTACACCAAAACAAACTTATTAAACATATCACGCAGTACATATATATAAATATATAATACAGCAGGAGCATTCATGAGAACAAAAGGCATTACCAAGCACTGATATTGACCAATAGGGGCGTTAAAGGCAGTCTTTCAAACCCTGAAGAGATTAAAGAAGAAGAAGAAGAAGAAGAAGAAGAAGAAGAAGCTTTATTGTCATTGCAATAAATTTAGCATTGTTTAAAAACCTCCTTAAGGACAAGATATTGAAAAAGGACTGTAAGACAAAGCTTCTACGGATAGCCACTCAGTATGTGGGTAGTGTTGGATGAGCCAGGGGTAACCCAAAATTAAAGGTTGTTGAGGGGCGTGATACAGGAAAAATTTTATTTGTTCTTGATGAGCATTTAAAAAAATTTAAGGTTACCGAAGACGAACGATGGACCACAATGCAGAGGAGTCTCCCATCCACGGCAGTAGTGGTTAGAGGGTGCTCAAAAGGCTTCCTTCCAGCCTGTACTCAGCGGTGAGTGAATAATCCAAAATGTTTGCATCAGCTGCAGAGTCAATTAGTACTGGGTGACTAAATGAGTGTGAAGCAGAAGTTAGCATAACCAGAGAATATTCTCGACAGGTCATCTTAATTACTGAAGCAGGACTCACCAAAAGCCAGCCATGAGAACCAGTGCATTCCCCGAACCAGACAGTTTCTCAACCATCATTCATGCTGACGCTGACGTTCTTCAGGAGTCAGTTACGTTCGTCCAATC
>KV751351.1:301907-313390 GCA_001698575.1 Mola mola | reverse complement strand
TTGGCTGACTCACCAGATAAATGCTCGGGGTTGGATAACCAGGTGTGACCTCTGACTGCGGAGAGGTAATGCCGAGATGCTGAATTCGGTCTACCAAAAAGTTTTCCTGAAATACCAATTCAGCGTTAGCAGCCTCATTTTCAGGACTGTGTCCTTCAATTCCTGTCATAGGAGGCTGAGTTGTTCCTCCTGAAGTTGTAATCTCTGGCCCTGGTTTTGTAAAGCCATGCGGACAGGGTCTGCTGAGTCCATGTTTTGGCCAGATCGTACTAACCTTCACAATGCGTATTCAAGAAAGTCAAGGTCATTTAACTGATACAAAGGTTGGTACATGGGCTGGCATACAGAACAGACAAAGTTATCCAAAACAGCAGACAAAGAACTCCGGTCACTAGCAAACTGGGTCATACACAAAAATGCTGAACTAAAATGAGGAGAACCGCTGTCATGAGGAAACAAGACAATCTTTTACAGATGGGTGGGGGACCCCCGTTTATGTATACAGTGTACTTATGAGTAATGAGACACAGGTGTGAGCAACACAAAGGCGGAAGAGCTTGACGGGAAGACAGGAGACAAACACGGGCTACAAAATAAAACAGGAAGTGGCAAAACTAACGAACTGTCTAGACAAAGCAGAGGTGAACCTAATGGACCCTGACAAAATTTGTGTGTCCTTTTTTATTATTAGATAAAAATTATTACTGGGCCCCCCTACATCATGGGCCTCAGAAAGCTTTCTCCATTTCCCCCGTGGGGACTCCATTTCACTGTGAAACAAGAATTAAATTGTGATTTTTTTCTAATTTACCTTTCTATCGATTTTATAATATAAACAAATGTTCAGGTTATCTAATAAAGAAATAGCATGAGGATTTATATAATCTAGCTTAAGTCCATGTTTCTTTCGCTTTATGTAAAATATTAAGCTCATCGATATATTGTCTGAAAAGGTGCACCATTGTGGAGCTGTAATTATTCACCATTGAAAAATACACCAATTGCATAGTATTTGCAATTGCAAGTATTTCATAGTTTTCGTCATCATTTTATTCACATACCAGCCTTAACTAAACTGTTGTTTTTTTAAAAAAAAGTTTGTAGAAGTCACATCATTCGTGCCTCCAACAAAGTCTCAACTTTCATACAGCTGTTATCTCAGAATCCATTGCTACCAGCTGGAGCGGCCGGCATTCAAAGTTACTCCATGCAACTTTCGTTTGTTTCTTCTACATTCTCCTGAGACAGTTTATGTGTCTTTTAAATCTGGCTTGTGCTGTCAGGTGTTTCAAGACTCACAAAAATAGCTTTGTCCAGCTGAATGCAAGTCGCGGTCGATTTTGGCAGTGGGCCACCTCAGCTGTTTGAAAGCTCTTCTTTGCCCTCTCCATCACTCTGCCTTCTCATCTTCCTCCTCCTCCTGTTCTTCCCTCCCTGCCTCACAGACAAAGTGACTAGACTCCAGGCTGTGTTTGCTATACACCATAGCATCAATGAGATATTCAGTAGGCTGATACTTTATGCTACTGTTACTGATGCTATAGGAGCACACTCCTTTTTCCTTCTTCATCACTTCTGGTCCCTCATTTAATGAGATATATTTTCCTGCCAGATGGCTATTTAACATACATGTATAAGAAGACAATTTGTAATATCTACATTTTTATGTGGATAGATGGTAGAACTGGCAGAACAGTGTTTCTACAATAAAAGTGATGGATGACTCATAAATTGCTCAACTCCTAATCTTAACTTTATCAGATGCTTTTTTCCCCATGTTTTGATGACTTCAACACATACATAGAAACACTTCAAGAATTCCAAAGGAAGCACTCAAACATCCTTGGAGTGAATTTTTGGTCCAAAGGAAGCACTTAAACATCGGTGGAGTGAATTTGTGTTTGCCATAGTTTGTTAGGTCATAGAGTCCTCCCTTTTACCTCCCTTGGCTACCTCTTGCATCGTTACACCATTCAGCCTTGGTGGCATAAAGGGGGTAAAACAGCCCCTTTGGAATCTTTCAATGGCCATTATTAGTATTCTGTGGGGAAATAAAAGGGCCCATCTGTGGAGGTGGTGATGAGGGGGTGACAGGAGGACTGGGAGAGGAGGAGGGAGGAGGTGGTGGCAGGGAGGGGCCCTCCCTTGAGGAACGGAGGGATTAACCGCTGACACATGGAGCCTGCTAACAAGGTGTTTCAATGAACCCCATCTACACAATCCCTACATGCATGTGTAACACTCAGCAGACACTTAAGTGAGCAAATATAGTTTCATACTGTACTGCTCATGGTATCGGTAGGGTTGGGTTTTTTTTAACATACTCAAGCAGAGTCACCAGGCTTCATAGGCATCACGCACATACACACACACAAACACAGTCACATCTTCGCATCTTTATTAAATTTCTAGCAGGGCCACATCTGGTCACATACACCCAGAGAACAAAAGGAAGAGGCAGAGGGGGGTAGAAAAGCCCAGTGTCAGATATGGAAATTTGATTCTTTGCTGCAAAGTATTAATGTGCATGTGCATGCGCCAAGGATCTGTCACATATAATTGGAAGGTGTCAGGTGCGGACACCGGGTCCAGATTTAGTCCGCCCACAACATGAATTGTCTGCTCCTGTGACGTGTAGAATCTTTGTGTCAACATCTATATTCATTATGGGGCTGACCCAGAGGTTTGGGATGAATGACTCTCAGGATTGTCATGAATCACGCTGCAGCATCCTGCAGACCAGGAGCGACTCATTTGCCTCAACATTGTTGTTGTCAGTTTAATCAGAACTCATTGATTGTTCAGAGCTTTTTTCCAGAGATGGATTTTCATCAGCCGAGTTAAAAGGTTAACCTCAGTGTTTAATAAAGCGTTGTTGTAAAAGTTGTAAAGCAGGACTTGTTTGTTTTGTCATCCAGACGATCTCATCACTAAGCACAGCACATGAGATCCAAGTGCATGACATGAGACACCCTCCCACTCGTGAGACGTACCTGTCAACGCCAACACCCGCAAGCCCCCAGGAGTCTCCAATCCTGCTTTGCCAGGAGAAACCACCGCACCAGCAGCTTCGACAGGACAGTTCTGACACTCACTTGTCAAAGATTTTGCTTGTAAAAGCAGTCCAAGTTGTCTCGTTTTGCAGTTCTGCTTGCCACTTTTTCAGACTGCTCATGAATGCCTGGTAACAAAACCAAAAGCAGTGCTCATTACCTCGAGCGTTCATTCATGGCAGGTAGGTAATTAGACACGCGGGTTGATGGGGCATGTTGGGGTGGGAATTTACCCAAGGGGCAAGGCAATTAACAGGCATGCAGAGCAGCCTCAACAACAATTTGGCAACGGGATTTTACCTTCCTCCATCTAACCTAACTTTAACTTAAATGACGATATCGTTTAGATTGCTTGGATAGAAATAGATCTCGGGGACTGGAGGAGAGACAAGGTAACGTAATGTCATTCACAGCAGATCAGGTCTCGCTGGCTTCCTGACATATGATGGATCCAGAAATGGCATTTTACTGACAGAGGAAGTTATTGCAACCAAAGATCGATACAGTCGCTCGCCACCCTTCTTCAGCCTCAGGCATTTTTTTCTCAGTACTGTATTTTATATTCCTTTTTTCTTGTCTGATTGTTGCCTGATTAAAGAGATGGCGGTTTGACTATAACAAAGCTGAAAGACAGTGGCAATCACACAGTCAGTTTATGGGGAATTACACATACTGGTTGTGGCAATCCGTCAGGATTATTCCTTTCAAGCGATTAATGAAATTATTTAGTCTTATTTGATTAAGCAATAAATAATTCATGAAGATGTCTAAAAAAAATGGTTTCAGGATTTGGTAATGTGGAATATTTTCTGGCAATACTAATAACTGATTGTTTCTCAATTACAATACTAAGCAATTAATCAATAATTCCTTATTTTAGTATTTTGAAAAGGGTCTGTAACTTGCATTTTAACCTGAGGTTAAGCTGTAGCAAGCAAAAATGGCTGATTTAAAATGATATAGCTCTAATAAGGTTTCTTGTGATAAGACATATCCCCTGCGTCAACTTCTTCCTAAACTATAAAAATGTCACAATGAGGATGTGTTTGACTCTCTGATCTACATTCTTCTTCTTCATTACTCTCCTAAAAAGGTCTAAATACTGCAGATATGAAGAAAGAATGAAAAAAAAAAAAATTGGCTTTGGACAATTGATGTGTTAAAAGAGTTTATATAGCGCTGCCAATCAGCCAATTGGCCCCAGTGAGCCATAGTGTTCTGTTTCATCAGCAGTACTTTACAAAAATGAAACTGTTCACAACATTACAGTTGAGACAGTTATAAAAGTGTTGACAACACATCCTGAACTGGAAACAACAGCGAAGCCAGGAAAATAAACATTAATGAATATGTGGACCACCCTGTGTGGGAGCGGGCGAGGATACCTGAAAACTTTTTTGGTAAATGTGCAATTCAATCATCTTGAAGGACTGTATTCTGTCCCTATTGCTAAGACAAAATTCATGGAAAATTCCACTTTGAATGTCACATTTAAGGCATGCAGGAAAAGACAATGTCTGGTCATAGTGTAACTTTATTCTGGTCACATGATGTAATGTTGCAAGTTAGTTAATTTTAAGCATAAATACAACTTTGTTTAGGAGATAAAAAACTTTTTAGGGGGTTAAAAAGAGCTATGTATGAATGCTACGTAATTTACAAAGATATACAAGTTAACTTACAAAGTAAATTAATTGCCTTTGTTTTTACACAGGAAACAAAGCCTAGTTTTCTGTGTGGAATTTCTCTTTATATACATTCCTCTAAATTATAGGTGAAAATTTTAGTGTGGCTGTCATTAAATGCCACATGAAAAGAAACAACTGTGTTCTAATAACATGTGAAATCACCGACATTGATCACTGATCATGAGCCACTGGATGAGATCAGTATGAGAGATCAGTTGCTTCCTCTACCCGTTCACTGTGAGAGTGGGTGGATAATCATTACACATGTAAATACGTAATTTCACCCTAAAGCAAATTTAAAGCATTGAGAGGTCAGTTGCCTCTGCAGTGGCTGTTTAAACTAGCCAAGCACAGTGCTGAGTTGTACTCTCTCAGAATGAACCGCTGATGATTTTGTCTTGCACCAGCATGCGGCAGTCAGTCTTTCCCCATATGGCTCTTAACATGCTCACAAGCTGCTGTCAGTCAGTGACTAGCTGCCTCCCACACCAAACAGTGGAAGTGATGAGGGCCTATGCTACACGTCCAGCAAAACAGCAGCAGATGGCAAATATTCTGGGACCACAAGCTATTGTGATGGACACCTCTGAGACTCGACTGAGTGACAGCTGTTCCTCAGTATGTGTCCAGTTACTGTGCAAACAGCCATAGATCAAGAAAATGACCTGGAGGCTGGATTAGCAAGCAGTCTGGCGCAAAAAAAGCTTAATCACAGATGTGGTGTCATCAACATACGCCCTTTGGTGTATCATTAACTATTAATGATGTGGTCAGTACTATCCTGCAGCAGGTAAAAGCTATATTTCTTAAGTGTACTTGATGTGTCATTCTTTAAAAAAGACAGTAACTGCTACAAACATGAAAGGTAAAGTTTATTTTCTAGAACGAGAAAAACCAATATTCAAAGTATGCTAAGAATAAACTCATTAATTTCTGTTGCTGAATTTATAATAGTTTCTGAAAATACATGCTGAACAAGGCATCTCAAAGCAGCCTAATCACTTTGAAGTCATAGCTACAAATGTAACGGGCCCTTTGCTAAGATATTGTAGACCGTGTGACGTGTGTTATGCAGATGTTAACTCTAAAAGTACAACTTTTCTATTATGAAAATCAACTTCATGCATCTCACCTGCGTGAAATGTGATGAAATAAGCTTTAAACTAACATCCATCCGTCCAGGCAATGTCCTTTGTGGACCAAATAGTGTATTGATGTGGAAAATCATTAATGCATGCAACAGTCACGACTTCAAAGCTGTGCGACATGAAGAATATAAGAATTGGACTAATTTTTTGAATCTATTTAAACTGATTTTAGTGTGAAGGAGTGTGATGTTTTTAAAAACTTGCAACTCCAAAAACCATGTTGTGGGTCCACATGCAGTTCCTATATTAAATATAAAATACACACTTTTATCAAACTAAATTATGTCAGTTTTACATCTTTAATGTTTTATAAAGATCTGTTTGATTTAGACTTGTGATTATTGCTTAGAAAAATATGACCTATCCACACAGGTTTATACAAGCTTAATTTTGGCAGAACTTATGCTGGTGTTTAACTTGGTATTAAATGTATCTAATTATTGTTTAGATATTTAATCTTTGGCATTTGTGTCTCTCTGCACAATATAACAGAGGTCAATCCACGGCAGTAATCATCTGCCGTGGGTTTGCTTTTATTCAGCGACATCTTTGATGCTAAGCAGTCGTTGCCTTGTTGTTTTCTCTGCAATTTTTAGTAAGCATGGTGCCAGCAAGATCACTGGACGGTCAGCAGCTTCAAAACCTCCAAATGGGAAACCGATGCAATTCTGACAGCCCTAGTCTTCTACCTCGGAAAACCAAGGGCTTGCTGCGGAAATGAAACCATTCTAATAAATCAACCAGTAGAAGATCTTGTACAAGTAGCTCTTCCTTTTCTTCCTGAGAATCTGCGTCTGGTTCAAACACGTATGGCCGATTTACCCCAGTGCTAGAACCTTGCCACTGTGCAGCATTAAGTAGACTAGTTTACTAGTTAAGTTGGAAAATGGCCTAAGCCTCGGCTCGCTCTGGCTAGAGGTAATGGGCAGACTGAATTAGCACATTCTTAAATCCCCAAAATGAGTCAATGGTGTACAAAGGCCTCCAAGTTGTGTTAAGGCCACAAAGGGTTTTTTTAATGAAAAATTTTGAACTATGTCATTTTATTAAACAAATTTTTTACACATACAAGTTTTTAAGAGACAGCAGGTCTTTGAATTTTTCTTCAGATGTAGATAAAAACACAAATGCAGGAAGAAGTATGCACTCTACTTATTTACGTCACTGTACTCCATTCTACTTCACATATGTGGAAAGTCGCAATGTTGATTCAAAACCCATTGTAAAACTGTGCCTGTGGGTATTTTGCAATAGACCTTGTGTAATGTAATGAGTTGCAGTTGTTGTTCCAACACGATAATTTCACTCAGTCAAGAATAATAGTGCATTTCCACATTCAGAAAAATTGGTCTGATTTGCATCTTATGATCTGTACTTCTCATCCTTGGTTTAATGCAAAACGAAAATACAATGCAAAATTCCATCTGTCAGGCTGGAAAACAAAGAAACAAAAACATCTGTTCGACTTTTCATTGACGTAACGAAAGAGCTTAGTGATTGAACTGAATGTTTACTTACAGCTCACCATGAAATCTCACAAGCAAGATTTAGGATATCCGTCATGCCAACGCCGGGTGACAGAGAAACACCAAATTATTGCAATGGTTGTCTCAAGTAGTATGATGTCTGCAGAGATGCTGAAATTATTGATGTTGCTTCACTTATAATAGAGTGCCTTCTGTAAAACAAATCAGGTTTTTAATCAGTCATATGAATCAGGGTCGGGAGCTAGTCGTAGTTATTAGAGCTTTGTCACCTCCCCTTGCATCTCATATAGATGCTTCAGTGTCTGGATGAGACCCACTGGGTTTCAGTGAATCTTCAATTTATCTCCAAAACCATGTCAGCAACAAGCAATGTTATCAACTGCACAACAAACCAAAGTTTAAAAGTTTGTGTCTTGTGTAAATTCCAATGTCACCTGTCTTGTCCCTAAACCTAACCGGTCTTTTTTCCCAAGCTTAACCATGCTAACCCAGACTTTGTGCATCTGGAGAAGCAGGTGTTTCAGGCTTTGGGGTAAAGGATACCTCTTGTGTCTGGATGAAGTGCAAGGAACCACAAAAAAGCAAGACCATCTCTTGGACTGGGTCAGTTTTCTACATAGACTGAAAGTCACTTGAGACTCAGTAAAAACATTTAAATAAAACATTTTAATATTGGGTGGAAAATCAGCCCCACGAGGTGATATTTTAGACAGACGGGGAATTATCAAACAACGTTTTTAAGGATGTTTTGAAATGCAGTATCAGTGAGTGGCAAAGCAGAATATAAATGTCATGGATTGCAGCTTTAGGAGCATGACTGTTTCAACAGTGTGTCAATCAATACAACACACCCCTGATGGGAAGATCCATGTATTAGGGGAGCGATCCAGGGGAAGAGAAGGGAGACAAAAGGGAATTCATGGGAGACGCAGGTAAAACCGGTCTCCCTCCTCTGCAAGGTGGATGCTGTTACCCAGGGAGCGCAGGATGTCGCTCAAAGATGAGAATGAAGAGCCTGGCTGGTTTCCTCACTCCTGCAGCCTCTGTTTTTATTGAGCTGCCACAGAAAACTCCAGAAGAGTTATGTGTTGCTCCATGACAGGCGCTGCCTTTTGTCATGAATATGTCTGAAATGACGGGGAAAGCCCATCCCTGTTTTGTGCTGCTGCCTCCTGAAAGGAACGCTAACCTGTTTGCGGTGCATGCTGGTTCTCTCTCTGTGCTTTCAAGCATTAGAGGTTTGTGAGAGCATAAAGGATGCATACGAGAATTTTAGAACAAGAAAGTGTTTGGTTAGGAGCAAAAGATGGTGCTATGACATCTTGATGTGTTTTTTTAAGGCTGTGCATCAGAGAAAAGGGACTTTGCAGCTTCTCTACTCTTAAGAACCTTCGTCAGTCACTTTATGTCATTGTCAAGACGTTTGGAGCTGTGCCCTTACAGCCCGTATTATTCAGTCTTTGACAGTTTTTTTAACATGTTAAAGCATTCTCTGCCACACCACACACTTGCGGCTGCGTTCATTAACATGAAAGATAACACAACCACAAAATGCGCGCCGGCGTGTAAATTTTACTCTCGTAAGCCCGCCCGTGAAGCCTGAACCTGACAAGCGTCTGTCTCTGCCCTCTCCATTCATTAACGCTCTTCTCATACAGGATATCTGTCACCACTTTAGAGACGTGAGGGTGAATGATGTCTAAAGGGAGTGGGTATCTGCAGGGAGAAGAGGTACTGGGCTGCCTCTCTCTCTCAATATTTCAAGCAAGGGAGACAGGGAGGAGAATTTTTTTTTTTAAAATACAGAGTATTAACATGTTTCTTCTCACCAATCTCACGCTGAGTTTTCACACCTCACCCGCAATGATACATTATTCAGTGTTTGCACAGCCTCGCCCTGACCAGAATGAGCTGTGGGGCAAAATAAAAGACAAAAAAGACAACAAAGTTTACCTCTCACTGAACTCTGAAGGTTGCTGTGTATCAGGTCTTACATACCGTAGTGCATAACCTTAAATTTAAACAACCAATGGCGACTTATAAAATACATGAAAAGACACAAACTTCTTATCGACATCAAGTCACCAACACTCGAGTGAGTTCAAAGCCGGCAGGCCCACCTGCTGCAGCGCACCCCCGCTGATATACTGTATCAACAGAAATTTTCAAGAAGAATATGGGACACAACAGTTCTCCGCTTGCTTCTTTTTGAGAACCACACTGGGAGATGACAGCTTGAAAGAAATTTGTTTGATGTTAAAAAAAAGAAAAAAAAAACAAAAAACGGCACACGCTCTGGAGATTTTCTCGCTAACTAGCACGGACGACAGGAAACGAGAGTTCTGAGGATGAGCCTCTTAAAAATATGTGCGAACAAATTGGGGCTTGTACCAGCATTCACAGTCATAATGGACTTATGCATTATAAAACCAAGGGCCGTGTTACCAAGCTATTGTTGACGCTGCTCTTCTTGTTGGCAGATGGATGGGATTTGTCACCACAGGGCAATTCCAATGGCGTCTGAGTAGATAATGACATTTGCACTTTTTTGCTGCAGAATGGCAAACATTTCATTATTGAAGCGCAAACCTGCACCAACATAAATTAAGTCATACATAAAATGCAAAGAGGAACTCGCTTGTGAGACTTTAATTAACAGGGCTGTTTTATTTCTTGTTCAGAATAATTAAGCTGCTATAACAAATATTTGTATATTTTCAGTAAACTTAATTAGTATGAGTCCTCTGAATGTGGTCAGACTTTAGCATTATAATTTACCAGATGGCTCCTTTGTTTCAACAGAACAGAGCATTGCATTTCCGCTCCTTGTAGTATTGTTACAACAAAGCTCTAATGAATGGACTGCATGCTCTCTGAACTGTTATCAACTAGCTGTTTACATAGAGAAGTATTTAACAGCTAAATATATTTTTAGCTTTTGTTTTAGCAGATCGTAAAGTAAGGGGTACTAAGGAGCTTTTCTTACTGATTGGATCTGACTGAAAACCAAGAGTCTTGTCAACTTGAAACCAGCGTTGAAACTGGTTATTGTGGTAATAATTTAACTGGGAAGTTGGTGGTCTTCTCATAAACTTAAATATATCTTCTTTTTTGAAACCAGTGGAAGTCACCCCTTGTGGTCTTTAGGAGGACTGTAGGTTTAAGGCACTTCCTCACTGGCTTGACTGGTTCAGACCTGGCAGCTCTCTGCAAACAGGCAGCTAAGAGTTTTATACCATTGCCACAGGTTAATTCCTCAGTATGCCGATGTGCCACACCCAAGTGGCTAAATATATTTTTTCATCAAGCTCTATTCCAGAGGACGTTTTTTGGATTGGCTACAGTGTCCAACTAATTACAATTATATTCATGCTTTGTATTTCTTTGCTTGCACTAATAGCTTTAACAAAATTCACAATTCTTTCCCTTTAACTCCCTGAAATTTCAAACACGGTGACCAGCTTCTCTATCACACTTTTCTATTAACTTCAGGAGAAGTTGTGACACCGTGTAAAGAATGTGATAAATTTGCAATCATTTTTGCATGCACGCAACTGAAAACAGTAAATTTAATGTTTGACAACAACTACATTGATATTTAGAATTATACTGTATATGTATTCTGCCCAAGGTGCCAGTAACATGTTTCAAACCCGTTGATACAGGAACAACAAACTGCGAGAGACTTGGAAAGTTGTGAAACATACCAGAAGTAAACAGGTCCACTGATAACATGAGTGAGTATGATGGGAGCATTCTTGAAATGTCAAACCAATCAATCCCCAGTGTCTAAACACAGGATCGTATGAAGGATTTTACTACGTGAGCTCAGGAACACTGCAAAACTGTCATGAAACACAGCCTGTTCGACCTTGTGAATTTAATACTACCTCATGATATTTTTAAAATCAGGAACGTATATTGTCCCTTGTACTTTGCAGGTTTCTCTGTTTTTTCTCTACTTCAATTGTGAACTCCAACATGTAGATATATTTTATTCTAATATTAAATTCACATCATTTGCACAAGCGTTTCCTCGGGGAGGAACAAAGAATTGTCTCGTCTTTGTTTCGCATTATTTGAAAAAAAAAAAAAAAAAAAAAAAAA
>KV751351.1:277456-293277 GCA_001698575.1 Mola mola | reverse complement strand
TTTAGTAAAAAAAAAAAAAAAATATTAAATGGAGGCACACATGAATTCGGGAACTTTTGCACAAAAAGTGACGTGACGGCCGACACAAATCAATTTGCCCCTCACCGCCGCGCGTCATCACCTTGTCCAATTAGGGCTTTTATGATTATGACTGAACTGGGAAATGGTCGTTGCTGCTGCTGCTGCTGCGGCTGCTTTGGCGTGATTGGATGCTTTTGATGAAAGAGAGGAGGAATCAGGCTTCCGCTGACCAAGTTCAAGGCCTCTGGGGAGTCGGGAGCTCTCCGGCGCTGATGCCAATCGTCTCCAATTGCAGCTCCGCTGTATTTACAGTAACATATCTTGTATCTAATCATTTCCAACAATGGCTCGCTGAGCACGAAGGAGTGGCTTCTAATGGCCGTGCAGCGGCAGCGGCAGCGCCAAAGGCCTCGGCCTGCACGTCAAATTGCCGAAACAAACGAGGCACGTAATTTGATTTGAGCGCACGCTGGTGCCGGTTCTGACAGCTGTCAGCGCGCGTGGCTTTGCAGAAGAATCGCCCATTTTCACTGCGTCGTTCTTAACTCGTGTGTAAGGTGGGCCCTCTAGGGCGCTCTCTGATATGTTGAAACAAATAGAAGGGAGAAAAAAAGGGTCGTAGGTATTAGGTTTTATATGTGACAAGTGAACAATAAGCGCTTGGGCCCGATTCTCCTCACCTCCTCCTGGGGTGATTCAATTCTTTCCGTGGCAAGTCAAACTACTTCGTACCCGCTACCTCTCCTACCTCTTATATTTCCTAATAATACGCTTATAGAATCGCAGCAAAAATAGACGTTGCGTCCATATTGATGACACATGAAATTGTCGTCTCAGACCGTTATGAGACTTTTAATTTGAAGGCGGGCGCCTGTGTGCATATCGCGTTTGTGGACTCCCTTCATAGTCACGAACTTGGGGTCATCACGCCTTTACAGACAGAGCACCCCACACTGAATCACACTCCTCACCAGCCAGTCCAAGAGTTTACCTAAAGACGGGAGAGAATCACGTCAGCGTTGTGTTTACTCTGACGCGATATGACGAAGAGAGTCCGTCAGTGCGCGGAGGGGGAGCAGCTTCTTCACGGGGCCCGGGGCCCGGTGGCTGTGGCAAGACCAAGTTAAGACCAAAAGCCTGCGTGTCAGCCGGAGCACACTACTAATTTTAGGCCTGTTACAGCAGGTGAAGACGTAGCACGGTAGCCTGGGCAAAGGGCGCCACCATGAGGACAGAA
This sequence comes from Mola mola, assembly GCA_001698575.1. Lineage (NCBI taxonomy): Eukaryota > Metazoa > Chordata > Actinopteri > Tetraodontiformes > Molidae > Mola > Mola mola. The sequence goes on along the minus strand of KV751351.1, from coordinate 292,019 downwards.
GAAACATGTGCTCCGTTCGTCCATTCATTCATTCCTCAGAAGAGCTCTCAGAGGGGGTAGACAAGGTGAGCAGAGACAGGGGGTAAACAAAAATAAATGAATGCATTAATAATAATGTTTCATCGAGCGTAAAGTACAACTTAAATTCCTACTTTTGGGATTTAACTTGATAGAAAGAAGTATACAGGTATAAGAAGCAAAAAAAGAGGCCCCACTGTGATTTTTAAATGTGCATAATGTCTGTTATAACTAGTGTTCAACCATTCTTTATAGGATTGCAACTAATGGTTATTTTCATCGTAGAGTCACCTGATGATTATTCTCTCTGTTAATAGATTGATTGCTTAGTTTGTAAATAAGATAAATAAATAAATAAATTCTACAAAGACTGAGATGTTGAGCAATAATTACTTATATTGATTAAATGAAAATAAGCAAAGATCATAAACCACTTGTATGGATTTTCATTCACAATAACAAGTTTTATGGATAAAAAAATCAACACAACTCATGAATAGATGTATCAAATATTTCAAATCCATCTGAAATGTGGTGAAATAACAAGAGCGACATGATACTCAGATAAAATACAAGTATTTCAAATTTGTGCTAGCAGGTTTGTCCTTGAATCTGTTAACAAGGTTAATGGTTCTTCCTGTGTTGGCTTGTGACTCAGTAAAATGAAGCAATATTGTGACTCATCACTAATGTCCCCCAGCATCCCATATTGTGTCTCGGAAAAGAACGAAAGAAGTAAAACTGTTAGAGTGTCATGGAAAGTCCTGATACAATTAAGTAAAATTGTATAGCAGATTTTCTTTTCCTCCTCCATTCGTCATCTTGCATGGGGGCATTCAAACAGACCAAATGAAAATAAAGTTACATCAAATACACGTTAGCTTTTATATGCACACAATGCTGTATGCTGGGGAGCATTTTGCCCCCATGTTGAGACAAATTGATATAGACTGCGACCTTCTTTTTTTTTAATCCTTTTTTAATAAATATGTAAAAGGAAAACTGCTGATTTGGGGGCTAAATGTTTGTGCTGTACAGGATTGTATCCCCTTGTGTGTGCCTTCGGGTAATCTTGCAGAGCCTTCTCTGCACGGTGCACTCAGAGTCAGTAGGGGTCAGCAAATCACTTTTAAATCATTTACACCTCAGATCACGGTCTCAATCATGGGATATTGATCCGGCAGGGCCGAATAATTGCTTTGCTTGATACAAAATGTTTGAGATTGTAATTCATCATCGCCACCCCCAACAGAAACAGCATTATTCTCTCATGGTTGTCCTAATAAACGGACCCAGTACTTTTCCTTGGAAATCCCTTGGACTAAAGCGTGGGGAAGTTAAATAGGCTATCATAATCAATGTTTTGGAGCGCAAGCTTATGATCAGCCCAACAGAAGTGAACCCAGTCACCCGTTCACACTACCTAAAGGGTGCCAGATGGGTGGGGACTGTGGGTGAGGTTAAAAGGTTAAATGATATGCCGCGGCGTGACCGCATGATATCTCTTTAGACATTTTGCATTTGATTCACTCGAAGAAACCGAGACAGTGCGGGGTCGAGACAGATGATTTCCTCTCAATCTGAGCCGGTCCCGTCGGCCATATTGGACACCAGGGAAAACCACTCTCATTCATGCTGTGGCGTTCAAGTGTTCTAGGAAATAACAGACATACCGGTGCGATCTAGGCCGTTTCATTGACGAAACAAGAGAAGGAGGGAAAAAAAAAAAGACGCCAAAATGTCATTAGGCGCTACCAGTGCAACCGAATTATTTTTGGCTTAAAAGATCAATGGTAGGGTATTGTCTTCAATATGCCACACCTGACTTTTTTTTTGCACTCTTTTATTTGCACACTTATTTTTCTATTACCATGCCAAGGAACTGCGAGTGGGAAGCAGCAATCTGCCCAAAACCTGGTTCCTCTCCTCCTCCTCCTCCTCCTCTCTCACAAATAACGTTCCTGTTTTTGTGCATAGTCCCTGTTCAAATAAACATACATACACAAAAATCCTCAAAACTAAAAATTAAGTAGCTGAAAGACAACAATTTGAAATAAGGAAAATACAACATTAATAACAACAATAAAACAATTATCAAAGGAGTAAAATGAATTTATTAAGACCACAGGCTTATTTCTAGTAGATAAAATTGGGTTGTTGATTTTCATTTCCCCTTTGTTCTTCTGTATGTACCTCTCTTCTTTTGAAGAAATGTAAGGAAGAGTTTTAAATGTTAAAATATGCCCTCCAAAAAATTGTGCCATTGTGTTTTGGGATCAGTGGAGTCTGCGAATCCTGGATGTACGAGTCTTATTTTAGCCCCCGAACGCAGCGCTCCTCCTTTGGCCTGGCCTGCTCTGCGGGGCTAGTGCGGCTATTGTTGTGCGTCTTTGAACAGGACGACCCGGCCTATCAGCGGGCGGTGAGCCCTCGATATTTTAACTGTTTTGCTTTGCTCCTACCCCCTCCATATTAAGCGTGTCTTTGCCAGCTGGCGGCGTCTCGTCGTTCGGATGGAGCGGAGAGTATCCCGGCGGAGGACTTTGTGCTGGTGAGGTGGTAAATCGGTATGGGACGGACGGGACATTGAGATTCCACGTTAAGAGACCGTGTCGGCTGCTCGCAGTTCCCTGGGATTGTCGAAGTGAAATACGTGGAAAAACGTGGGGACAAAAGATCGCAGGACGCATGTAGCCGAGGCACAACACAACTAAGGTCGCTTACAAGGTAAGTGCTCGCCATGAAAAGTCCCCATTTGTCTCGGAAGTGAGATAGAGGGGCCTCGCAGCGCCGTGTCACTTGGAGAAAGTTGGGGAAAAGGGCATCCGGATAGTTAAGCCACTGTGTTGCATTGTAATAAAGTCTGCCTCGTTGTTGAGCAGAAGGCGATGATTTTGGATTATGTGCTCGTATCAGTGAATTGAGGAGGAATAAAGACTTAAAAAAAACAAAACCACAAAAAACCTGTCCCGCGACAATGCCGCATTTTCACCACCGTGAAACAAATCTTTCTCTTTAAGAACTTTAGTTTCCTCGTTTGTAGAGTTTCTCTCACGTTAAGTTTATCCACCCCTTTATCTCCCTCCCTACCTCTCCTAACACACGCGCACTAGGCCTCAGCTGTTACAGAGCCCCGCAGAATTATAGCCTCCGCATCTACAAAAGCTCTGCAGTTTAAACGTTTTCACACCAATTGTCCCAAGCCTTTCCTTGCGTGCTTTTATTGTGGTGGTGCAATTTCGTTTCCTACATTTCCACTCTTCCAAAGTGTAGGAAGATCCGAAGTACAGGACTTCTCCCTGTCGTGTTTGTGTTCAGTGTAAGTGCAAATATTCACTGTCCCTGAAGGTGCATGTGTCTGTTCATGTGCTGGTACTCTGTGGTGCCACAGTAATCCTTCCCCACGGTAATCCCTCTGTAAGTATTGAGCTGGACAGGGTTGGACAGTCATGTCTCCCTCACACACACACACACACTGACACAACTGGAACGGAGAGGGCTGTTGGTAGAGGAGTGAGGGGCACTAACAGGTGGTGTTGGCTGGGCTTCAGGGACTGAGTTTTACTGGACACATGAAGGATTCTGCAGACACTCCTCGAGTGTCCTAACGGCGTTGACAGGACTCTGAAGCTGTTGCTCTTTACAATTTGTTCGTCTTGCGCGCCTCAGCATAACACGGTCACGTGTTAGCAAACTGAAAGAATGTTTGGACTTCTCGCTTCAAACGAGAATATCCAGATTTCGGGACATCCACGCTGAGCACAGGGAACCAGAAGAGATGTCTCTCTCTCTCTCTCTCTCACCCAGCCTCACTCAGTCCTTTGACAGTCACAGCAGGTGGCTCCTGTGGCATGGATGGATTCGGAAGGAAGTTCCCCCCCTTCTCCCTGTCAGGGATGTGATCGATGGAGATGGCAGTCTGCCCCGAAGATAAGGCCGAGCCGAGAGTGTCAGGGAAATGACTTAGTTAGGCTTCAGTAATGGTTTGCAAACCCGGTTACCTCGTCATCTCGCTGAGTGTGGTCAATATTCGTGTAGCAAGCCTGTCAACTTGGCTTCCAGGCTTCTGGCTTGTTTTTAGCTTCACACATTGCAGTTTACCCACCATGTAAAGAAGTAAATTTAGAGCATTGTGTCACTGTTGTCCACCCGATGTTCTTGTAGTGTGGAAATGATCAGCGGAAAACCTATTGACTACAGTGTGTGCGTGTGCGAGTGTGTGAGAGTCATTTGTCAGGGGAAAATGCCAAACATGAACAAGTTCAGCATGTCTCTGGGCAGAGCAACCCATTTGGCAATGTAGTCTTCAGCATGGATTGTTTATAACTAATTTCTCACGTTTTACAGCTGTTTGGGTTTTTTTTTTTTTTTTGTTTGTTTTGTATTTCTGTATAAACTAAAAGGGTTCCAACGCATTAGAGACGCTTATATAGCAGTGCTGATACACAACCAGCTTCAATACTGATGACGAATAAATGCTTTCTTTCATGACATGCCTTTTCATATAAACTGTATCTAGCATTATTTTAGCTCGCCCTGTGCCTTGTTTGCTGACAATGGGCGTCTCATTGTGCCTAAAGGTGCGAGTTGCAGTTTCCATTCATGTGCTCCAAACAATGATGGGGCAGCATTTTAGCCTCTAGCTTGTGTACATCTGGACACACAAAATAACCAACGCAGTGTCCTCAAAAGTAGGTATCAAACATTGATCTACAGGCTCAAAACACTGCTACATCATTTCAGGTGTAGTTTGTGTTACAGCTCGCTTAGCTCAGTTATATCTAGAAAAACATCCACAAACAAACCATTACTCTGTCAACACTATTTAAAATGTTTGTCGCTACCTTTCGATTAATTTAAATGTTGGATCAAACATTAAAGCACCAATCCTTGCTTTTGCTCGCACATGTGGCTGTCAAGGAAAAAAAGACGGACCAGAGCTGGATGATTTGCAGGCTAATTCCAATGGTTCTCAACCAGCAAATATATATTTTGGGGAAAGTATATCACAGCAGTTAATACTTTCCATTCTGCTAGTGATGTAGGATCATTTTTTTGATCATTCTAAATTGAAATATTGGCAGAAATTTCCCATTTAAAGCCAAAAAGCTGAGTCCAGTTCATCTTATTTTTAGACACCCGTGTGTCGTCTTCTGTATCTGTGTCCCTGCTGCACAGTCATGCAAGTGTGTGTGCCTGTTGGATTACTTAACCCAAATGCTGTTTTTATGCTGTTGGATCTTGTGATCATCAGATAACACAGTTGCAGCTTTTCTAACTTTGCAGGGTTGTAAAATCCTGGATGAGTTTGTCAAGTTTTTGCGCCTAAAAGGCCTTTTAATGCATTTACCCATTACTCCAATGTTCTGAACTTGTTCTGTTGGGCCTGCCTAGCTAGAAGAACTAGCAATCCACGAGTCGTAGTTACTGAGTGTACATCCTGGAGGAACAAAGCAGTTTTTCCCCAAGTGAGTACAAATGTTACACAAGGCAGAAGCTCAAAGGTCAAATGGCCTCTCCCAGTACACTCCACAATTACTTCTTGTTTGATTAGACTCACAGTCAAGACTTGTATCATGTTTGATCTCGCAGTGTGTGGGGGTCAGACTTCACGGTTACCAAGCTATCCCATCTATATATTCATTAGTTATCCGAGCTATACAGAATTTTTTACTGAGCAGATGCTTTGGTATTTGTGTACCAGCTAAGCCGAGGTGTTATAATCAGCCACCCAAGTTCTAAAAGATTATAATGTCCCTTAAGGCCAGTTTGCCCAGTTACATGTTGTGGTGGGATTTTTGTTTTCTCTTGAATTTGGCCTGCGTGCCAGCTACAGCAGAAGCTTCCCCCCGCAGCTTTCCAGAATTGCTGTATTCAGCCTTGTGGGAAGTGGCAGCCTGTGTCTTGTTAATCTGACACGGCATTGCTGGCTGTCTGGAACACAGCCTCCCATGTCAAATGTCCTCGATGGGGTCGAGCTGCAGCATTTCTATGAGTACACACCACTTCCTTTTGTTTGCTCCTATGCTGTGTGTAGTTTAACAATATAGTATTTATTATGTGATCCAGTACATGTGAGTGTTTGAACTCATCCAGAGTCATCAAATGCAATAAACACGCAATTTCCATTTGTTCATTTACGTGGGAATCATGACCCACATCTCAGTTTGAGCTCCAGGGAGGATTTAACAGTGCTCCCTCGTTGCCACCAAGAGAACTTCTCATTTCTTACCGCTAATCTCATCGTGTCTATAGCAACCTCATTTAAAAAAAAACATCTGAGAGACGGTACAATAATCGTCCTGTAATTTCATTTGCTGTGAAGTTGATTTAAGCCGTAATTAGTTCTGGCACATTTGTCACAAAACACAAATTACTAGGGATTTTTTTTTTTTAACTTTTGTGACTCAAACATGTCATTTATTTAATCTGAAACATTTTTTGATGTCCCAGAACGTGACATCCTTACCTACTACTTGCATGAAAACTGGTGACACTTAGTGACTACATCATTTTTTGTCATAAGTGTTTGTGCTGCATTTCAGTGGAAACCTCGACAGTTCAACATGGAGGTGCAATGAAACACCCACCTCAGTTTTCAGAAAAAAAATAAGTTCTTTCTTTGTCAGACCTCAGGGAATATATAATTGATCTACGTTATCTGCAAAGAGGTGAATTAGGAATTGTACTACCTCAAGTTTCATATGCTGGTCATTTTAAGTTGGCTTAGCCTAAACCTACAGTGGGGATGGGCATTTTCAGCTTATATACATACAGTATATATGATATGAATATAAATTCAACCTGGGAGTTATCAAAATGAAAATTGGGTCAGCAGCAGTTCCAAAGGTTACTGTTTAAGGTGCCATAAAAGTCTGAGGTAGTGTGAACAGTAGGAGGAAACAAAGCAAATATTGAGTTTTTAAATAGAAAATGTGCTAGTGTGGTTGTGATCTCGGGGAATAGACGTAGGCTGAAGGTGGTGCACAGTCACTGAAAAATCCCATTATACTGATGTGTATTTTTATGATTATCTGTTAAACAGCATATGCTGTCTACTACAATGGTTTCCTTTAGTTTGCTACAACAATTGAAGTATCAATTCATAAGTGCTGCGCTTATAAATGTGCTCCTGTCGATAAGGTATCTGGTTGTGTTGAGGATTTAATTGCAACTGTTGGTTTGATTGATTGTTTGTTTGACTTTTTTTTTGGCTCCAGGGCAGTATGGACAGCAACTCTGCCCCTAATTAGCATCCATGTTGCTCACTGTTAGCATGTTTATGGGTTCAGGGGATTGCCAGAATGCTGTGCTATGTGGGGGAGCACCATGAGGTGCTTTCTCTCTGCACATAACAAAGGGTAGAGTGGGTGGACAAAAGAATAAATATAAGGCCTGTCTCTGTGGTGCTACAGAGGGATGGGATCATGCTTTCCTTCATGGGTGGTCAAAGCTACACCTTACGTTAAAACGTATGATTGTTTAAAGTAAAATGGTAAATAACTTTTAGCTACTTCTAAAAGAACCATTCTTGACTAGATTAGTTGAATGGTTGCTGCATTGGTGTCTTCACTTGGGAAGGGATCCAAAGTGAAACTTGTGGCTGTTGAAGTAGTTTGACATGCCAGATCATGCACTGTGTGCTCATGCAGGCATGTGATCTGTTCTTACCTTTTTCTAGGTGACTCCTCTGGCTGTATGATGGTGAAACAAGGAAAGACTGGCAATCATTAATATAAAGGGAGTTTTTAAGCATAATGTTCAGCCTGTAATTGAAGAATGTGGGACGAAAACGCAAGAATGATTGTGAATGAAGAAAGGTTTTTCGGTTCATCCACACAGGTTTTGATGTTTTCTTGACACTGATCTGAATCAAGTCATGGTGCTTTGATTCTCATCATTCTAGTCGTTGATCCTAATAGTTGTTTTATTTTTAGGCAATCCATGTTTCGCGACACAATCTGTGTAATTACAGTCGCTGTGTTCAAAATCCGGTTTGATCAAGATTAGCCCCGAGTATTTGATTCCAGGACACAGCTGAGGATTTGAACCACTGTTACTCTCTTTAAACTACACTCACACTCTGTTACTATGTTTTTCTGTCAGGTCAGCCATTTGTTTGCATTAGCATAAGCTTTAGGGTCAGTCACTAACCGTTTTGGGGCATTTGGAAACAGGTTGTGGTTGACGTGTGCGACACGATAAGGTCAAAGGGGGCAGACATGTTTATTCTGACTTCCACTTTGATGTCAGTGGCTTCTGTCATGATGTTGTGTGGAACATTTTTATGGTTTTTATTTACCTTCCTTTAACCACACAGTGCACTCAGCAGCACCAGGAAATTCGAAGCCACTGATTTGTGGTGGAGCTGACATTATCGTATGTATTAATTTAGAGAGATATTTCTCATAAATAACTTGTTTAGATCGCTTGGTTTGTCTTGAAAGATTATGGGCACTCGCATAACAAAGGATAATTAAATTTTCTAAAAATGTATAAAATAATCGACAATTAATTATGTAGTCATCTTCTTCCATCTCTGCTTAAGAATATTACAAGTTTGCAAAGCCTCGATCCCTTAACTAATACTAGTGTGTACATATTTTGTAAAAGTTTGTAAATTACTTTGACATTAGTGATCACCTGTTTGCTCTTTAGGCTTTTTCCTCACTTATTGTTTATTCTTTATTCAGATTCTCGTTATAAAAAAGCGCCTGCAAGGTCTCAGCTTTGCCACATGTTTACCTTGAAACATCTTCATGGTGTATTTGATTTTTCTAGTTTTAAGATTTATTTCAACCATTTCTAAATCTATTCCTACTTCCTTTATATTATTTCATATATAGTTCAAAAACAGAGTATCCATTTTTACTGCCTCAGACTTGGCCGGTAAAACTTGATCAATCTTTTTACAGGGTAATATAATTGAGGTGGAAAGTATATAATGAAAAAAGGTTTACCCACTTTATTCTGCTTTGCCTTGGAGAAAAGTGTTCCTTTGTGTAATAAACCTGCCCCTCAAATTGTCCCTCATCCTGTTTAAATTTCTGTATTCTTCATGGTAATTTATCTCCATCCATCATACCCACCCTATCATTCATCCCAGTCAGTTTCCGCTGCCTCAGCACTGGCTTTCGGTCAATACTGTTTGTTCACATGGCAAAGTCTATACACGCCATTCGTCTCAGACTCTATCCACAGATTGATTACTGACCCTCGTTAGGTTTAGTTGTAACACTGCCGTTCATGAGCCAAGTCCTTACTTTCAGTGGAGACTGAATTGTTGGCTTCACCACATGACTCAGTCATGGATCCAGTTGAATCCAGTTCCAGTGATGCATGGTCTTTGTGAACTAGTGGAAGGGCCACAGATTAAAGTGGCAAAACAACAGAAGTGAAGAATTGCACGATCCATATAATAGAAAACCAACAATGCTCAACACCGAGTAACAACGGAAGGTGTATGTTGTTTTTTTTGAATATTCATTAAAGACCACCTCCAGTGAAAATCCCATTTATGTCTTTTCAAACATGTCCTGTGTTACTCTTTTATGTACTAACTACAGGGCTCCAGACTACGACCATATTGAGACAGTGAGAATGCTCTGATACAACTAGGCGAATGACTGCTAATTTGCTTATAATTTTTAAAATGATTATTATTTCATGTTGAAAAATTAGTAAGGAATCAGATTGTGTGTGTGTGAGTGTGAGAGAGATTGATTAACTTTATGGGTCATGTCATTCTCATAAATTTGAGAACTCTGCTTCCATCAGGAATTGTTGGGTAACTTTATTTTTAAAAACACAGTGAACTCTATCCTTTGCTCTAAATGTAGTCAAAAATGCGGGGAAAACCAACTTTGCAGAGACCACCAGCACTCCACAGTTTAAATATAACAGTTAAGCAAAAAGATAAGCAACTGAACTTCCAAAGGCATTTCACAGGCAGGAAGCTACCATTCACCAAATTTAAGGGTCACATTGAACCGTTGGAAAAGTATGTGTCTTACATTTCTGAATGTATTCTTGTTAAGCTGTGGCTCTATTTCTTTTTTCTGTTAACTTAAAGCACTACCTCACCACTGACATTGTGACCTTCAAACAAAATACCACATTGTAATTTCTGCAAGTTGTCCATTTTTATGCCGTTTATCAGTAGTACAGTTAAAATGGGGGGGAAAATTGAATAATTGCATTGCTGCTCCATTTAAGGTGTGCACCTAAAACTCTCCAGCTTGTGCTTTTTAAATTTTCAATAAGTGGCACTAGTGCTGTTATTTATATATTAAAAAAAACAAAAAAAAACCTCAACATCATGGCTGAGACAAACCACCAATAAAAATCTCCAAAACTTGAATTCCAACAACCCAGGGCTTTTACATAGAGAACCTAAGGAACCAGTCCTGATGAATTACGAGGGTTGGCTTAGCTTGTAGAAACTAAAATCACCTTTCTAATGCATCAAATTGTAGGAAACCTTGTACAAGAAGCTCTTCGTCTCCTCCCCAGGAGTCCATGTCTGGTTCAAACATGTATGACTGAATTACTCTAATAGTAGACCTTGCCACTGTGCTGCTTATAGTAGACTAGTTTAAAAGTCAGAAGATGACAAAGAAGGTAAGCTCCAGCTTGTGATTTTGTGTGGTTTTTTTTGTTTGTTTTTTTCATTGTTTGTTTTTTTTATCAGAGGGTGTCTTAAAAGCTGCAGTCAGGTTTAGGACAGCAGATGTAGGCAGTGCAAAATTAATGAAACACAACACATAATTCAACCACTGGTATTGGTCAATGCCACCTTGTTTGCCGACATCACCACGTAAATATAGGTTGATAATTATAGGGAACCAATGTTGGGAAACAAACAGTTATCTGTTAACGCTACTAGATAGAGAGCAGTGAGCAGTTGTGAGATCTCTTTAAAGCACAAAATGTTGTTATTTTAAAGTTTTTCATGTTGAAAGCACTGAACTGGTACCTCTGGGATTCAGGCCTGTGATTTAGCTTCTCCTGTCAGTCTGGGAAGCTACCATTGGCTCAAGACAAAACCACAGAAATACATTTTGAGGGTTATGATCAAGTTTATTGAAACAGAGTAAACATGCCTGTAAATCATCCGCTATAGTAATTAAAATCAGAAATTACTCAAAACTCAAAACATAATCCACTCAATCCAGTATTGTTAGACAAAATATGTATTAAATTTCTAAAACTAAGTTTTTTGTTTTTTTGTTTATTTGTTGTTTTTTTTTTTTAAAAAAGCCAATAATCCAAACCCTCAGGTTCACTGGATACTGTTTCAAGTTTAGAACTCAAAGGTATATGGACACAAATTTTTGCGAATTTAGAAGATATCCCAAAAAGAATCTGCAGTCACCTGCATTAAAACATCAGCTTTTTGTGTTTGATTTTCAGCCCCTGCTCACGCCCCTCTTCTTAAGTTACAAATAAAAGTGTGACTAGTCACGGACAGACATTTGAAGTTGTGTTGTAATGATTTGCACGTACTGGGAGGTGAGTCACTCATCCGTGTCAGAGTTTGAATGCCCATCCCTCATGCAGTGGTTCATGCAGTTGTTGTGTACATATATGGTCTGACACACAGAAGTATTTGAGAGAGAGCAAAGGTGACATTCAGGAGAATGAGTAAACACAGTCACACAAACATGAATTTATCTACTACTGGATTTTGCAAGTGACTTCTCAAAATCTTAATCCGTCTCACTTAAAGAGACACACATCAGAGTTGAAGAAGGACCACTCACATACACACACGCTCAGAGGTCTCATCAATCAGTAAGCCCAGCACTGCAGAGCTGTAACTCCTAACACCAAAGGCCCCCTCACAAACCTTTGTCAGGGATAGTGTGATCACAGGGCAGAGCAGACATGGCCATAGGCCGTAACAGGATCTAGTTTTTAGCTTGCCTGGTTTGACAGCCCATTGTTGGGACTTGTGAAGTCATATGAGGTTATTGTTGACTAGCAGTCTTTAATTTATCTGTGACAGGGTTGTATCAAGAGCCTCCGAGAGCTCCAGGCTAATATGAACATTGCCATTATTACTTCTCCCCGTGTGTGGCACAAGCTCATCCCCTTGACAAATCACCAGTTTAAGCCTTTTAGGCTCGTTTAGTAATTCACACAGCAGTCTGGACCAGTTTGTGTTGGTTGTTCAACATCACATACAGTATAATGTAGCAGGAGACGGAACGATAATTAGAAAATTGCCTTCACATCCAACACCTTTTATAACAGGCACATTTTTTAATCAGACTGCATCTCAATGTCACATTGCTAATATATTTCGGATACCTTTATGCTGTCTTAATGCATGCAGTTCTTAAAATTGCATTGGATCAATTCTGCCCTAGCATTTTGTTTTCATTCATATGCATTGGTAGTTCTGTAATATGAACTCACATTCGCGTCACTAAAAGCAGATGTAATGCTGCAAGAATTTAAAGTCTGACACTTAACAGACATTTCTAAATCAACATATGCTCCCAACCCTTCGTTAATCTTTTTTTTTTCCTCTCCTCCCCATAGGCTTGACAATGGGTTGTGTCAGGAGTAAAGAAGACAAGAGCCCGACGCTCAAGTACCGACCTGAGAACCCGAATGCGACACCGAGCAATGCCCACCTGGGCCATTACGGCCCTGACCCCACCCTGATGGGTCATTCACCAGCGATGAAGACGCACAATAACAGCTACAACAGCCACACAGCCGCACTCACACCCTTTGGAGGGGCATCTTCAGTCATGACGCCGTTTGGCGGGGCTTCAACCTCCTTCACGTCAGTGGCTGTGAGCAGCCCCTTCCCCAGCGTCATCACAGGTTGGTTTCAGATTCAGTTTCTCAGCCGGGAAGGGAAGAAAAGAAGCAATAACACAAACACTGTGCTCCCTTCACTTACGACACTAATCAACTATTTTACCAAACTTAACACTTTAAAAGTGATTTCCTTATTTTAATTCTGTTGTCACCGTGTTATTTAGTGTGCAAATTCAGAACAAACTGCAGAATGTTTGTTATACGCAGGGCAATATGAACAGCAGATGTTACGCAAATTAGATGCTTAAAATGAGTCAACCAAAACATCAAGGCCAAAGAGATGCCTGGAATAGGTCAATAATATGGTAAGCAGTGCAGCAGGCATGTCGTCTCCAGAGCCAACAACAGAAAAAGAAAACACGCAGTGGATTAAACAGATTGAGTCATGCGGATTTGAAGTTTATATTTTCAATGGTAACATAATAAAATATGATGGTTTGGAAAGTGAAATTATGTTGTAAAAGTGCACTACAAAGAGTGATATTTCTCATAGATCGCACACACAAATCCTCCAGTCCCTGTCCCGCTCTCTGAGGGAGGATAATCTGCCCTGAGGGAGCTGCTGTAGACCTAATCCAGCCCATTCAGTTTCCCTCTCAAGATAAACATATCAGAGTCCTGCCTTTCTTCACTCTGTCACTTAAGACCACAGATGGATCAGATCTTTTCATTTTTCACTTGAGGTGTAGTCATTTATGCTTTCTTAAAATGTATCAACTTGTTGGTGGTTGTACTTTTAGAGAGGGGTCGAAGGTGTGCAGCAAGTGGAGCATTTTTAAAGAAATAGCCGTATTCTGCGATACAGAATTTCATTAGCAGGACCTTGAATTCATTTAGATTATCTGGACAGTGAGCGAGTGAAACTGTTAAACAACAACAAGTAAAATGACCAAAAAGGTGCATTTGTCTACTTTAATGTGAGACTTAATTGTGCCCTTCACATTAGTTTTACAGCATATCAAGATTAAAAAAAATGACAAGTTTGTTTTGCTTTGCAGGTGGCGTGACATTTTTCGTAGCACTGTACGACTATGAAGAGAGGACATCGGATGATCTGTCGTTCAAAAAGGGGGATCGCTTCCAGATTATCAACAACACGTGAGTGTATTTGGTTTTTAGTCCTTGTGTGTGTGTGTGTGTGTGTGTAAAATCCCTCATTGTATTCAGGTCTCATAATAAAACTGAATCAGTCCGGGTTAATGGCTTCCTCTAATGGGCCATCTGTTAAATCCCCATTGCCTTTCAGATTATTCCCCCAGTTTAATGTCTTACATTTGGATTACAGAATGAATCACTCCACTCATCAATCATGCAGCAAAATACAAGCAATACATGTAATAAATAAAATGAAGGTATTATAATATTTACACAGCTGACAATATACCTGAAGAGTAAAATACATTAGAATTTTTGAGTCGGTTTTAGCGCCCGTTTTTTATTGTCTTTAAAAGAACCATGTTATACTGTTAGATACTTGATTTTACATATTTTTGTAGCAATATTAAATATAACAGTAAAAGATAATGAAAAGGAAAACTTTTCACTCCTTGTTTCTTTTGTACTTACTGCCACTGTGCCGACTTCTTCCCCAGCGTGCAAAACAAGAAGCAGAGCTCCCGGGCGCGTTACAAATTTGTCACACCCGTCTTCAAACGCAGTCCGTGAAAACGTTCTTTTTGCCGCAATGAACATACCATCTGCTTTTGAGACA
>KV751351.1:256633-274087 GCA_001698575.1 Mola mola | reverse complement strand
GTTCACATTAAAAAAAAAGCAGCAGCACTTTTGAAGGGAAAAATAAATAATTATTCTGTGACGATCAACCATGGAAATGGTGGGCCAACAGTTCTGTGCAGCCTTGATGTGGTAAACGTGATATTTTCTTGCTACGATTGTGTAGTGTTTTTGGTGGTGTGAATTGGCAGGCTGGTTGCTAACTTAATGCTCATTCTTTGACTGTTTTTTTTATAATTCTCTCCTTTGTGTGCAGAACATGCAGATGGTCTGTGCTGCAAGCTGACCATTGTGTGCCCCACTGTGAAACCTCAAACTCAGGGACTAGCTAAGGATGCCTGGGAAATCCCGCGAGAATCCCTCCGACTAGAGGTCAAACTGGGCCAGGGCTGCTTCGGAGAAGTGTGGATGGGTGAGACACCATTATTGCTCTCCTCGGGCACTCAGCAAGTCCCCCATTCTATCTTTCTGTCTTTGTTCAGCCAGTTCTATTGTCTGTGTCGCTGCCGTTACTCAAGGGTGAAAACCAGAAGTGGGTGAGGCTTAAACTGGAACTGGGCAGGCCTAACTAAAGGTTTCAACTTGGCAATAATTCCAGGTTTTTAGTTTAATGTCAGACAAGATAAAGGAAATCAGTAGATTATCCCGTTTTGTGAAGCTCAAACCAATCCATCGTTGGCATTACTACTCCATTTACACTCTGTACAACGCTCTATACTACAGATCATTTGCAAATTTTACAGAGATTAGTATGGTCAAGCTCTCAAGTGCCAAAATTGAGAGATCGACGGACGGAGACAAGCGTTACTGCTCATTCATAGTCTTGCCCAATTTAATTTAATCTCTTACATTGGATTTACTGTACTGCCAGAGCAGATTTTACGCAATCTGTTGGTCAGGCGGAAATTTGTTGATAATTAATTTGGTTATCAAATTCAAGCAATCAAGCAAACAAAAAACATTTTCTGGTTCCAGCTTTTACATGTAAAATGTGGTGTATTTCAGATTTCAATGTGTTTGTTTTGGACCATTGAAGCCGAACTGTCTGAGCCTGACGCCTTAGATAACAGCTGTTAAAGTGCATGTATTTTCTATGTCATAAAATAGTAATGTTGATGTTTATTACAAATGCTGATCTTAAACTAGTAAAGAACATACATAAATACATGAGGAAATATGTACTGTACACTGACACTGGGGCTTGTATATAGAAAACATAATGTTTGTTTCTACACATCATTTATAATTAATGTACAACAACCGAAAGCATTAGATACACACAACCTGGACTAGTTTAGAGAAATGATCAATATTAGCTTAAGAGAAGAGGGACTGACCTCAGTAAAGACCTTATCTTGCTGCCACAAATGCTGGTGTAAATGGTGTTTGCTTACACTTGCACACACACACACACACACACACACGTACAGCTCAGTAATCACAGGTCACCTCCTACGCTTCAGTTTTCGAGCCTGCATGTGAGACGGGAGCCTCTCAGTGAACACGGCTCTCCACTTTCATCACTCAGTATTTCATTAAGCTTGGCCTGAAGCAAGCCTCGACCTGCGAGCCTCCACTGTGAAATCCCAGGAATCCCTCTCCGTTTCTTCCTAAAACTCTGTTCTTGATGGGGTTTTTTTCTGCACAGCTTTGACCCCTGATTCAAACTTCTTTCCTTGCTTGTTCAAAATTTAGTTTTTAAATGTGCGGCATTGTGCATGTGGCACCATTATGCTCATCTGTGTTCTTGCCAACTCATATTATTGTTAGATATCGTGTTTGCGGGGTTTGTTCAGTGTGACTCATTCCTGGAGGTCAGCCTCATGACGGAAGCAGTGGGGCTCATTGTATGTAAGCAAAGCATAAGTAAGTGGCTCTCAACCAGGAAGTTATTTCAGCTGTCGTGTTAGTTCTCGGCCCACGAGCTGCTCTTTACACACAGGAACACAGCTAGAAATCACTTGCGTGATGGCTGATTTGAGGATTTATTGTTTCTAATTGTTTTAAAGGTGTCTAAAAAAAACAAACTTAAATGAACCCTTAGTACCTTAATTTTACTGTATGAGTGATTATTATGTGTTATTTTATGTTTTTATACAGGCACGTGGAATGGCACAACTAAAGTGGCTATTAAGACCCTGAAGCCGGGCACAATGTCCCCAGAGGCCTTCCTGCAGGAGGCTCAGATCATGAAGAAACTCCGACATGACAAACTGGTGCCCCTCTATGCCGTGGTGTCTGAGGAGCCTATCTATATTGTAACTGAATTTATGGGCAAAGGTAAAGACAGGCAGACACGCGCTTCTATTAATTCAGGGCTTCCCCTTGTACACAGTGAAATACCATGTACTAATAGTAGCAATTAATTTAGCCTTCTCCACATTGTAGATGCAGGTGGTGATTACCAGCCGTATGTTCCAGACGATCTGGGGCTCGTATTTTTTACGCCCTCACAATGACACTATTTTTAGGATGAGTACTTTTAAACAAAGTAACAATGCAGTGTCTTTTAAAATAAAAACAAAAAACAAAAAACTTTTCATCATTATCGGACTTTATTTCCGGAAGTTTCCCTCATTTACAGTGACAAGTTAAAAAGTACATAAAACGATTACAGAAAAATATCGCTAACTTAGTTAAAAACTAAGTTAAAAACAATTATGGTAAATGTCCTGTATTTTTTGAATACACCCATTCACACACATATCCATAGACTGGTGGCAGGGACTACCTGCTAGGGTTCCACCTGCTCATCGGTAGCGTTAACCATTCACACATTCATATTCATACGCTGATGGCACAGCATCAGGAGCAATTTTGGGTTCAGGGTCTTGCTCAAGGACACTTCGCCATGTTAACTGCAGGGTCTGGGATCGAACCAGGAACCTTCAGATCACTGGACGACCACGCTACCATCTGAGCCACAGTAGCCCCTTTTTTTTTTTTCACAATTTATTTTATTAAGTTTTATTTTTACAATGTTGTTTCCCTCAAAGCTGCAGTGAATAATTCCAAACGGATGTACAGTGGTTAATAATAAGGGACCTAAACTGTGCAAAGCTTTTCAGATTTCAAATCCAGCCTCATCTCACACCACTAATGTCATCAAACCATTGCTTTATATTGATACCATTTAGAATATTTTTTGCTAATTGTTTGCTGAGTTTTTTTTTTATTATAACCTCCACACAAGATATGAAGATGAATCTAAAACATTACAAGTTCAGCATCACAGGGCCTGTTTTTTCTCGCTAAAAGCTGTCTGCGGCGTTTGAAAGTCGTACCAATATTTTCTCTCTCCTTGTGTGAATGTGGTCGCTTTCATTTAGCAGATGTTTGGGATGGTGATAAAGGTCATTTATTTTCTGTGACAGCTGGGGTCAGTAACAGTGCCACAGTGACTTACAATCGCCTCTTGAGGAGATGTTGCATTACAAAAGAAGGCAGGCCTCAGCTAGTTGAAATATGATTTGAAGGGATTGAAGTTTTTTGTACACACCATACATGCTCCTAAAATTTAGATGAGGCAACATGCCTTGAAAAATCGAACTAGTGTAAATGCTGCAGCTGTAAATATAACCACCAATATTCAGATATCATCCGCAAATAAAAAAAAGAATAATATGGCAAGAATTTGTAGCCTCTTGTTGAGTAAATTTTCATGACCAGTGAAGTGGAGTTTTTTGAATTAGAATTAGAATTAAACGGGCCAACTAATAAAGGCCAGCATAACACAGGACTGAACAGAACATGAAAAGCCTCTCACGATCCTGCAGTCACGCTGCTTTTGTTGTTGTCTGATGCTGCATTGGTTTTTGGTGTTGTTTTTCTACCGTGCCCAGACAGAAGTATTGATTCCTCCTCTAAACTCTCGACAGGTAGTTTGCTGGATTTCCTGAAGGAAGGAGATGGTAAATATCTGAAGCTGCCCCAGCTGGTGGACATGGCTGCACAGGTATGATCAAAATGCAGCATCTGAATGCTTTCAGAAGACTCCCATCACCTCTCACCTGCCCAGCTGCTGTGTTTGTGCTGTGTGCTGTGTGCAGCAGTGAAGCCAGGAGTACTGTGTTTGTGTGTGTGTGTATATGTGAGTCAGATATCCAGCCCTTGTGGTTTCAGTTTGCTCTACACCTGGCTGTCATTACTATTTAACATCCTCCCTGATTTCTCCCTTCCCTCTCCCCCTCCCCACCATGTGTGCCACTTAACTGCCTGCAGAACTTAAACGCCTCTCATCAGAGGCCACTTGAGTTTCTGATTCAGTCACCTACTCCTAATTTGGCACTCTCAGTGCTCCCAGGCCACCACTCCTCTTCATTTCCACAGAGTGGAAAAAAGCGTTTGAGAATGAGACTGCGGCACGGGGAAGCCTCGACGCACCTCGGAGGAAGCTGGGAGCCAACAAAATGTTCGATAGATGTGTTTAAGATTGGTCCAGTTGTTGTCACTGCTTATCTGTTTGTCCAGCCTGCATAAGTACCTGTGTCAAATACTGCAGTGAAGTTATGTGGCATTAAACTTGAATAGACATACTATTGTGATGCTTAACCACATGCACAAGGAGAACCAAGTGGAGACACACAACGAGCAGTCAGTCATCACATCATTTGCTAGCCCTGTTAGCACACGTTTTGTGATGATATAAGAGCGGAGATTAGCCTGCTTATGAAAATGGCAACTGGAGATATGCTCCCATTAAATTGTGTGGAGGAGAAGGCCTCTGCGAGCTGATGGCGTTTGTTGAGTACTACCCACCATGACAGGGATCAAAAGCTACGAGAGTGAAAAAACGTGCAAGGAGAGTGGAGCAGAATTGAAGTCTGGTTAGCAATATTGACAGGGTGGCTCTATGGACTCATGGACAGCTCTCACCATGGAGCAGTATGTCACCATCACCTGTCATCTCATTGAGGACTGAGGTCTGAGTACCACTGTCCTAGCGACATGCAGTGCTGATGAGTAGCACCACGGAGAAAACGTAGCGGACTACCTTAAAGCGACTTAGCGTTGTGTGCCAGTGTGCATTTGTAATTGCACCTGGTCTCCATTGTTGGCTACTTATTTACATAAATGTGAAAGTGTTTTATAGTATTTTTCACCGACAGCCATATAGCCTACTATTTAATAAATAATAGGCTAGGTCGGGGAGGTCCGTCGTCGTGTGTCGGACTGGAAACGCACAGAAACAACATTTGCATGGAGCGCTCATGTTTAATTTATCTCTTACGGTAAAAATATATCGTAGCATAGTCGTCGTTCATAAGTCATTGTAAGTACTTGAGTATTGAATTTGCTGAGAATTCAATATTCCTGTCTTTCCTGTCCAATCCCATCTCAGATTGCAGATGGCATGGCTTTCATCGAGAGGATGAACTACATCCACAGGGACCTGAGGGCTGCCAACATCTTGGTGGCCGATAACCTGGTGTGTAAGATTGCTGACTTTGGCCTGGCGCGGCTGATTGAGGACAACGAGTACACCGCCAGACAAGGTAGGTGTGTGTGTGTGTGTGTGTGTGTGTGTGTGTGTGTGTGTGTCAGGACTCGGTAATATATACACTAAATTATTCTGTGGCCTAAATAACAGACTCTGCGCTATTAAGTCTTTTATTGTCATGACTGGAACCTCACGTTGGTCTTTGAGCTACAACAATGAGTCATGACTTGATTATGAAAGTAAACTAAATATACAGTATTTACTTAGTCGAGCATGACTCATGTTGGGAAAGAGGAAATCACCATTGTGAGTAATATTGATATTTTATATGATCCATGTACTCAAATAGAGGTTATGAGGTTACCAGGTTTTTCTCCTTTAAACACATTAAAACCACACGTGCCCTAAGCATTATTTGATGTTAATAATAATAATGTTAATAATAATGTCTTTGCCTCTGAAGGAAAAATTAAAAATAAAATAAAAACCCATTCAAAGCTTACACTTTTCTTTGCCCCGAAGTGCATGAGCATGTTTTTAAAAAAATCAGTAAACAAACAAAATGAACTGATCTGACCTCACATTCAGCGCGTATCTCCCGGTCTGAAAGGTAAATAAACGCATGTTGTATCCAGACTGAAGGGGTTAAAGAACAGTTGATCTGTAATTCTGCTCTAAGTGAAGAGCAGGAGCCCATGCTGGCAAATATTTCTGTCATCATATGTTCTGCCTATATAGATTACAGCATTTTCTTAAGGCAACAGAAAATTAATATGATAATAATTGGTGTTTTTCAAGTAATAGTGTCAAATATTTCTGGTGGGAGGGTTTATTGTTTTCACACTAGTTTTAAAATTTTGCTATTAATCATTTAATAAAATAGTCAGCGGATGGAACAACACATTACATAAGGAGAAATCACTGACTGTATTTAGAACATGGACGCTTCGGTTCTAAAGAATTGAAGCTAAAGCAAAAGTCCTTTAAAACTGTGTTCTTGCCAAAGGCCAACAGGGGATGATTCCATTTGCCTTTGCAGTGGGTTTATTCAGGCGCCACTGGGAATAATCAGGATGGAGTGTGTAATGGCTAATCACCGATGGCACTGAATGCAATGCATGACGTGTTCAGTGGTCAGTTGAGGCAAGTTGGATCACTGCTCCTCCTGCTTGACTGTGAATCCTCTTTTCCAGGTGCCAAATTCCCGATTAAGTGGACGGCCCCTGAAGCAGCCTTGTATGGCCGCTTCACCATCAAATCAGACGTGTGGTCCTTTGGTATACTGCTGACTGAGCTGGTGACCAAGGGCAGAGTACCATATCCAGGTAGGTACAAAACTCTTCTTTTTCTCAGTTTTCATGGTCTCTTCCTATCTTCAACTTTTTATTTTGGAGGAATGTGAGCTTCGGTAATATTTTCTGTATTTTTTTTCCCGGGGGATATGCTATTCTGGCTTGATTGTCTGAGGTTAATAGTATTTTTTTTTTCCCACACGTAGCTCAAGTCAGGCAGCACAAATGTCTGACTTGTCAGTACATGGGAAAGTACCCTATATGCTTTCATTTCTCATCTTCCTCCTCCTCCATCTGATCCCTGCAGTGTGAGAGCGGCGCTGATTACACGGCATGCAATATGGCTGACTTAGCCACCATCTCTTGCAGAGTCCCAGCTGGCCTCTGTGGCTTTCTTGGTTTCAGTGCTAAGCTAATTGATTCCCCTCAGAGCAGCAGACTCTGGGGTCGGATCTTCTTTTCCCTTCATCAGAATTGCAACATGACTCAACGAACTCATTGTGGTTTGATAGAGTACAGGCAGGTATACCAAGATCTGCCTTTTTTTTTTTTTTTTTTTCCTGTCACAGGGTTCAAGGTCACTGTCTTCCCATGTTGGGAAGAAATCCTTGACACCAGCACTCTCATGGGGCAGCAAGAGGCCGGAACATGAATCAGGGCCCTTCCATTTTCTTTTGAAATCACTGCAGTTGATGAGTAATGGTGATTTTGCCTTCAATATAAACAAGAATTAAGAGTCATTTACAAGATGGATGTTAAGGATCATAGGAGTACATTAGAAGTGACTTTCATTTTGAATTACATTTTATTTCTGCAGTACTAAAGTACTAAAACTGTTTTTGCCCTGTCTTTTAATTTTTAAAGAGATGGACATGACGTACTGGAAATAATAACCCGTTTTCCACCCGAGCTTAGTTTTCCTGGTATTTTATCTTTTCCTCTTAACACAGCAGTCTGCATGGGCATTTTTATCCTACTGTCAGCGCCTCTGCATGATGCCAACATTATCTGCTACTCCAGGCTGTAAAACGGGTTGTTCCCTAATCAAAACCTGACACATGTTTCTTCACCAGAAAACTCTGGAAACATCCAGTTGCTCTGGAGTCTTCCAATTAACTTGGGCTGACCCACAGGGACTTTGTCAGGCTGACAGAAAGACAAAAAAAAAATCACCATTTGAGGACTGGTTTCTGCCCCCGCTCCTTCTTTCTTTATACATTAAAGCACCCCTGTGTAATTAAAGTGGAGTAAGCCTCAATGTTATGTGGATTGTTAGCTACTAAAAAAAAAGAACAAATGCAGGAAAATGCAATCTTATGTAATGTGAAATATAATCCTAAATAGAAATGTTTAAATAAAGTTAATCGTTCGTGTTGGTGTGGTCTTATCTCTGCTACTTTACTAACAGCCCCAGGTTAGCATTAGTTTGGTGCTGTGAGAAGGAGGGAAACATCATTTTTTGAACCGTGGGGCGAAGCAGAGATGAAAATGACAATCTTTGTGTACTGTCATCTGCCTTTCCATAAATAAATCTGCAGTACATATAGCTGTGGTCTTCTGAAAATGACGTTAGATTTCAAAAGACAAACAAAATGAAAGCTGTAAAACCCTCCGGTATGTCTCCCAGGTATGGTGAATCGTGAGGTCCTGGAGCAGGTGGACCGAGGCTACCGCATGCCCTGCCCCCAGGGCTGCCCCGAGTCCCTCCATGAGATGATGAGGCAGTGCTGGAAGAAGGAGCCAGATGAAAGGCCGACTTTTGAATACATCCAGTCGTTCTTGGAAGACTACTTTACAGCCACAGAGCCGCAGTACCAGCCAGGGGACAACCTCTAGATGGGAGCACACAGAGGTTCCATCATTGGAGATCAACGCTCAGGATAACAGAGCCTCAGGAAATGGAATAAAGCCTTGACGAGGCTAGTGGGAAAGAGGCTCTTATGCTACAAACTAGTCCACAACCACACTGGTTTACCTGCAAGACTGTGTGCTGGTGAAATCTGGGGAAGTGTCCAACCGGTGCAGATTGGTGCTGGTACGCTGCGCTCTGTGAAACCTGCTCATTGGAGTACTTCATACGGACTGGCCTCAACACTGTGATCAGAAAGAGAGGGGTTTTCCTCTTTATTTCAAATCAATGGCTGCTTGCAGATCCATTTTTTTGTAAACTTCCTTAAACCATAAAATTCGCCTCTCGTCTCCAATTTTTTTAAAATTCAAAATATAATTCTTTGATATTGGAGTCAAGGTCTTTGACATGTACATGAGTTTGGTTTGTAGGCTGATAAGTATGTTTATTGGGTTTTTTTTTTGGTTTTTTTTAAGTGAACAACAACTCTGGTTGTGATGTCAAGTATGTACTGTGACTGTAAAGGCTGAGGTGAAGTAAATGAAAAGGATGTAAGAATGTACGGAAAGAGCGAAGCAGATGTACATACTGTATGCAAAACAATGTATTTTTAGCAGGTGCGATCAGGTGGGTGAATGCAGACATGTGAAGTGATTTGTGTGATTCAAGACAAACAAGACAATTTTTTTATTTAAAGTGGGACTTGAAAATCATAAAGAGCTATTTTGATAATATAACAAGTGCAAAAACATTTTTCTTGTTGAACATTTTATAAATGTTTCGAAATGGACACTTCAGCTGTGAAATCTGAGTGAGATCGAGTTTGTCTGAAACGAGCATCTTGTCTTTTGTTCAGTGCACAACTCTGCTGTAAGTCTCTTAACACATTTTTCCTCATCTGAACAGTTATAGTTGTAATAGATGGTCCTGGAAACTGTTAAAGCCATTAAAATTCCCTCATCATGGAGATCATTCATGCAGCTGTAGTTTTTTTGTCTTGGTATAACCCTGCCACCCTACGTTAAACCACCCCTTCAGGTTCCTCGGCCCTGCTTGAGGGAATGTTTGGTCTGAGGTCAACGACACAGAACAAATCTTTTAATTTGTCAGTGTGCAGTTGTCAGCTATGCAAACTCAACCAGCGATACCTTGTGGGACACAAATGGTCTGTGTCAAGCTTCCCTGATGGCCTCCTTATTTTAAGTCTCAGGTGGAGGAATGAGAACCAGGCGCACACTGTGATCAGGCCCGAGCCTTTATTCAGAACACAAATGTCAAGTTACAGGTTCTTAGAGGTACTTCCACTGTCTCTTCAGCTGCATGTGATGGGGGGAAAAAAGGCCTAAAAGCATCTTCTTCACTAAGTTGGCTTAAGGATTGGACAAAGATGTGAATTCTTTTTTTTTTTTTTTTTTTAAATTATCTGTGTCTCTAGACCCTAACAGGTGATGGTTCCCGAAGGTGGAGGTAGAACTAGAGTGGAAACGACTAAGAATGACAACTAATGATTTTTGTACAGAAAAAAGTTTCCTCAAACTCCCTTGTTCTTGGAAAATCAATACTGATTGTCAAAGGTAGACCACTGACATAAAAATACCCCAGATATGAATGATGCCAACTTGCACTGGTGATGTCATTCAGAGTCTATTGTCGAATTCCCACCCAATCATGAGCAGAACTCAACTGTCAATCATGACATCTGACCCCGCATTTATAACATCAACTAACAACACTGATCCGAGGACTGAACACTTGAAAACTGATCAGCACGATAAACAATACCTAAAATGACAAAAGAAACAATCTTTGGGAACGCGTACAATTCAAGTGTTACTTTGAGTTTTTAGTTTGGCTCAACTCCTACCTGATATCATTTGGAGGAGGGGTTTATGGCCCATAGTGCAGCCCACCATCAGGGGATGATTAAGATTTTTTAGCTCATGTTTGGAGATCTCTCATGTCATCCATCTTTGCATACACTCCGTGACTCACAACCAAATTTCAATGGGACACCCATTAGACAATGTAGTGAAATACGTTTAATTTCTTAAAGCCACTAAGTTACACTTAAATAGTTTTCATTTGTTTTTATTTATTTACACTTCTTTACAACAGGTATGAAGTACATTTTCGTCTTTGTTCATTAAATATACAGTATAACAATAGCTGACAAGGTATTTACATTTCAACGGGATTATGCTACCATACAGGAATACAATAGTAGAGGAAGGTGCTTGACAGAGGCTCAAAAAAGGAGAGACACTTGTTTTACTCATCATCATACCTGCAAAGAAAGAGTGATGTTTTTATATTAGAATTATCAGCATGTAAGAAAATATGAAAGGACTGTAATAAAGCAAAAATTTTCCAGAAACAGAGAAAAAGAAAGACCCGAGACCGGAAAGAGATCATGGATAACAACTGGGATTGGGCCCTGTGGTAGTGCTCAAAGTTCTCACCGAGCCATCTCCTTGTAGCTGTTCAGAGCCTCCTGGGTCACATACTGGATGAAGGCGGGGTCCTGCAGCTCCAGCTCCCCGGGAACAGACAGGATGAGCGGGGGCGAGTTCAGGATGTTCACCTCTACCTTGGTGTCACTCACAGACACGTTCTGCTCATCGTGGTTCTTTGGCGCCACCTGGAGGGCGGAAAGATCATCTTTTAAATCCTCATATTCTACATTTTCACGCCTGGATGTTAACTAGACTACATCTCTTCCACCCATCCAACACATTTCAAATCACCAATTGCTTCCTTTATTATATATTATATATTCACATATATACTGCAACAGGTTTTCTGTAATTGTTTAGTATTTCATACTGCCCATTAAGAGACCACTACCTTCCCAGTGTGAAAAATGGGGGGCAAAGATGTACTGTACCCTGAAAGGAGAACTCTGGTATATTTTTAACCTGGTTCCTAAAACTTTCACAAAATATACTTTTTTGAAACTTGATCAAGACGAGACTAACATACAGTGCTAGGCAACAGGGCAAGTCGATATGTTTGCAACAAATCACTTTTTTCACCACGAACAATGCTCAAAATGTTAACGCAAGTGTCAAATTTCAAGAATGAAACTACTTATTCCAAAAACTCTAGAAAACAATGGTCCTTCAGGAATTGACTGGTCGTATCTGGGGTGCATTGTTAGCATCTGAGAGTAGAGGAGGAGGTGGAAAGAGGTAGGAAGGACACTGACCGTACAAACATTTGTACAGTTGTTGAGTCACAGGTGTTTCACTGTAGCGATCTAGATGTTACCAAACACTTGCACTAACCTTTTGAGCGTAGTTACTGGTGAAAATAAGCAATTTGATTCTGACATTTTGACTTGCTCTGTACCATTGCATTGCCTTATCAAGTTAAGTAGTACGAACATCCACACTCCATATTGCAGCAATCCTCAAAAGGAATTTAGATTGTGAAAATTTTGAGCCTAAAAGACCAGGTAACAGGCCTTAGTTGGAACATAACCAGAATTCAGAGCCTCCTTCTACCAACATATTCACTGTCCCTCCTCTGCGCCTGTCCAAACCATCTCAATCTGGCCCATCTAACTTTGTCTCCACAACATCTGTTCTGTCCCTCTGATGTGCTCGTTCCTAATCCTGTTCTCTCATACATCATATCCTGCACCAGTCTAACATACTTCTCTGCCACTCCAGACACCCTCATACAGAACCACAGTTCCTCCCTCAGCACCCTGTCGTAGGACACCATGCAACTCTTCCTGACCTTCTCTATACTTCTCCATCAGCATTCTCAAAGCAAACATGGGGTCTGTAGAGCTCTTTCTTGGCATATATCCATACTGTTGCTCACAAATCATCACTTCTTCTCTTAGCCTTGCTTCTTCTACTCCTTCCCAAATCTTCATTGTGTGGCTCGTCAGTTTTATCCCTCTGTAGCTGCTACAACTCTGCACGTCACCCTCGTTCTTAAAGATAAGCAACAGTACACTTTTCTTCCATTCCCCAGGCATGTTCTCACTGTCCAAGATTATTTTGAACAGTTTCATCAAAAACTCCACTGCCCTCTCTCCTTCCATACCTCTACCGGTATGTCACCAGGACCAGCTGACTTTCCTTCTTCATCCTCTTCAAAGCTTTTCTCAATATGTGGGCAAATTGCTAGCCTTCTCACTAGCCCCTCCCTCTGAGTTGTACATGGATAATATTATTTTGAAAATGGTGACAATGCACATCATATAATTAGTAACCCAGGATTTTTTCTGTAGTCCTAATTTTCCAGTCTCCCATAAACACTTCAGAAGCAGTCCCAACATACATGGCTACCTGGCAACACACATGCTGGGAAGTGAGACACAAACTCGC
The DNA here is from genome assembly GCA_001698575.1 of Mola mola. Classification (NCBI taxonomy): domain Eukaryota; kingdom Metazoa; phylum Chordata; class Actinopteri; order Tetraodontiformes; family Molidae; genus Mola; species Mola mola. The sequence continues at coordinate 261,187 of KV751351.1, read as the reverse complement.
GTTTGAGAAGAAAAATTGAAGTTTCTTCCCAATTCATTGGATTACCTCTTTAACATTTAGATGTTGCAATAGAGTTGATTTGTTGCCCCAATTCATTGGATTACCTCAGGATGTTTGAGGGGCAGGCCCTAAGCGGTGGACTTTTGTCTACTGGATGTGCACCCTAGACAGCACTTTCTCACTTGGATGCCACTGAAAGGGCATTTCCTCCTCACCATGCCGATGCGGAAGATGCTTCCAGAATTGCTGCTGTTGCTCACAACCTGGCCCACCCAGCCGAATTCAGCCGCCATGTTGCTGAGCCAGTCGACCGTCTCGTCGGTGTGGCGCTGGACAATAGACAAGATCTCATCGTACTGATCCTTTGACACGTCCAGCAGCTGGGAAACCTCGTCCAGCTCCACGTGCAGCTCCCGAACATTGGGGCACTCTGAAGGGAGGAAGAGGAGCAGTCAGAGATCAGCTGTGAAGGTGAAGTAAACACAAGGTGTGCGGGTGGCGGTGCTTCACCTGTGAGCAAGGCTCCCTGGCAGGCCTCACACTGATTCTGAAGCTGCCAGCACTCTGAGGTCTGTTTGCGAAGGTCTCTGCACAGCTTCCTGTTCTGCAGGAAATGGGGGAAACTTTCCCTCGCTACACCGAACAGAAAAAGTTCATCTGTTGGTGTTTTTTGCTTTAATATGTTTATGTGAATTGACCGGTGTTACTCGGTTTGTAGTTGCATTACCTCTCATCTTCTCTTCCTGTACTGCCTCAGAGATGTCATCAAACACCTGTGTTACCACAGCTCCAAACTCATCCAGCACGCTCTTTCCGAAGTCAAAGAAGGAGTCCAGCACCTCCTCCAGTCCCACCCCCTGAAGGAAGCCTGAGACGTGGCTGGGACTGTAGGGATCGCTGGTGGTCTCTTCTGTCAGGGTGTCTGTGTCGTTCAGGAAGGACTTCTGGAGGGCAATGTCGATCTTGGTGCTCATCCTGGACACCAGGGCAACGCTGCGGGCCACCAGGGTGCCCACCTTGCCGATCAGGTGGTTGAAGGAGTCCTCGATGCGGGCGACCTCCTTGTCTGCGTCATCGGGGCCCTGATTCACCAGGATGTCGCCTGGGTCGGTGAGAGGCTCGTGGGGGCCAAAGCGCCTGGACACCCTGCGGAACAAGTTCTCCACCTACACAATGAAAAAAAACCCCACCAAGGTAAGTTCATTTTACTGTTGATTTAGCAATGAAGGTTATTGGAGTAAAGGTTAGGACAGAACTGACATTTTAATTAAATAGTACGACTTGATAAGACCTTAAATGAAACCTAATCAACTTGTGCTCTGTAATACACAGAGTTCTAAATGTTTTTCTGTGCTACTGTCATTAACTGCAGAGAGGTGATTTTGTTGATTTTTTTGACTAAAGCAAACACGCCAACCAAATGGGAGAACACCAAATAACGCAAGGGATTTGAGCACAGCAAAGGTATATTTTCTCCTGACGTTTGTTATTTTTGTCAGTGTTGCTAATTTTTGGAGGGTCGAATACGAGGTGGAGGCTGCAGCTGGAGTTTTCATACCTTGGTGGTGAAAGTGGCAAATCCTCTGCGGCAGGTGGAGGTGTAGAAGGTTTTACACACATCCTCCAGGCAGGGTCTGCACTCCTCCCACTCGGACTGCAAGGAGTCTCTGCACCGCTCCTCTGCCTCCTCCAGCTTCTCAGTCACCTCCTTTGCCAATTGGGCTGCTTCCTGTTGGCAGAGAGGGGAACCGTTTTTGTTTGTACACTTCTGCGCCTGCTGGTCTTCTTAAAGTTGCTCTCACCTTCTTCTTGTCGCTGCTGTGTTTGAGGGACTTCATGAGGTGCTCGTGCTTCTGCTCGTTCTTCCACATCACCTCCTTCATCTGCTTCACCCCGTACAGAGCTCTCCGCACCTCCTCGTCAACGAGTTTCTCACATTTCTCAGACAACTCTGCGAGAGGGGGAATTAAAGAACACAACCTTTTTCCCCAGGAAGAACAGGAAATGTGATTAAAAAAAATGTAACAAAAATAAAATACCTAGAATGGATTAAATAAAAACAATCAAACAGCTGGAAGAAAAAATGCATGTCACTCTCTGACAGATAGAACAAATGACTGGATGACGGATTGCTTTTAGACAGACTTGCCAGGAAGTGCAAAAGACGACTAGACCCCCCCGCTGACTCACGCTTTAAGGGGTCCTCCGTGCTGCTCGGGGCCTGGTCCTCCGGGCTGGAATGAAGGACTCCCAGTGTCACCAGCAGCACAGCCGAACAAAGCAGGAGCCTCATTCCTGAGCTCTGTGTGTTTTGGGAGGCCAAAGTGGGTCTGAAAGGATCACGTGGATGCGCAGAATCCCATTAGCACACTGTCGGATGTGCACATTCATCACAGTGCACAGACACACAGGGTGTGTTCAAATAGGGAAACTAAAACAGCAGGTGTCCTCCTGTCTGGCCCAGAACCCTAATGTGATTTGAGCTGGAGCAAGATTGAACACCAACAAAACTGTGCACGGTCATAACTCGGTCTGCCACTTGGTGGCGCTACACACCCGTTCGGATGGGTCCCCATGTTCCTCATGCCAAGATGTGGAACAGACACAGTTAGTTCTATTTGTTTGAGTTTGTACAATGTGGATGTAATTTAACCCTGTTATGATGTAAGCGAGTCTAGAAGTGAATATTTGGATTATTAAAGCATCTCACTCTTTGGCCTGTGAGTAAATGTTTACCACCTGTTTTATGTTTCACGTCGCATTCACTGCCCACAATGCAAACACTCCGCAAGTACTGTTAAAGGTCTGCGTGGATGTCAGTGTAGTGTGCCGTTCATTACGCTGCGTGATCGCAGCCTGACTTCAGGCAACCCCTTGACGAGGTCAACATCATAGGGTGAGACACCTAATGAGATCCCTCACGGGGCCACGGGGCTCACCTCGGCTTGGAAACGTGGCAAGCTGGGTTTATGTGGGAACCGTCTGCTTTGGCGGGAGGTCGGACACCTCCAAGTCACACAGGCATAAAGACAAGAAACCTCTCTGAGGTTAGAATTTGTGCTCACATGTTAACTCTGGTGACCAAGTGAAACCTGCCTGCCTCCCTAAAGGTGCCTCAGAGGAGTTACACGAGTTGGCATCCAGCAGGGATTTACAGCAAAGGAGGATGTACTGACTTTATTTCATTATAGGCTTAAGCCGCATACTCACAACATATCTAGCTGTTGTTTCTAGTGAGCATGAAGATGACACCACATATTCTATAATCTACACATTTATGTTGCAGCAAACAGTCTTAATCTTAAATGTCCCATTCAAAAGGTGGCAAGCAGTTCAAATGATGAGGACACTTTCGATGGGTTCAACCAATTTATCACTAATGATGACTACATCCTATCCAAGGTAAATATCATGACATAATAAGTGAACTGAAGTTAAACACTACATGCAGATTGATGACTAATCAAAAAGGACAAGACAAAAGCCCAAAGTGACCATCACCGCACAGAAACATACCAGTAGGTGACTGAAGGTGCTCCTCCGCCGGCAGGAACAAACAAAGTGCTCAGTGTGGGCAGCTGCTGGGATATTATCTTGATCTGGCCAAGTCTATTTGTGCTCTTTCCACTCCAGCGTTATCCTATTAGAGTCCTTGATGCCCGTTAATCCAACATTCAACACGTTCTCTTTGCATAAGTCATGTTAGACACAAGCTACTGTTTGCGCTTTGGAGCAAAGTGTTTTAATTTGACACGCAGTATTGCAGCTGCGACACGAGAGGAGCTCAGAGGCCAAATATCTCTTTTAAGTCAAGACCGGACATAAAATCAATGTAGTGAAAGGTTCAGTAGTGCACTTTTAATAGGACGCGCAGAGTATTTAATTTTTCAAACAATGGAAGTCAGTAAAGCAGCTGTTTGTGTTGTGCAAAATGTTCATAACAAAGATATGAAGTTATTGAAGATATTGTTGGGGCCTGGCAGCAGCTCTTAAATGATCCCTTAATGCAACACATACAGTGTCCAACCATAGCAGTCACGCTGAACTGCTGCTTCTGGTGCTTTATTCATGTGAATTTCTCTTTGTATTATTCTTATTATTCTTATTATACAACCAACCTCGTTTACAAAAGCCTTTATTTTGGAGGAAAACTACGCCCCACTATTATTGCATCTACTGTATACATACCCACATGTGAATCGTGAGTATTTTTTAGTGAAAGGAAACGTTCCTCCTCTGTAGGAAGTTGTGTGATGGAATGTGAAGGACTTGGCGTGAAAGGGTTCCTCTGTCCACGTCTCTTCACTGGTGCCTCAAAAATGTGCCCTGGTGCCCCAAGTGCCCCTTTTTGTGTGCTGTGACCCAGAAAACAGGGTCCTCACCAGATAATAATCAAAACCAGCCAGCACGTCAGCTCCGTGTGCAGCCTCGCTGACACCTTTGACACCTGGTTCCTATAACACTACAGGGAGAAACGTTCTTCCATATTCTCCTGGGGTTCACCTAATCACATAACAGTTCCCAGCTGAAAAAGTCTGCATGCCCACAATACTC
>KV751351.1:238442-249309 GCA_001698575.1 Mola mola | reverse complement strand
ACACACATTCATGGAAGACGGTTGAATCTGCTAATCTCGTTCAAGCAACAGAGTAAATACATTTTCCGCTCCTTCTTTCGTCTTCCTGTCCGTGGCCTCCACACATACTTGCGTCCTGGCAGAGAACTTTGTTGTCCTGAGGAATGAGGTGCTCATTCTGACATCTGACATTTTCGCCTCTTGTGTTCGTACTGGAAATGTGTTCATTACAAAAGTATACACTCTGCGTGAGCGGTGAAGAGGGTGCGTGTCGGCATTGGGAGACCTTCAGGGTCCATGCTCACACTGTGCTGTGTCAGCATGTGTGCCAAGCAGGGAGGGAAGAGGGGGGGTGGAAAAGGAGAAAAATACAAGCTCAATGTGAGATGATTTCACATAAACATTCAATCACGTCTTTGACAACTTTACCTTAGTGTTCCTCTGTGCTCACTGTCTAATTTTATTAATATGTTTCTATCTGAAATGCGAGGGCTAAACATTTTCCAACACTTTCATTTTCAGCTGAGGAGGAGAATTCCTTGTCCAACTTATTTTTGGGAGAAAAAGCAGCAAGTGGTTTTAATTTACAGGGCTTTATTACCAGAAAAGAATGTTTCAGAATGCCTGCCTGTTACTTACAACCCTCTCCAGGGTACATATGCAGTTCGTGCTCTGTTGTCCTAATGAAAGATTACTTGCTCATGTTTTCAATAAAGAGCGGAGTGAGTCAAAAAGGGAGAGAAACATTTACAAGGGGGCTGACAAAAGGAGAGACGAAGACAGATATAATGACACAGACACAGTTTGACTTTTTGATCTTCTCTCAGACGTGTAGGAACAATTTTTACCAACTGGTCAAAAGGGTGAGGAGGGGCTCGATCTTGCACAAATCACTGCATGCCATGAGGATTTGTGCTGAGAGCGTTAGTGTGGGGAGGGGAGGAGGTCAGCTGCAGGTCGGCTGAACAAAGCCTTTGTTTAACACTCAGCTTAATACGGCTGATAATGACCCAGACGGTGATATTCTCCAGCAAGTCAGTAGAGGCATGTGTTCACGCAGATTGATGTACAGTGATGTTTTTTGGCAAGTATCCACACAAACTGTCCTCATACTGCATTGATCTGTCAGGAATAATTAACGTCTGCTGTCAGTCGAAAAGTTTGTGTCTTTGAGCTTTAGTAAAATACATTAATTCACAATAAATTACGTTGGTACCAATTTACAATAAAGGTACATTAGTTAACATAGGTTAATGCAGAAATAAGTGTTTAGTAACAGTTAATTATTATGTAATCACCTACTAACATCCTATTTACATTTGTTAAGACAGTAATATCCATTAACCAACAGTTACATAATAGGAAGAGAAGCATTTGGACAGCCACCTTAGACAAATCAATAATTTATTTACCAGAATTAATATTTATTAATGCTCTTTGAGACCCTTATTGTAAAATTGAAAAGATGTATCCTGTAAATGATACTTCATAGTGTGGTTTTAACTTACGTATGACTTACGTATGAATCAGTATCTTAGTTAACATGAAAACCTGTAAATGATTAGTTGACACATTAATTACCTGAAAGGAAATGCCTTCATTGTAAAGTGTTGAGATTACATTCTTTTTGAGTCCATATGTGTGCATGTATGTGCAGGTAAGAAGATCAGCCTGGTGGACGCAGCACATCTGATTCTCAGGACTCATATTAAGCACTCTGTTGGATATTTCTTATCCTAATCATGCTGTGTTCATGTAATGCGTTCATGTCTCCGAACAGCAATACATCAAACAACATTTGAATGAACTTAAGCACACTTTGAAAAATAAAATGAGACGTTGCAGAAACTTGAGAACAATATGCAGCAAAAAGGCAGTGAGAGTGACCGAAGTGCAATTGTTCAGCGTTAGTCCATAATTACTATTAATGTGAACTTCAGACATAGGAAGTGTGTCAGACGTAGGACATTTTTATATTTAACTGGAAAGTATATGGAACACAGAGGTACCTCCAGTATCTGCCTGAACTACTGCATGACTCCATTCGTTATCGAGCTTGACATCTAAACGTGTTCCAGCTGCCTTGACGTCCATCTTATCATTAACAGTCATGTATGAAAAAACCTTTGCTTTGCAGACATTGACGCTCCCACTAACCCAGTATGTTACATGAAAAGGATTTTAAATAAACAAACTATAAAGAAGATGACAATGATAGGGTTGCATCTATCCGCAAGTGTCTTTTTATACAGGCGTAATTGTTTTGCGCAAAAATCTGCTTAACAACCTCATCAAACTTGTCCACAGTGCTCAGCGCTACGTATCCCCAAGAGATACGTTGACTGATGGCAACGACGCGCCTGCAACCAACTGTCGTCTTACAGGCTGTCTTCTTTCATATAATTGATGTTGGTTAAGATCTCCTCTCACAAGTTTGGCTCAGTCACAACAATAACACACACAGTACTAAGTGTGCCTGCCTCCATTTTCTGTCGGGGTGAAGTTCCACATATGGCTCTGCATCAGTGTTAAATCTTTGGCTCCAACATCAACCTCACTGCTTCCTCGCTTGAAAAACAGCAGATAGCTAGAATGAAAAATGGGTATTTGTCTTTGTTCTGCAGCCAGTTAGTGCTGCGACTCTCAGGCCTTGCTGTTGTTGTGGCCCCGAACCAGCACAACCCAATGTTTTTTTTTTGTTGCTGTTTACGCATTAGTGCTTGTACTTTTGGTGATGCCGAAAAAAAGACCTGTGTCTTGAAGAAGCCAGTCACGGAGAGTGTTTTTCCATTGACTCAGCTCTCAAGTGTTTCACACAACTGTTTCACAGAAGGTATGTGTTTGTGCAATCACATCTGTACAGCTGCTGCAGAGGAGATTATCGTAACCGCTTGGTCAGCCTGAACACATTTATAACAATTTATAAATTAGCAGGATGAGGAGTGTTAAGTACCTTAGCGTTGGTTTGTCCACATTACACTAAAGCCGATTTTCACGCGACTTCAAGTATCACGTCATGTGGCGAGATATCTGACTATCCAAGAAGGTGACTGATTGGTTAAACTAAATTTAATACATTCATTTCTAGCAGTTTTATCAAGAATTATTAATTTACCCAACCTCCGCAAATGAATAACCCTTTACAAGAGACTATTTGGAGTCTTTATCCTTTCCAGTTCTCAGTAACATTTCCGCAAAACCAACAAAAATTTGTTGTCATTAGACAAGAGGAATTCGATAAACAGTAAAATCAGTTTTGCAGACAGTTTCTGGGTATTTGATTTAAATTGACTTCAGTTCAAACAAAAGAAGACCACTTCGTTTTTCATCTAAGAAAAAGATGTCCAGAAGAATTAAGGATGCCACATTACTGGCATTCAAATAAACAAAAGAGTGTTCAGTCAACACATACCATTGGGATGAATCCTTCTTCCCACAAAAAGATCTCTGCCAGATTCAGTTTAGTTTTTGTACTCATGAGTGAACACTTTCTTGCACCACAACTAACGATCAGAGTGATCTCCAGTAAAAACTAGCTGATGTCTTCAGTGGCAGGATGATGAGCAGACCGAGCGTTCCAAGCGGAGTTCTGGGTTGCAGGGACCCTGAGTGACAGGGTGAAAACAGTTACTGTAAACAGCGGACGGTTCATAAAGCAAGGGATAGGCACGGACACTGCTGCGTGTTAGGCTTTGTTTGTGGGTTTTTGCTGAGTATATAGGTTGTACGGGCGGGAACTTGATACTGTCGTTTGGGTGCCCAGTAAGTGCCAGGCAGACACTGACTCCAAATGTGTAAGATGGCAGTGCATGTATCTGGGATACTTGCCTTTATTGATGTACAATGGGAAATACTCAAGACATTTTGTCCATCTTTATTTATATGTCAATGAAAATACTATGTCTATGGTGTCAATCAAGCTTCTGTTCTGTTTCTGGTTCTGACACTGAAAGATGACTTCCCCACACATATACAGAGTTATTTCAGTAACAGCAATTCAGAGCTCTCTAATTAATCAATGCTTTGAGAGCACATTTTGTTTTCACTGCTATTTTGATGTGTTGAAAATAAAATCTTGGAAGTGATTCATTGGCTGCATGACTACATACCCTCAGCAACAAGATGATTTATATTTTTTAATGCCTGGGACAATTTGAATATGGCATCTATTGATAAACTTTAGTTAACTAATCCATTACATAACTGTTTTACTAGTGTTCAGGCACACTGGCCGAGCTGGCAGTCAGATACCACCTTCTCTGTGGTTTGCATCTTTACCCACAAGTTAAGCTAGACTTGGCTGGATGGCTGGTTCACGCTGAGTGATTTTATTGGCTCCAGTACGTGATGAAGTTTTTAAAAGTGGTATGCACTGTTGGGTTATAGTGCAACACAGACGAAGGCCGGTACTTGTCAGACTGGGTAATGATTGTTGCTGATTGAGTATCTCAAGCACTTCTGCTGTGGGCCACCCAGTTGGTTGGACCACACAGAAAACCCAACATCACAGACGGTCTATGGACGTAACTACAGTGTTCAACTCGACACACATGTAAAAATTCTTCACCCACGCGACATGTTCTTGTTATGGTGAGGTTGAGGTTAGAAAAAGTCAAACTTTTAGACTGATCTGAGCTCTTCCAGGACACAGATGTCATTTCTGCAGATTTGATGAAGAATCCACATATTCTGGGAATAGGAGTAGTGGAAAAAAAAAAAAGGAAAAAAAAAAGGAAAAGAAAAAGTTTCGTGAGAAATAAATTAATTCATAAGTAGAGTACATTTCTTCATTGAAGTTTCAGTCCAAAAACACGACATCCAATTTAGTTTTTTGCTTTAATAAACCTTCTTGTGCACTTTTCTTAACCCTGAAATTGAGTCAAACCAGTGACAGAACCTCTGTTTTGTGTAATATGGGTTTTGTCATTGAAGTTGCCAATCCTTGTTCCATGTGGGTCATTTTATCAGAACCATGGCTAATTTATTGGCAGACTATAACTCAACTAATTTCTTCCTTACTTTCTTAGACAGTATTTGCTATGTCGCGCCTCTAAGATCAAAGAGGTTGTTTTTAGAAATGATGGTGGACTCTGGAGCCAAACCTGATTACATATGAGAATCTGATACTGTTGTCCTTCAACAAGGGATCATAAACAACAATTAATTCAACAGTTTAGTATGTTTAGGTGTTTACTGTCATAAATTAATTTGTATTACCACTGGTTTGAGTCTAGTGTCTGGTATCTCATCATTTTCCGATTTCAAATCAGTATCACAATTTCAGAATTGCTCCCTGTTAACTGTTATCTTCAACCTTTACTGGGAGTGAGTTCTGTTCACTGCATGGCTGTGTTATACATGCAAAGTGAGGTTGGGAGAACATGTATCACAGACTCTAACAAGCCATAAAATAAAGGCTTGTTGGTAGACAACTATGTGGAGCGCCCAATGTGGTAAAAGTGAGGATCACTGAACAACCACCTCCTTCTCTCCCTCTCTCTGAGGTGCACATGGTCCATGTTTGGCTGAAATGACCGAATTCCGACATGCCAACGGTGGAAAAAGCAGGAAGAGCCAGGGGGGCTTGAGTGGTCCACTCTGGCCAATAAAGTTAGATTATGCCTTCCATGTTTTTCTAAATTCATGGATGTGAGTGATGTAATCGAAACATTTGCTTTTTCTTATTGCAAATGTCCTGCATTGCAGTTGGATATAGAGTAATTTTCCAGATGGACATGGGCTGGGCTCCATGTATTATTAATGGTATTCAATGTTTGTCAGACCTCACCATTAGTTTCAGCCCTTTAATTTTTGTCATTTCAGAGGAATGTGGGAAGCTTGCTTGAATCTCCTGGAATTGTTGCGCTGGACATGTTCAGTATAACCATGACATTATTTATGTATGGCACAACTGTTCTCGGCACAAGACCCATTATGGGCTTCATTCTCCTAGTCATGGATTTAATGGCACCCAGTAGAGCACATATCTCCACTAAGGCCCAGCAGTCCCCTTCAATTAAAAAATCCTAAATTTACCTCTTGATCCAGAATATCACAAAAATTTAATGGGTTCTTTCTTTGCCCCGTCCACATCTGCCCAACACGTTTCATTGAAATCCATCCCATATATTTTTTGCATTATCCTGCCTAACAATCAAACCAACCAACCGACCAACCAACAGAAACGGGTGAGAACATAACCTTCTTGGCAGAGGTATAAATAAAAAAATAGCATCTGATTTTCTAGGGAATAATATTTATTTAAAAGAATTGTAACCACATCATTGTTGAACAACATAACTTAAAAATGTAATCAGTTCTAAGTATGTGTACGTAATGTACATGCATTTAAAATCATTGCTTTTAATACACACATGTGCTACCCAAGATTTGAGTTAATAAAATCCTGCCTGCCAACAGCCCGTCTACTTGCCAGCTCATGTTTGACCAACATCACATGCTGTATTCCAGAACCCAGTCAAAAAAAAAACAAGAAAAGTGTTTTTCATTCTGTGAAACTTGCGACCGCAGATGTGACTCCAAGTGTTTATCTTCCACTCTGGACATCTGCTGTGAGACACACACACATGAATTTCAGTTTTCAATGAACACTGCTGACTGGAACACAAAAACATTTTGCGTAACCACTCGTGCCTGTGTATCTCCAATACAGTGGCCTAACTTTGCTGGTTAGGCACACTCGCGTGCTTGAAAGAGATTACAATATACGACCCATTTGTCATAGCCTATCTTCTTCTAACGCAGCACAGATGGGATGACAAATCCAGATCCATACGACTCTGCTTTACTGGATCCGAATCTTTACTTAAAATGCTATCAAACGGTTTACTCTGCCTATTATGTCCGCTTGTGATTTTTAATACTTTGAGGAAAACCCCCCCCAAAAAACAGCAGCCTGCTCAGCTAACAAGAAATGCACCCTACAGTTTTCTCTTATCCACTACATCTGTTCCATTAAAAGAAGAAATTTGTTTTTCTCTGCATGGTTCAGTCAAGCAATTCACTGCTGTTCACTATTTCTTTCTTCAACTTCCGTGGAACTTGCGTGCGTATGTGTTTGAGGTTTTCAGTTATATAAAGTTTGCTGACCAAGGAGCAGGTGGTGGGAGCAGGACTGAAACTTTTTTTGTGATATATAAACAGGCTGAGATTTTGCCTGAAATGAGTATCTAAAAGCCACTATCACATTGCGGAGAAGGAATTCTTTATATCATCCTCCGAGTATCAGTAAAACAAACCTGGCACTTTCATACAATTTCTTTTTCTCTATTTTTAACAATTCAACAAAATGGTGACTATTATGGCTGATTCCACTGATCTGAGTTCTTCTAGGACACAAATGGCCTTGATCCAGACTTGACAAATAATCCACATTTTCTGGGAATAGGAGTAGTGGAACAAATAAAAAGAAAAGAAAAAGTTTCTTGAGAAATAAATTAGATCATAAGTAAAGCACATTTAATCATTGAAGTTACAGTCCAAAAACACAACATTCCATGCAGTTTTTGCTTTAATAAACCTTCTTGTGCACTTTCCTTAACCCTGAAAATGAGTCAAACCAGTGACAGAACCTGCGTATTGTGTAAAGTGGGTTTTGTCATTGAAGTGGCCAATCCTTGTTCCATGTGGGTAATTTTATCCAGAACCATGGCTAATTTGTTGGCAGACTCTAACTCAACTAATTTCTTCCTTACTTTCTTACACACTAACTGCTATGATGCACCTGTAAGATCGAAGAGGTGGTTTTAAGAACTGATGGTGGACTCTGGAGCCAAACCTAATTACATATGAGAATCTGATAGCTAACATTTTGTTGTCCTTCAACAAGGGACCACATACAGCCATTAATTCAAAAGTTTAGTACATTTACTGTACTGCTTTTACTGTATTAAATTAATCTGTAATACCACTGGTTTGAGTATTGCGTCTGGTATCTCATTACTTTCCAATTTCAAATCGTTATCACAATTTCAGAATTGCTCCCTGTGAAATGCTATCTCCATTGTTCATTATTCATTATTTCTTTCTTTAACATCTGTGTAACCTGCATGGGTCTGTTTTTGAATCTATCAGTTATATACATTTTGCAGACCAAGGAGCAGGTGTTGGGAAGCAGGACGGAGACCTTCTTTGTGATATATAAACAGGCTGAGATTTTGCCTGAAATGAGTGTCTTTCGAAGAGCTGACGTCACATTGCGGAGAAAGAATTCTATAAATCATCCTCAGAGTATCAGTAAAACAAACCTTTCACAAGACACTTTCACACAATTTCTCATTCTCTATTTTAAACAACGCAACAAAATGGTGACTATTATGGCATGTCTCCACTGATCCGAGTTCTTCCAGGACACAGACGGCCTTTCTCCAGACTTGATGAATGAACCCCACTTTCGATTAAAGAACTGCTAATTGAACGGCCATTAGAGCTCCATAGGAGAAACAGAAGGTATGGGATTTCCTTTAGTGAAAATAGTGTTTTTACTGTCTATGCCATAACATACTATTATCAAACAGCAAAGACTATTTGTCTTTACTGTTTGAGATCATTAGGTTGTAGATGTCGATACTAAAATCAGTTAAGAAGGCTTGTTTGTACTACTGTGAAGTACATTTGTCTTTTGTAAACATTAGAAAGCAGTTGGGCAAATGACTGATCGTGTCTAATCAAGTATCTTTACAGTTACTAAGTCAAAAACAAAGGGCTATTTCACTGTAGGTGGCAACTCCATGTACCCCACTCTTGCAATAACTTTTCAACATAGTTAGTGGCAAAAAAAAAAGCTCATTAATTCTGATTTTTGCATGGCTTGCCCGGTGCCATTGCATTGCATGGCATTGTAAATAGTCCTCCCAACCAAACTCCATACTGAAAATATTTTTTTAAAAGATGTGTTTTGTAAAGTTTTAGTTTCTTAAAGTCCGACAAATAGGGCTTGGGTTGAAAAATACTGGAATTTTCTTTTAAAAGAACTCCCTGCTCTCCCTTTCCTCCTACAAAAACGACCCAGCTCCCTCTGTGAGTTGTACATATTTGCAGACTTATAGAGGACAAGACTTGAGGGCTGAAAGTGTGCTGAGAGGATGTTTTCCTAAGATGCCTGTCCATTGTACTGTATGTCCCAGTTTGGCATTTATGTTCAAAGGACGCTGCCTGTGTCTGTACGTGTGTCTAAATGTAATGGAGTAATGTACTCCTGTTCAGATAAACACCCCTCTATTTGTTCCTTGTCTTTAAACCCAAAACACAGGCCTGTGACTGCAGTCTGGAACTCCTTACTCAAGAAAATGAAGTGAGTGCTCCTGACAGTATTCCTTATAAAAACGCACAAAATAGTCAACTGAAGGAAAAGTTATAAACCTCTTTTCTTATAATGCCTGGCATGAAGGTATGCTATATCAAATGTTTGCATTCCCCCTTTAAATGTGGCTCCACTGTAACAAGATCCAGATGTTATAAAGGGTGGCTGGCTCACTTTAAAGTGTCATAAACCTGTTAGCTGCGAGTCAAAGGAAAAAAAAAACATTGTGCAGGCATGCTAGGCTAGCTCAGCAATTCAAGGACCCTAATGTCTTAGTAATTTGTCTCGGTAGTAACTTCCTCTCCTCGGAGAGTGTTTACTTGTTGACATTCCAGTTGGCGACTGTTAATACTGGGGTAGCCGCGAAGGCCAGAGGGAGATACCAGGACTCCAGCGCACCTTGTTATATCAATTAAAGAAGTCGGAAGCCCCAGAAGTCTCAGATCTTTGAGCCTGAGCTGCACTTGGAAAGATAAATATGGACAATGCCATCAGTCTTATCTGTGTTAATTTCTGGTATATTTCAAATTAGAAGACCAGTAATCTCAAGTAAGACTTTATTTACCTAAATTCAAATGTAGAACATGGGCACATGTTCTACATTTGACAGGAAGTAACAAAATTAAAGTCTGGAGTGAAGAACAGAGTAGGTGCTAAACAATGACATAGTAATCACTTGGTCTGAAGCTATGGTTCCCAACCGTTCACTAGAATATGATTGATGGATTGTAATAACTTTGATATTGGTCAAAAAAAGCTGTTTGTTCTTTATTTTAATTGTATTAATGACATTTGCATAAGCCTGAGCTGTTTATTTGTTTATTACTTCCTAGCAAATATTAGTATTAAATCGTCAGTTCAATATTCAACAGCATAATCACTTTTTTTTTCCTGATATTGTGCAACCCTATCATGTTCCTCATCTTTAATGTTTTGACTCACAATAAATAAAGAAATATTCCAGTTTTAATGCCTTTCTGCTTAAGGTTCATGCTGCTGTATATAGCCAAGGCACACAAAAAAATGCAATATTTCCTTTAGGCATTATGCCCTTTGCCAGACAATGTTTGATTGACACTATTATTTCTTTGTGGTGCTTGAATGGTTTCTTGAAATAAGTAATGCTTCCAAAACTGATGAATGGATGTTTCTTGTCAGTTTACTACTACTTAACTTGACGTTAGTATTTCTCCTTTAGCTAAAGCCAACTTTTTTTTAACTCTTTGCAAAGTTCTTTGTAGTTGTTTTATAGGTGACTATGGAGATTAGTCATATTCCTTCTGGTAGTAGACACGTTTTTGGCATGACCAGTACAGTACCTGTGTTTCCATGTGTTTTCATCCCTCTTGTATCCAAAGTATACCCAAATAACAGATGTGCTGTTCTTTATATACAGTTGCTCTTAATCGCCCTTTTTTCCCCTTAGAACCCATCTCTCTCTCTCTTTCTACCTACAGTACACATCCAGTGCACTTGACCAAAAGTCACACCCTCGCATATTCCAACTACTGCAAAAACAATAAACAAAATTACAATTTACAATATAAAAAAAATTTTACAATTTAG
>KV751351.1:227914-238429 GCA_001698575.1 Mola mola | reverse complement strand
CCCTTCATAAAAGCAAGAAATCTCTTTCCGTCTCTCTGGGTGTGTATAGAGCCAAAACCATTCGTCAGATTGCCTCCAAACTTGGCAGGTGTGTTGCAGATGACCAGAGGATGTGCATTTGGTGCAGTCTGGAGCGTTGAGTGCTTGTTCTTCTGTCCTTCTGAGGAAAAACTCGGGGAGTGGCAGTCTGCCATTGCACCCGACACTGTGGCCAAAAATGGGATTGCATTTGTTATGGAGTTTAGCCCAACAGGCACAAGTCTTGAACGGGCATTTTACGAGGCATTTAATAGGTTAAAAGCTAAAAGTATAGCAAACTATTAGTCTGGACCAGAGATTATTAAAATTCCGTTGAAAAACAAAGTGTGAATGAGCTAGCTGGAGGTTTCTTTACTGTGTAACATGAGAAGTTAGAAATCAAGCCTTACCTTGACAGCAGAATCACACATCATACACAGCCAATAAATACTTGCTTCAGGTGAGCTGCCGTAATGAGGCAAATAATCTTAATTTAATTTTGGTGAGGAATAAAAACGCGTATTTATAAATGCATTTCTACCAATGATACATGCTTTCATTTAAAATGCATATTTGTTGTGTCTTCTTATGTCTATTTTTGTTGTTGAAGCCATTTTAACCCTTGTGTGGTGTTCAAATTTATGTTACTCCCCCAATGTTTTCCCGTCTTGTGGTGCCACAGCATTATTGGGCTTTAAAAACAATAATGAAGCCAGAGATGCAATAAAGATGCAATATATAGAAATACAATAAAATATGTTTAGAACTTTTTTTTTTCCGGGAACATAATTTGAAATTGAACAGATTCATGCCAACTCATCCGCCCCATGCAACACAAAGCCTATCCATGCCAGCCTATACAACATACGAGGGGCAGAGTTTTACTGTTTGTGGGTGTGTGTGTGTGTGTGTGTGTGTGTTGCTTAAGTATTTCTTGCTCTTGATGCATGTATACTGTGTCTTCCTGTCACATCGCAGCAGTTCTTCCTGTTTGTGGCGGCGGCAACATAGAATGATGAAAATACTTAGATCGGGAATACTGATAACTTACTCACTCACACAGAAAAGCACGCACACACACACACAGAGTTAATCAAGGCTGGAGAGAAAAGTCAGACATTGTACATAAAACTGCATCACACACTTACTTCAGGCTCTGGTGATGGTGCGTCAGGCAGATGGGGCGGCACTATCCTCTTCCTGAATCCTCCTTACGATGGCTGCAGAAGCTGGTGTTTTTGGGAATCACAATTACATAATTTTAGGATTGAAAGATTTGTAGATAAACAGAATCATGTGTTCCCTCTGAACATGTGAGACACCTGTCTGTGCGACTTCTGGTTAGCTTGGGATCATTCTCAGCATTTCATACAACAGTAAACATGAAATGAAAGGATTACTGTGGTCACTACCCAGTGACTCACTGTACACGACATAGTAGCAACACTGCGCACAAAGGGTCTTCACACAAAAAGGCTCAAGTTCACACAGGCTTTCTTTGTGTTGCCATGAAAGTTTCCACTGCCAGGCATGAGAGGCAAGGTATGCAGGCACGTCTAATGTCAGTAAGGCTAGGTGGAATAAAGAAATAAGTGTGGAAATTTTTTTTTTCTTGGACTGCTTCAGAGTCCAAATGAAATACAGCTGTTTTACAGACGGAGCAGTGGACTGCCCCCATCTCTCTCTCACTGCCTCTCTCCGCTTCTGTCCATCAGTTTCATTACAGTGAGATAATTAATAATGACAAAGCTGCACAGTTAACTCAAAATTTTTGAAATTTTTAGTGTCAGGATGACCACAGAAGATACCTTTGGAGCATGGACTATAAATTCATTTCAACAACTGCTTAGCAATCAATTTGTCAACCCCTGTTTTGGTGTGTGTCTCCAAGGCTGCCGCAGTGCAAGCTAAACGCTTATCCAGCATGCTAACATGCTCACAATGATAATGCTGCTTCTAACGTGTAAACAGTATTATGTTTACCAAGTTGCCCATCTTAGCTTAGCATGCTATGTAATATTTGCTAGCACTGAAAAGTTCAGCTGAGGCCGGACTGTGTGGAATCTAACTGTTGAACTAAATACTGTGGTGACGCTCGTGGGTAATGATGGATGCACAGACTCATGCTGTCCTCATGCTGCTAGAAAACAAAGTGATTTCAACAATTAAGAATTAATGGTGTTTTTTTAACATCCAATTCACCCACAGACTCTTTTTCTTCTTCCTCACCTTTTGTCCTGATTCATTGAAGATGATCAACAAGCAGGCACATTTCTGTGCATAAACATTAATAAGGTGCTTTATATGGACCACTTATGGTTAGTTGCTGGTGTGTTGAAGGTGGGATATGAAGTGGATCAATATGCGCATATTTCCAAGTGGATTTGGAATTTCTGAAAGGAATTGAGCAGTTTGATCCATGTACGTGCTCTTATAAATCAGAATATCTTTGCGCATTACTTTTTATAAACTTCTATGAGCATGTACACTTTCACAATATGGATCCTATGCATTGTTTTATGATTGAGACACCTGAAGAGGTGCTTGATAGTAAGGAATCTCTAAAAGTATTACAGTTCATTCGTCGGCCTAAGTGAATGTCAAATTTCATGATGCTCCATTCCAGCCAAAAAGTAGTTGAAGTGCTGGATTAATGGAAAATAAAGATTTTTTTGTGGTGCTCCATAAACCCTGCCCATAGATTATTACATAAATTTAAAAAAACAGGCCAAAAGTGCTACTACTACAATCATAAAATGTAAGGTACTGTATTCCACTTTACCTCTGCCTTTTTGACTTTTCTGGCATTTATTTACCAATTGCAGATAATGTGGCTGGACTCCAGCCTGTTGACTGGGACACCCTGGCTGCCGTCCAGCTCCACATCTCTCCACAGGGTCAGTCTTCCTGTGTTTAGCAGAAGGCACTTCAGTTTAGCAGTATGTTTTCAATCCGCTGGTTACATGTACGAGCCAGCGTGTTAATGCATCGTTGGTAGTTTATGTATCGACAGCAAGACATCACAGTGACTCTTTGCATATGAACCATGACGCACTGATTAATGAGGTTGCGTCATCAGGAGTTGTATGTAAGTAGCACATACAAACAAGACATGGTGGTGGCTTTTGTTTGAGAGTGGTTCTTTTTGATTTTCCTTTAAATTTGGATTACAAACATTGGATAATGTTCATTTTGATTAGCTTAACACCATATGATTAAACAAGACACTAGAGTGTCTGCAATGGCCCACATAGAGTACAGATGGTTTTATTTTGTCCCTAGATTTTATGTACACCAACAGAATTCTGGGGCTATCCTGTAAACATTTGTTCTTCATCATTACTGTGTGCTACATCGCTGACGGAATATTTTTGAGAAGGCAGGAGGATACATTTGAGTAGCGGGTAAATGTTGTATCCCAGGAAGGATTCCATGTTAGTCCAGTGGAAAAGTTGTTGCAGTGAGAACACGACAGGCTTTAACCTGTCCCAGCACACTATGTGCTCAAAAGGCTTGACCGTAGAAAGTTTAAAATGTGTTTGGGAAACACAGATGCTTCACTTTTAAAGGTGGAATTTGTTAAATACAAACACTATCACAAATACTATCACATCAGTATTTGAAGATCCAGGAACCCTGACACACCAGTATTTGATGAACTGGGAATGAGCCTCAACATCTCCCACATTGCAGCTTTAAGCCCTCGGAGGTTATGATTTTACCATCAGAGACAAATGTTTCCCATGAGGAGAAAATAGCTTAAATGTGAATTTCCCACCCAGAATCCAAAGGTGATCAAGAACTTTCCATTGCTGCTGCTTCACTCTGGAACTTTGTGTAAAAAATAGTTTGGCAGGCCACCTATTGCAACTGTCAAATCCTGCCTTTAAAGAGTGCAGTGCAGTGCTGTTTCACAGTGCAACCAGCAGGTTTATTCTAGTGTTTTCATTTGAAGTGGCTATTAACTCCATACAAACAGATTTCTGTTTTATTTTTAAACTTCAGCTCCAGTCAATGCTGGGGCAATTTTTTATGCAGGTCCCTCTTGTTGTGTTATTGAAACACTGCGTGAGTCCAACTGTATCTTTTTAACATGAGTTATCAAACACATGCCTGTATCCTGTGCTAGTCTGTCTCCCCACTACCTGTAACCGATCCCAATCCAGGTTGGGGTTTAATATTGCAGAAATTAAAATTAGCATTCTGATGCATCAACTTGTAGACGACCTTGTACAAGAAGCTCCTCTTCTTTCTGGAAATCTGGAAATACCCCATTGTTAAAATTTGCCACTATATAACGTATAGTACACTAGTTTAAAAGTTGGAAGATAATGGAATGAGCCCTGGCACAGCGAGACAAGACAGGGTGGGACTAAAATAGCACATTTGTAGATTCCCACAACAGAAGGGTATACTCAGGTCTTAACTGTAGTACACTAAAGAACTTTATTTATGCCTTGATTTCATAATGGCATTAAACTCCATTCAGCAAACATATTTAGAATAGAGATGGTGAGAGAAGGAGGCCTGTCAGTGGTATGACAAGACTACATTTTATATCAATGCCCTTATTTTATCAGAAAATTTTATCTGACAGACAATCTAAGGGGCATTGGTTCTAGAAAAACCTCTTTGCTGTAGAAAAGTTGATTATTGAAACACCAATAATGGGTACATTTTTTTCAGTCTGTTTTTAAACTGAGGAACACACATACAGTATGATACCGCTGCTGTGTTTGAGTTCATGTTGTAGTAAACACATAAAAAACACATCTGCTTTGCTCTTGACCCAGAACCTGCAGACAGTCAGCTGCTTGTTTACATGGTGTGAGGTTGTCCTTTAAAAAGTGTTTAAAGTGTTCAGGACCGAGAGGGGGGGTTGGGGTCTCTGATGGAGCTCCCAACATGAGGCTCTCAGCACACATAAGGACAACAGTGGTCTGCATATCCATGTCTAGGTCCTCGGCTGGGCCCCTTTGAAGTGGTCAGACATGATGTTTGCACAGATGTGTGGGTCCAAAGCTGAGAGGCAAAACCCCATGTACCCCTCTGGTGGCCCTGGTCAAATCTCAGACTGGGAAGTCTCTTGTAGCTACGCATTCAGTCCCATCACAAGTGACATAACTTAAAGGGACAGAGCCTTGATTTCATATTCTCAAGGGGAGGAAGACCTATAAAGATGTATGTCCAGCTGGGGACATTTTGTAGCTTCCTTCAATGGAAACAGTAATCCTATCCAAAATGCCAGGGGACATCGTTTGACCCCGAAGGTAGTACTTACTATTCTAGACTTAAACAGATTCAAGAGAATAGTGATCAGCAAAACATCCCAGCTTTTCATAATATAAAGATTATGGTGACATTGTGGAATTGGTCGCACTGAGGAGCTCAAATGCAGTGCCAACCTTATAGAAGCAGCACATTTGTGGTGCACAGAGCCATGTTTAAAGCACTGACCTGGGAAAACAGCTTGTTGTGAAAATACTTTTAGGTTTTCACATGGTGAAAATGTTCTGACCTGTGGTTCCACCTTCATTAGTAGTCACATGAATGGGGCCGTAGTAGAACACAGCATTTCACTGACGTCCGATGCATGTATTTCACAGTATTTCTCATATTGTCACCTTTTTTCTCTGCACTGGGGCATTATCACTTTTGGATGTGCTCGCTTAAATTTCACATTAATGTATAAGCTCATCTAACTAAAATCTCAGCTTGTTTATAACCTGTATGACTGACTGCAAATATTTCAAGTGTTAGAGTAAACTAGCAAGAGAAAAGGTTGCATTAAAGCTTTACATTTTTGACACCGCAAATTTTTAGGCAAGCTTGATATTCAGCAGTACAAGTGTATTTAAACTGTTTAGTATTTTCTTAGGCTATATACAAGCTTCCTGACTAATAAAATGTTACAGGTTTCCACAAATTCTCTCTTCCCATTTAATCCGATATGAAGCTTGGTCCATCCACAGAAAGATCTTTATTGCCTTCTGTGAATATACACCAGCTGCCCCACCTCGCTCTGCTTGCCAGAGGCAACTTGCACAGTTCTAATGAAGTCAAGTAAACATCCTGTCTGTCGTATAGTGTTTAGCATTGTATCACGTGGTTTTGCTGGTTTCCAGAATGTTGTAGGGCAGAGAAGATCAGGGCAGATTAACTGCAGCGTGGTTTTATGTTGCCTGGCAGTGAGGAATGATGCCGAAGTGGACTGGTGCTGATTTGTTTCTCTGTCGTATGGCCTACATATGTGCAGTGTTATTTCTACGTTTTACTGGTAGTCTTGTTGCGTATTCATGAGGACAAATGTTTTCTATTGATACTTGGCAGAAGAGATGCATAGCATGTCTCGCTTCAGACATTAAGGCCTGCTAAAAAGGTTTGTTGAAAAAAAACACATTCTAAGTAATTTCATTTTTGAACGAAAAGCTTTGATGTACTTTTTATTAACTCTCTCCCCAGTTGCACAACATTTGAGCTACTGCTCCTAAATTTTATGTTCTCCTGATGAAGATACTGATCTGTGGAATGACCTCTGTTGTATGTTGCAGGAATACAGGAAGGTACGGAGTGCACCAAGTGTAAAAACGACTGGGCCCTGAGGGCAGCCATAGCTCTGCTCTACGTGCTCTGTGCCCTCCTCACCATTGCAGTGGCTGTGCTGGGATATAAAGGTGAGTTTTGACATGTTTTGGTCACTTCTTACGCATATGTGAGAAATTAGACATTGACACACAAAACAAATTTGTTTTGCAATGCTGTTTGACACTTTGAACCAGGGCATCCATATTAAATAATAAAAGAAAGAAATTAAAGTTATTATCACATTGTCGAGTTACACACTATAGCTTTATGGTTCCAGTCAATATTACCTCTACAGTGAAACATGTAGTTCAAACAACGGACATCTGCATTCACCTAGTGGGATAATGACTTCATTCAAAACATTGTCTACAAGTTAAGATCTAAATCGGAATTGTGCCTTGTAAATGCTGTCAGGATTGTTTTGGGTTTCCAGCTTCGGGTGTGTGATAGCCTGGAACCCATGTGATTTTGATGGTTTGGCTCTAATGTCTACCAGATGACCATGCAGCAAATACCCATAGCTTAACAACCCAGAGTAGATTTTATGGCTTGGTAGCAATTTGGTGTCCCGTGAACCACAGGTTGACTCACAAATTTTCTGCAGGTGTCCAAAACATTTTTGCGTTTGCAAGAAAGTAGTGTAGGCTAGGCTCTCACTTGGGTTTTTCTCTTCTACTCTTTTTGAACAGTTGATACTGGAGCTCACAAGTTAATAAATACAATTACATAAAAATGTTTCCCTGGTTGTCTAAATTGTCCCATTTGTTAAAACCTTCAAGCACTGTTTGTGTTACCTGCTGTGTCTGCTCCTGCAGCAATGATCTCATTGGGTAACTGTGTACGGCTCATAATTTGGGTCACAATAGGCAGCCAATAAGCCTTACTCAAATTAGCAGCCTTACATAACTCATAATACTTTTTTAATACAGGAACACTAGGTTGGATGGAATGTGAGAATGTATGTTTGGAGGAACTTAGTCAATGTAATCAAATGTTAGCCGCTGTGCTGTAAATTATGTATGTAATGTACTGATTTTGATTTTTTTCTGAATGTTCTAATAGTTCTGAATTTGGAAAGAGAAAAAAAAAAACTCTAAGCATTTGACCAACAGCTCTTGGAGACTAGACTTGTCCCCAATGCATGCGATGGTTTTGTGTTTTTTCACTTCTGGAATTATTAGAGAGAAAGTTTCAGAGGTTTCCCAGCACAGATGTTGGAATCCAACAGAAAAACAAACCATTACTGCTGTACCAGAAAATTGAGATTTGTATTGATCAACAGTTATACAGTTGCCTGGTTACGAAAAACGACGGAAAGTCTTCTCTTCAACCTGTTCAACATTCTTTCTTCAAATTTTCTGTTTGAGTTTCCAGTTATTTTCTAAGGAGGAATGAATACAGCAGCACCCTCTGCTGGTAAAAAATTAGTTTTACAAGTATGAGGTCTTCCTCTCACCAAACACTAAGAAAAAATACTTTTTATGATATTGTAACTTTATCTTAAATCGGGGTCTTTTAAGGCATTTAGAGTGTACTGATAAATTTACATTACAGCCTCTCTTTCTTCTTTTACCAGTGGTCAGGAGAATGGACAATGTCACAGAGGGTATGCAGAACTATGGAGGGAAGATTAATGCTGTGGAGACAGACTTAAAGAAACTAGGTAAGTCTCACTAACACAAGACTTGATATCAAAATGGAAACTTTTAACCTACAATAGTTGTGAAGAACAATTTAAATGGACACATTTGTATACCTTTTTCCACAGATCATCAGGCAGGACAGAATAATTCCACAAGTGAAATCACAACTTTTAAGTCAGACCTGGAGGCATTACAGAACCAGCTAAACGATATTGCCCTCAGGGCAACCAGAAACAGGGGCATGCTGGATGATCTCCGGATCACAGGAGAAGACATGAAAAATGGTCATGTTTCCCTGCAGAGTTTTCTCGCGAGCAATTCTGCATCACTGCGTGGAGTCAACCAGACCCTGGCCTCCTACAGTGGCATGATTGATGATCTCCAGACAAACACTGCACGACTCCAGACAGAGATACAAGGGCAGGTCAAAGTGCAGAGCCAGACCCAGGTTGGTGTCAGTGCACTAAACATCACGCAGTCAAAGCAGCGAAATCTACTCAGTATGCTGCAGAAGACAGTGGATGACACAGGCCAGGCAGTACAGAAACTGAGGAATGACTACCAGGGATTGCAACAGACAGCCAGACAGAACCGGGCTGACACAGAGTGGCTAAAGGAAAAGGTCGGGAACCTCCAGGTCTTGGCCGCCAACATCTCTGCCTTGGCCAGATCCAATGGAGACGCACTTGATGACTTGGGTGCTCAGCTTAGCACACTAGCCAGCCAGATCCATAATGCCTCAGCTCTTGCTGAGGGGCACGACCAGAGCCTGCATAAGCTGATGGACCACCAAAGAGACCATGATAACGCCACTTCATCAAAGTTTGATGAGATGGAAGCTCGATTAGATAGACAGGAAGATGACATGAATCGCGTGACTGGAAACGTGAGTTATTCCACACAACTGCTAGGCACCATCACCTCTGACCTGAACAGCCTGAGGTCCTGCGCTGAGACAGTGTTGAAACATTCAGACCAGTTACTGGGGCTGAACGGGAGTGTCACAGATATCCAGGCAGAGAGTAAGGAGCTGCAAACCCAGCAGGATGAGCTGACAGCCAGGTTGGACAAAGAGGTCAGCAGACTCTCAGTGGTGATGGAGGAGATGAAGCTGGTAGACAGCAAGCACTCGCAGCTCATCACCAACTTCACCATCCTACAGGGTAAGTACAGAAGGTGTAGTTGATTAGATCAGATTTAATTTAGAATGCACACAACACTCATCCAAAAATAAACAGATCAGCCAAAACATCAAAAACCACCTGCCTATTATTATATTGGTCCATCTCATGCGACCAAAGCAGCTCTGTGACCAGTCAGGACATGGACGGGGAAGGGATGTCTGGTCAGAGGTTGCTCTCTGGTATCTGGCAGCAGGACGCTGGAAGTGCATCATTTGGGCTTTGTTGGAGAGGAAGCATAGCCATTATTCTGCCCATGTTACATCAAATGCCCTTAATGCTCAATTGGATTTGGATCTGGGGAGTTTGGAGTTCAGGTCAAAGCTTTGTGCTCTTTGTCATGGTCCTCGAGCCATTCCTGGATCTTTTTCATGTTCTAGCATGACACATTAGGGCAGCAGGCTACATCAAAAAATAACATCCACATGAATGACAGGATCTAAAGATTACAATATTGCATTGTAATGAAATTATCATTGTTATTCACTTGTCACTGGTTTTAATGTTGTGGCTGATCAGTGTTAGTTCCTGAGTTTCCCTTATATCTTCTATATTGAATCAGCTCTTTGCTCCAGGGGTCTGATCCTCAGCCTTACAGGTATTACTCTAATAGGTGGATTCTGAGGGCTGTTTTTAAACTGGCCACGAGGAGACACGCCTCTAAATGCCTACTTCCAGATGTCCACCCTGCTTCGTGGTATAGCATTTGACTGAAAAGCCATCGAATCCAATACTAATGCCATCCATGGCCCACAACGGCAGCTCTCCTCTAAATGATCAGTGCTAAGATTGAATAAGCCCTAAGGATCTGTTTATTCAGTTGGCTAAAGCAAACTATCAGAACCTTTAAGAATAAGATTACCCTTACAGGGTAAAAAAATCCAGTGGCCAAAATTTTAAATTTAACTGCAGAGTTAAAAGGTTACTTGCAATTTTTGTAGTGGCAACGCACATAGCTCAACCAATTAGAATAAAAACAATTAATTATGAGTACCAAATTATTTAGAATCAAACAGATAAAAATCTAAATAGTTGATTGAGTTTAGTAGGTGAAAAAATTTTTACAATTTTTGATTTTACTGTGGATA
>KV751351.1:200654-227616 GCA_001698575.1 Mola mola | reverse complement strand
CTCAGCCTTCCTACTTCTATTTACTTTAAGAATAAGACACCAAACCAATAAGAGTAACTGTATTAAGTTCTAGTGCATCACATCCTCTGGTTAAATAATTTAAATTTGGGCCCGACAGAATGAAAGGATTTAAATGAAAAAGAATAAATTTGAGTTGGATTTTTAGTAGAATTACCTCTGACAGCTTCTGGCACACTGTTGTACCAGCTAAACAAGCAGGAAGGCTTACGTCTGCTAAATTTCATAAAAATCTGCCCATTAGAGTTTGAGTTAGGGCAAAGCCTTAAACTGATCTAGAACCACAGACAAAATTTTTATTCAAATCCACTTTTTAATTCTTGAGTGACTTCCAGGTTTGGTTTGGCTCACAAAAAAAAAAAAAAATCATCCTTGAGTCATACTTGGCTACACACCAAATTTTATTTCTAAATCTGTGCACAGCTTTTTGGGTTATTTCGGTAACATAAGCCACATTTCCACCAAGCAGTATGGTTCAATTCAGTTCGGCACGTCACACTTGGGAAGGGTACGCTCATTACAGGCGTGTGTTTCCACTTGCAACCGTACCATTACCTGGTTGCCTGGTTAGCCTGACTGCGCCAGCTACAGTAGTACTAGAAGCGTGACATCATAGAAATGTGACACAGTGTATCCCTCAAATAAAGTCAGTGAAGAAACCATAACAACACTGGAAACAATGGAGGACATTATGCATTTTGCTGTGTTTCTGGTCGGCAGATGTTCTGTTTATCACACAAAGTAGACCAGTTCTGTTTGAGAAACAACTGCAGAGCACATGGATAAAAACGACCTAATCATTGCAGGGAAGTGGTGAATCTGTCACTGTCAACCAAACAATGGAAATGCAAATAAATGCGTACAAGACCAAACCAAACTGAACATACTGCTTGATGGAAACAGAGATATGCGAACTCATGCAAGCGATTAATATACTGTACCCTTGTCCAAAAGTGCTGGCAGAGGTAATAATAAACAAGAAATATGTGGTACGTTTTGAAAAATGTCAAGACCTCGACAGTCAACAGTAACAGTGCATTGTGACACATGTGGTCCACTCATCTGCTGTTATTATGTTTTAGGTCCACCAGGGCCAAGAGGTCCCAAGGGGGACAAGGGCCCTCAGGGGCCAGTGGGCCAGTCAGGAAAAAAAGGTGATAAAGGAGACAACGGTATGCCAGGGCTGGTTGGAACAAAAGGAGAAAAAGGTGTTAGCGGACCACCAGGTGCAACTGGACCAAAAGGAGCAGCTGGGCCACGGGGTGTTCCAGGGCCTAAAGGTTTGAGAGGGTCCAATGGCCGACCTGGAAACCCTGGTGAAAAGGGTGACCCAGGGCTTGCGGGACTTCCTGGTAGGGATGGACAACCAGGGGAAAGAGGACCAATAGGGCCACAGGGGCCCGTAGGCGAACAAGGACGACCAGGGATTATGGGTCCTCGAGGGTTTGTTGGACCCATTGGACCTGCTGGTATTCTGGGACCACCAGGTATACCTGCACATCCACCGCCTCCATTTTCTAAGCCTCCTCAGTCCACTCGGGGCCCTGAACCAGCCAAACCATCAAAACGTCCCATACTAGCAGAGGAACCTCAAGGCCCTGTGTCCAAGCAGGCCCAGCCTCCTCCTGCCATTACTCCAGCCCCTGGTGAGTTCCATGACTATATGAGGGGAGAAAATTGGTTTTAATCATATGAGGGGATTTTATTTGCCTTTTGTAATATCTGTTAACGACTCATTCCAGGTTGCCCACCTGAGTTCAGGAGGTTTGGAGACAGCTGTTATTACTTCTCCTCTGGTTATCAGATACTCAACTTTGACGAGTCCAACCAGTTTTGTACTAATGTGTCAGCTCATCTGCTCATTATTAATGACGATGAGGAGCAGGTAAATGAAATTAGAAACTTGAAGACAATAAAACTTGAGGACAATAAAACCCTTGATACCCTTGTTTTGCTCATAAAATAATGGTTTTCTTGTGAAATGTATTTTTCTCTTCTATCCATAGCAATTTGTGACAAATACAATGACAGGAAAAGGCTATTTCTGGTTGGGGCTTACTGACAGGGAGAATGAAGATGTCTGGACGTGGGTGGATGGAACTATACCTGTATTCAAGTGAGTAAACCAGCCTAATTGTCAAACGTAGAAGAGACAATTCTAAAAAAGTTAAAAATTGAGGTTCCGACAATATACAGTATGTCACTACTGTGAGTTGATACTAGGACTTAGTTACACAGACATTGACCAACTCAAAGCATCATGATTTGACAATCTGGGGCTCAACAAATTAAGCAAAATTTGTCCAGAATTGTCTTCTTCTTTGCTTGCTCAAATACAATTCTTTGATCAAGCAACAGGCTCATATGAATGTGAATAGCTTGTTTGATGCATGCAAGTATAAGACAGTGTTGTTGCTCACAGGAAGTGGAAGCCTGGCCAGCCTGACAACTGGACTCATGGCCATGAGGACGGTGAGGACTGTGCCGGCCTTATTCATAACGGTTACTGGAACGACTTCTACTGCATTGACCGCATCGGTTTTATCTGCGAATGTGCCTCTGAAGGTCAGTAATTTCTATGAATAAGACCTTTCAAAAATTCTTACATGCCAGTATGTGTCTGTATGTCTGTGCATTTGGCAAGATTCAGTTGACAATATTCTAAAGTTTTGTTTTAACACTGACAGATCATTTGTAAGGGCAGTGTTTGTATGCATTTGCATACTCAGTATGTGGTACTTAGTCAACGCTATAATTGTTCAGGATGTAAGTTTTTAAAAATGAACCGCAGATGGCTAATATCCCGGAACCAGTTGGGCTTCGTAGTTTTCTTTTTAGCAAATGTTAACCCACAGAAAAGTAAGTGACTACTTTCTGCTGTGTATTGAGACACTTTTGGTCTTCTGGCAACTTCTGCCAGAAGTAAATGGAACTGATTCAAAATAAACCTTAGCTCCGACTGGCCAAATAGTTACAGCTAAAGGTCATCCTGTTCTAGAGCTTTTGTGCATATCATATTATCTATGTCTTTGGCAAATTTATAGGCAGTTTGCCTGTTAGCTCTGCTGGGACTTCTCATTCTTGTTCTGGAGCAATAGATGTCAGTGAAGGAGCATGTTACCCTCTGTGACAGTATGGCTCTTTTATGTACCTTTTAGTAGCTTTTGGAGGGACAAACTTTAACAGAGGATTTACTGGTGACAAATACCACTGGTAACACATGAAGAATATTGGTGGTGGTCTGTGTAAGATTTGTCAACATTCAACCAACATTCTCTTTATGTTGTGAGGTATCTTATTAAGCTTTAAAGTGGAAAATGTTTGCAGTGAATCAGAAACCTTAGTATTTACTTTTACATTACAATTGAGAATTAACAACATTGGACATGCATGGTTTCCACTGAACAGACTCGATAAAGTTTCATTGTCTTGGTTGTGTCCCCAACATCTTGTGGTGCAAGATTTTTACCTGGGTGCAATCATCCTTATAATAAGACTGCAGATGACCATATTTAGTTATGTAATCAATATCAGCATGTATGCAGGTTTTAAAATGTTTCAACATTGTTGTTTTCCTCTTCACAGTGAAAGTTCCAGTTTTATAGCATCCATCCAGCACAGAGTGAGCTGTGTGAGCAGTGAAGAGGCTGAAGTAGAGCTAAAAGATGTGAGGATTGTGAAGGGCATGAGAGGGAGCGCAATGTGTCAAGAGGACTCTGAGAAAGCCAGTTCGGTCAAGCCCCACTGAGACTTGGACTGATCTTTAAGGCACCTTACAACACAGTATGGCGCAAAAGACAGAGCATGCACACACCCAGTCTACTACAGTGTCGTATATGTACTGAAGCAAATGTGAAAATATTATACTAAAATATACTACTTTTATTCTGGGCTATACTAAGTCTTTATTTGGTACATCCACTGTTGTACAGGTGTTTCTGTTAATAATAATTTACACAAGACACATTGTTTGGGTTTGGACTTCATATCATGGGGAAACTTCAAAATCTTTACACTCAAATATGTATCAGAGTATTATTTTGTTGATACATGAGCTATTTTTATACTATGGAGCACTACACAGACTGAGAGTTTAAAAAACTCTCCTGGGAAAACAATGTGTGCCTACTCACTGTCGAATGGCTGGAAACTAAAAATGAAGCCAGTGTAAATTTCACCTTTCTACAATCTGAAATGTCAGTCTTTTTTGCTTTGTTTTTGTGAAAAGGTGCTCAGTGTGAGCAGTGCTGCTGGTTTATGAGGGAGAGTATTACTTAGATTTTAGTGTTTATGGTATATGTCAAATATTAAAAACATGTATGTGTTGTACGTGTACATTTTTTTTTTGTTTTTGCATTACATAAAATACAATGTCAAATATGTTACATGTTTATAATTTGTATAATCATGTGTTATAATTGACCTTTTAAACCATGTAATTTGTAATCTGCCTCAACGCTCATTATGACTAAATGAAATCCCCAAATTTTTATGGGCCACAATAAAATGAGGAAAAACTCCTCACGGAGTCAGTGCTTTCTTGTCCTGTGAAACAAATTCATTTTAAAGGTAATGTATAAAAAGCAGTTTATCTGGTGGACTGTGTATTTGTTGTCATGTGTCACTATGTGTGATGCCCTCATGATTTTGTCATTTGACACATCACGACGGTACATCATCCTGATACATCATCTGTTATCAGGTTATCATATTCATCCCCACCGTCTAAATTTAGAGATTTACATATATTTATATGTACACACTGTTATATACTATAGTTCAAGTGCTATCATCCTGGCCAATTATCAGATCCTATATTCAAAAATTGTTTAACTATCAGACCTTTTTTTTTTCTATGTGACTTTCAATAAGAATAAATGATTTAAAAACATGCACTACTTTGGCTGTGAAGTAGCCTAACTAGTAACTAAATTCATTAAATAAATGTAGTGGAGTAAAACTACAATAAACTTAAAGTAAACTTGCCCCCAGATACAAGTGGAACTTTAAAGTACCAGAAAATGCAAATTCTCAAGTACAATATATAGGCCTCTTTTTTTTTTTTCTTTTTTAGTACAGGTATCTTAAACACTGCGCCTCGGTACAGTACAGTATTTAAGAAACAGTGCTACATTGAGTATTGGCACTTATCTACATAGATAAAGTACATTTTCAGGGGTCCATGGGGGTTGGAAGGAAAAAAAAAATGTGGGTGTATTCCTCCCAACACTAAACACAATTCAGATACCAAGTGAATGAATTACCACATATCAGAAACTTCTTGGCGCCCTGTGGGCAGTCTGCTTCATTAGAGTTTTAAGGCAGAGATCATGACTTACCTTTGATGTTTTGTGATCAAAGGCTGTTTTGAGGGCGTAATAAAACACTCCTGATCGATAATCCATTGCTTCTGGCTCGTTTCCGTCGGCTTCTGTTCCTTTGAGTGCGGGCTGCATCTGAGGGGTGAACTACAAAGCAAGATTACTGGGTTAGAGGTATGTTGAGTCTAAAGCAAGAATTTTTGATGCCGATCTCATATTATTGTGCTTAAAGACAACAGACAAAGGTTCCAATGCCCATGAAATAAACCAAAGAAAAATTGTATCAAATCAGGACCACAAAAAAAATGAAAGATGGTTATTGACTGAAACACCTGAATACTACTGTACATCTTCCACCACAAATGCATATCCTGATAGTGACTATGTTTACATTATTTTAATATGTTATTTTGTAATGTTTTATTGTAGCGTTTAGGGGAAATTGTCATTTCCACAACACAACAGAAAATGTGTTTTTTAGACAACATATTTACATATCCTATATTGAGACAATTAATAGATGGAGTGTTTTGATTCATTTTAAGTGTAATATGAGCCTAAAGAAAGGGATTTAAAACCAGATCATTTCAATCACAATATGCCTTTATGTTTTAATAAGTCACAAGATGTCATCACATAAAAATTGATGGAAATGTGTCATCTTTTAAAAACTAGCAAGCTTAATTTAGCCTGTAGTGCTAATGTTTAGAGTTAGCTTTGAATATATACAAAATACACCACGCAAAGTATTACTTTTCCTATTATGGGTGTCGTCAAATGAAATGTGTTTGGAAATGACAGCCAACAAACATATTCTTGAGTTTACAGAAATGTACCTTGATTTGTTCTCAGACCAGTTGGGGTCATGTAGCGAATTTTGTGCTCCATAATAAAAATAATGACTGTATATACTCTTTTCATTCATTTCTTTTTTTTTTTTCAAATTCCTTTTGCTCTCATGTAATTGAAACACACATAAAGCATAAAGATATGCTTGAGTTTGGGTCATTTTTGCCGGGCCGTAGTGGAAGAATCACACAGAGTAATGAGGAGGACAAACAATCACGTAGTATGTGTAGGTCAGGTGTAAAAGTTAACCGTTCTGCGGTCAGCGCAATGACATAACGTCACATGGTCACCATCACATGACGATGACATGCTGTTTTTTGCACGGCAATTTTTGTCGCTTAAGTCTCATATTCTGTGTTGAACCGAGCAGACAGGCGTATTAGCCGCCGCGTACCTGTCTGTGCCAGACTTGAGCCTGCTCGCTGCCAGCAGGTCAGTGACCAGGGTGCTGACTGTTACCCACAATGCCCCGCTTGTTGCCGTCTTGCGGAGGAGTGACGGTGTAGAATCGGCTCTGCAACATTTGACATTCATTTAGTTGCCGTTACTATGCGTGTGTATTTAATGAAATAAGACAAAGAGGGAAAGAAAACAACAGGGGAAGGCGAGATCTGTTGCTGTCAACACACCAGCAATGCCTCTCTTCACGACAAACCCTTTTGACCAAGATGTTGGTGAGTAATCCGCACTAGAGGCTGTTGGAGCAGGCTAGCTCAAGTAGCTTCGACCAGTCAGCTTTGTTTGTGTTCTCCACCTGTCTGTAGCTTCAATCTTACGCTGAACTCGTAACGTCATGCGCCTGTCTTGCAGTGTTTATTGTAGAATATTAAAAATGAAACTCGCTACTGCATGTTTTTGTTTCCTTCGCTCGTTTGCTTTTGTTTGTTATGATCAGAGCACGTTTGGCTAACTAGCTTGCGACCTTATCATAAGTGGAGATTTTAGTCCGGCTAGCAGCAACATAAAAATAGATGACTGCATCGATAAGACCTCAAACTCTCAAAGGTCGCCATTTAAAGAGTCCACGATATGTACCGATATAAAAATGTATCTTTTGAGAGCTATTATATGAAAAGTTGGTGGCTTGTTGGTGTTACCTTAGTTAGACGTGGTACGCAGGTGCTGTCATCTAAAAACTGAAGCAGCTAGCTCACCCGCTGCCTCCCGTTGCATTATATCGGTACCGTTTGATGAGAATGTCAGTGCAATTAGATGGTGGCGTTTAAAACCCTGAACACACCCTGTTTCCTTTTCTCTCTTTGTTCTGTGTCGAGTGGTTAACCGCTTCATCAGCATGTACAGTGTGCAGGCGGTGGCCAGAGTACACCAGCATACATACAAACCCAAACCTCCTAAACCAGCAGCAAATGCTTGTTTGGTAAATAAAACCTCTGATGCTACCTGTACTTGGCTGGCATGTGTTATTTCAGTGTCATGTTTTTGTAATAATGTGTCGATCGTTTACTTGTAACTACTGGCAGATGCTAAAATTTAAGCTCTATATTTTGTTCATCCATGATGTTGATTTAAAACATCTTCTGCATCTAAAGAACAAATGACATGACAGGGATGTGTGGTTAGTGCAAAAATTATATAAATATTAATTAGGATCATTTAGAAGGCCTTTTCAGTGATTTTCAACACTGTTCACAATGATTTTACACTACCGTATCTCTAAAAATAAGAATATCGGGATTCTCATTCATGTTAGCGACTATATAATACATTTTAGACTCAATACACATAAACCAAAACTTATCAAGCATTATTATTATTGCTTTATTATTGCTCTATTATTATTTCAATCCGAATAATAGCATAGCACACACCCCCCCCCCAAAAAAACACATCTCAAAATATAAGAATATTTAACTGTCAATCCATAAGCCACAGTTATCAAAATGAACACAAAAAGGTGTATAAAGTACATATATCATGTTTTCACTTTGTTAGTGTAATTTCTCAATGTTTGGCATATACAGTTGTCGAAGTGAAAAGGTAAACACGTGTCAGTCAATAGTGCTCTGTGTCAGCATTGTTAAACTTTTTACTTTCGTGTCTTATCATTGTAAGTTTTATATAACCATGTTTCAAATACATGTAGAGAGATGCTTGTACTGCAGTTAAGAGATACTGTTATTGAATCAAAAATGATCTGTATGTCTTGAATTAATAATGAATTTCAATCAGTAACCTAGCTAGTCTCAAATAAAACTAATTAAAACTAAATAAAATTGAACTTTAGATTGGTATTTACTGCAGGGTTGATATATGAGGGGCTGCTGTTATTCCGTCTGTGTCTTTCTACGCGTTATGCTCATTTGTATGACAAAAAGAACGAAACACCAAAGTAGAGGATTTCATGAAAACAGCTTGCAACACCAATCTGTTTCAAGTAGCTTTGTCATTTCTGATTACTGGAGGAGCCTTACCTCTTCCTTAGATATGAAAAAAGGGCTTTTGCAACCTTTCATTATTCTGCTGGTATCGATTGTTGTGCTTCTTTGTGCAGAGAAAGCGACCAGTGAGATGAACACAGCTGAGGACTGGGGCCTCATCCTTGACATATGTGATAAGATAGGGCAGTCACGCTCTGGGTGAGTTAACTGTCTCCCGAAGATCCATCATAAAACTGTCAGAAAAACACATTTATCAGGCATTGCATGATGTTGTAAAAAAAAACATATCCCGGAAGGGATCCAAGGACACCAAGTTTACAAAGAGAAATTTGACAGGAACTAATCTCGTTTTGATTTGTAACATTCTACTGCAGGCCTAAAGAATGTCTCCGCTCCATCATGCGACGAGTGAACCACAAGGATCCCCATGTGGCCATGCAGGCACTGACTGTAAGCAGATAGTAAATAAACAACTATATCTTGCATAAGTGCGATTGTTGAGTTCATGGAGGTGTCATGTAGTTTAGTGTCGACTGCCCTTGATACACCTTTCACTGTGATGTGAGCTAGTGACCCACTGTATTCTGTGATTGTTTTTGTGTTGTGTTTGTCGCTTAGTGAGTCCGACTAATGATTTGTAATGCTGTCCTCACAGCTTCTTGGTGCTTGTGTCTCTAACTGTGGGAAGATATTCCACTTGGAGGTGTGCTCCAGAGAGTTTGCGAGTGAAGTCAGTAACGTTTTAAACAAGGTAATTTATCCTTTTTTTTTTTTCTCCTTTTTGTTTTTTTAAAATGTACCATTTTGTTCTCATGAGATCCATTAGTTGATGGTGTGTATTTGAAATGAAGTCATCCTTCCTCCAGCTCCTTGTTCTCATGATGTATTTTTTTTAACAACTGTCCCCAGGGTCACCCCAAAGTGTGTGAGAAGCTGAAAGCCCTGATGGTGGAGTGGGCAGAGGACTTCCGCAACGATCCCCAACTCAGCCTGATCTCAGCTATGATCAAGAATCTACGCGAGCAAGGTGTCACTTTCCCAGCTGTAGGGTCCCAGGTATGTCATTTTAACAATGTTAGGGGTGCACTGGTGTTTAAGATCCATACCATATAACTGAAATGTTGATTGGGGGCCTTTGTTGCATATGTCATTAAGGGAAAAAAATGACAACAATGTTTCATGCAGTTGGGGATTCAATGTTGTTTTGATTAAAAGACTCCTGATATGTCCTTTTATTTGTTCTACTTACTCACCGTAGAATGTGATTATTTTTGTTTAAGGCTGCAGAGCAAGCAAAAGCAAGCCCCGCTTTAGTTGCAAAGGATCCCTCCACCTCAACAAACAAAAAAGAGGAAGAAGACTTGGCCAAAGGTACTTTTTTTTCGCTCTCATGTGTCAATAAATAAAACATAACATGCATTTTTAATTCATTATTTCTTTGCATTCATTATTTCTGTTTATGCTGGATTATGGCTTTGTAAATGGTCAAGGCTAAGTGCACAATTTCCCATATCTGTCCTTTTTGTGCACAGCTATTGAGCTCTCACTGAAGGAGCAGCGTCAGCAGCCGCAGACATCTCTGTCAAGCCTTTACCCAAACACCTCCAGCCTGCTTTCCTCACACAAGTCCGACGGCAGGAAAGTCCGTGCCATCTATGACTTTGAGGCCGCCGAGGACAATGAGCTCACATTCAAGTCAGGAGAAATCATCACTATCCTGGATGATAGGTGAATTTTTAAAAATGCAAATGATAAAGTGATAAGCGGATAAAAGCAGCACACAAGGATTTTTGAGGGCAGCTAGGAGTTGTTTGAGGACTGTGCTGAATGCCCCTTTCTCAGAGCACAACACAAAATACCTCTCAGGTATCACTTTGTTACATCTAGACCTAAGTGTTGAGCAGTGTCTGTCTTCTGTAACATCGTGAAAGATTGAAAATATCCTCATTAAAATGGTATTAAGTGGAAAAATAATCTGCTCATTTACTCTATAGAATCTTTAAATCTTAATGCAACACTGAGAAGACAACATCTGGATTGAAGTCCTGGTTCTTTTTATTTCAGCGACCCCAACTGGTGGAAAGGGGAAACGTACCAGGGAGTGGGGCTGTTCCCCTCCAACTTTGTCACCGCTGACCTTACTGCAGAGCCTGAAATGAGTGAGAGCACACACATACAGAACACACCCATATCCAATTATGCCATCTGTAGTCCTTTGATAGCCAATTGGGCCCATTAGCAACATTATTTTATCGATCCTAGAGTGGGAAATACTTAATCACTTAAATGTGGATGGTGATAAAGTACCAAAATACAGGCATTGGTTTCATTGATTACATAGAAATAATTGGTCACATGCAATGACAACAAAACAAAGCTTCTATTTCTGTGAAGCTATACAAGAACAAATTTTGAGTATCTGTCATGTTGCTAGTCTTTCCTCGTCTCGTCAGACCTGTTGTGAAATACTTAAGTATGATACATGCGCTACTCATTTTATGACGTTGCAATGCATTAAACATCTCCTTTATTGCTGTTGTCCTCTCAGATGTAGTTATGTAGTAGCATTATATAGAAAATTTGAGCCCAGGTAGTTACAGTAGTTGTAAAACCCATTACTGTTTATAAATGTTTATAAAGGTTTTATAGTACTTACTGGTACATAAAGCAATAGTTGAATGCAAATTTGCCAAATATTGTTTATATACGGGCTGAGCAATACAGTATATACAATATATATTGTATTATGATATAAAGATATATATACAGTATATATGTCATCTGTTGCATAACATTCTATCATGATATCACAAAAGTAGGACTGGGTGATATGACATTATACTGTATAGTGTGGGATAAGAGACAAATGCCTATCAATAGATGTTTTTTCGAACATTTTTGTCGCCTTTTTTGAAAAGCAGTGGCTACAAACTGAGTTATGGCAGCTTTTTGCATAACCTTTGCTCCTGCTTTACATTCTCTACAAGTTGTCTCAAGTAACAACAAGCAGACATGAAGGAGCAAGATGCAGAAATCTCTCTGCAACAATCCAAGACAGAACAAGACTCAGCCTAAGCCAAAACAAGGCATGGTGAAGAACTAGTATTTAAAACGCTTGCTAATGAAAAGAAATCAACTGCATTAACACATTTCAACCTATAGTGGGCAGTCACTGTATTTATGGCACAATATTTAGAATTCCAATATTTTGCACTAAAACGTCAAGATTTGGAGCTGAATCAATCAACAACACTACTACTTTCCGACTGAAAACAGTGGTTTTGGTATTTAGTCATTCTAATTCACAGGATTGTCATGACGTATGTGGTTATTTTGTATGGACATTTTATAATGTTTGTATAGGTTCTCAGTCATCCACCTAAGAAATTTTATACAAGAATTAGCAGAAATTTTACTATACTGTGATATAGTTACAACAGGTTGCACAAAAATGTGTTCAACAAAATATGAAAATGGCATTTCCAGATAGCTCGTATTCGATTGTAACCTATTATGATTTGTGCTACAATCTGACTATTCCTGAATGTCAAGTCTGTGCACCCTGGTCTCTGATGGATATCTGATTATTATGGTGTTTTCATTTGCTGCTTACGCATCTGCTGCTGCTGAAATCTACAGTCAAGACTGAGAAGAAGACGGTACAATTCAGTGAGGACATCCAGGTGGAGACCATAGAGCCTGAACAAGAGCCTGTATATATAGATGAGGTAAGTTTGCTTCTGTGAATACTAAGATGGTTAAATCTGAGTACCTGCCACTTAAAAAGTGTCACCTGCTCGAAAGAGACACAATAAATTCAAATGTCATACAGTAACATACTCCGAATTTATAGTTTGTGAAATTGAGTGAAACATCACTGCACTCTTTCAGGACAAAATGGACCAGCTGCTGCAGATGATCCAGAGTGCAGATCCCACAGACAACCAGTCAGACAGCGCTGAGTTACTCCAACTGGAAGGTGAACTGAATTTAGGGTTTGAATAAATAAAGTGAATGTGAATGAGACAAGCACCAAAGCTGGTGCAGTTTGTTTAGGTGAAAGAGGATTATTGTTGAGCACAGATGTGTTTTGTTTTTTTGTTTTTTTCTTCAGGTGCCTGTAATCAGATGGGCCCCCTCATCGACCAGAAGTTGGAGGATATAGACAGGTACGTGGTAAACTATAAAACTTGTAACGGTGTCTCATTCACACACTCCAAAAGTAGTTAAACAATTTAAACCACGTATTGTGTGTGTTTGTCTCTATCATCAGGAAGCACTCGGAGCTGTCGGAGCTGAACGTGAAGGTGATGGAAGCTCTGTCTCTGTATGCCAAGTTAATGAACGAAGATCCAGTTTACGCCATGTACGCCAAGCTGCAGAGCCAACAGTACTACATGCAACAACCAGCCAGTTCAGCACAACAGGTACAATCCTCATGGAGCTGTCAACCCATGAAAAGAATACCTGAAGAGAATACAACTTTCTGTCATACATGTGGGGATGCCACAGGTCTTAACCCTAATGTGTTTTAAAGATTTTTAGTTTGCCTGGTTTAATGTGTGATAAAGCTGGTATCTCATGAAACCTTTAATGGACATTCAAGCTATATACATAATTTCATATATTTTCAGGACAACCTGGGCTCTCAGATTATTCTTGCTGCAGTGATGTTACTTAAATGTATGTCATAGTGATGAGACAAAAGAACACAAAATGGAAATTGAATGTCCCAGGTGTTTTTAGAAATAACTACCACTCGCACTAATGTTAAACAAGCTTTTTTTTTACGGCTTAATCTGTCCTCCCAAGTCAGAATCAGAAAGTTTGTGTAGCATCACTGATGCCATTTGTTGCTTTTTCACAGCTTGTTCAAAGGTCCTACGTTATATTAAATGGTCCGCATCTGCTCTTCTGGCATCACATTTGGTTATTTCAGCTTCTTAAATAACTGAACTAAAATGTGTAAAAATAAAAAAAAAAAAACAGTTGTTTAAGGAGCTTCAAGTTCATGAAGTCATCCGTAAATGAGGCAAATCGTGATTGGGCGCAATCGTCTTTGGAGTAGATGGTTTAGAGGTGTTTATTCAAAGTATTCCGTAAAACCTTTTTTACTGATTGTGCCACTTTTCTTAGCTCGCTGTCAGAAAAGGTGGAAAGTGTTGTGGCATCTGCAGACCTCAAAATCAAACCAAAATAATCTTGATGGTGTTCAGTTAGACTCCGGAAGTAAAAATGTAGGTTTGGGTGTATCGTCCCTTCATAGGAACATTTTAAATGTTGGCTTTAGGATGAATGAAGTGCTCAGAAATTTGAGATCGCTTTTAGAGTCTAAAAAATAAATAAATAAATAAATAAATGCTATGGAAGGATTCAGTTTACTCACCTGTACTGTGACATGTTACTTTTCTACACTGCTGTTGATCCTGCTACGTTCTTCATTAACACTCGGCACGTTCTGTGTGCGCGTTGGTACCTACAGATGTACCCAGGTCAGCCTGCGTCAGGGTCCTATGCCATGACGGGCACCGCACTGCAGGGTTACACGGTTCCCATGGAGCAGCTCCCAGCTGGAGCTCCTCTACCCGGTCAGCCAGCCCCCAGGTGAGGCTCACTTACCCCCATCCTATTTCAATATGCACACAATTGAATTTGTGTAGCACTGTAACCCTAATGTTATTTATTTTATTTTTTTTGATCAGCTGCCACATTTTGCAGGGTTTCCTTTTCCTGTTCATTCAGTAACTATTGTATGAGTGCTGTTACAGTAATATTAGTTACACTTCCTTTTGAGGTTTTCTTATATTCTTACAATATAGTCCAGCACAGTTGGCGTTTACAGGTCAATGAAAGCAGATCGGTCACTATGACATTATCTGTGATAGAAAATAAATTGAATACATTGACCCATAAATCCCATAAATGTTTTTTATGTTTTTTCTGTTGGAGTTTAGTGGCTTCATCCTTCTACGTGCTGTATCCTAAGACATTCAGCTTGCTGTAGTGTTGTAACCTCACTCCGCTCCTCTCCATAGTGATGTTCATATGTATATGGGCCAGCCGCCAGTCTACACTGCAGCTCCGGGCAGCATGGCCCCAGCAGACGTTCAGTCCTACCAGACGGCTGCCACCGCCCCCGGCCCCGCCCCAGGCATGACGCAGGTGGCGAACTACAGCACCGCCTCCGGCACGAGTATAGCACCTTCTCCAGAGATCCCGCAGGCCCCCTACTCAGAGAAAGCCTTACTATAGGGCCCCTTGAACTCACTCACACATACACCTGCAGCAGACCTGATCAAATAGTGTTTGTAGATAGTTTTTTTTTTTTTTTTTTTTTTTTTTGTTTTTTTTTTTTTAAAAAAAAACCGTTTGCTCACTCTAAATAAATAAACAGTTTACTCTGCAAGTTTAGAAGTGATAATGAGGATTTAATTCTCACCTCAAACCACACATTATTGGAAAAATGGACCCTGGATTTAATAAATTATTATTTTGTATTAATACTCTTCATGTCTTCACATCGATCAGTTGTGAAGGCACAAAGGAATTTAATTGTGCGGTTTTTATTTTTGGCCATCAATTCTAAAGACTAATCGCTTCCGAATCTAAGTCTTTTGGCAATATACATGTTTTTTTAATGCACAAAATCGGACATTTATTGCTTCCTTTTTGCAATTGAACTGTTGTGATAATGCTTTATTTTATGGGTCTGTTATTTTTAAATAATCCCCTTGGGAGGTTCCTGGTAAAACCATAATTCAATATAATATAAAGGAAGCAATCTTTGTGTCATTAGGCTTTAGCTAAACATATTAGCAGTTATTAAATTTTAGAAGAATTTCCTGAAAACAAAACATCTGTTTAAACCCAATTGATGTATTAGTCATTTACTTTCGGGACCTTTATTCTTCATATTCTCTTTATATTCGGATATAGGGGTGACTAGTTATTAACTGCAAAGTAATCAAAATCACAAAACAAGTGAGTACAATATCCAGTATCCAATAAGAAGCAATTATAAACATGAAACCAGTGACAAAACAATACAGTAATGATACATTTTAATGCTGCAGAGATGACCTAGGCCAAACATCTCCAGATGTAATAAAACATTCAAATGTCATATCAACATCAGTGAAAATGAAAATTGTGATGCAAAAATTATGGTTTTTCCACCAATCATCAATCATGTCACAATATCTGTCAAAATACTTACAATTAGATTTTTCTGACGATATCATGCAGCTCTAATTTAATGATTTAATTGGAAGTCAATTTAATGGAGTTATAATGTTTTACCCATCAAATTCCATAACATTTCCCTTGAGACTTCCAATGAAATAATTTAGAAATCACAGACCTTATTAAATGAAGGGTTACCAAAAATTGAACAATTGGTGTCACTAAAATCTAACAAGCAAATATATATACACAGTATAAGCAATTACTATTTGATCAAAACTGGGGGTTTGGTTAATTGGTCACTCTAAATTGCCCGTAGGTGTGAATGTGAGTGTGGATGGTTGTTTGTCTCTATATGTCAGCCCTGCGATGAACCGGCTGACCCCGCCTTTGCCCGAAGATGCTGAGATAGGCTCCAGCCCCCCCGCCCCCATGAGCCCTAACAGGATAAGCGGTAGAAAATGGATGGATGAAATTTGCACAGGCATTAGTTCAGAGCAACCCTCGACATACAACCTGGAGCTACGCACACACACACGTTGCACCAGTTGCTCAGCAGTATGTAATAATTTACTTTGGCTGACACACTAACATGGAGATGAATCCTCCACAGCAACATCACCCACTTTAGGCAACTGCTAATCATGTCACAAAAAAGGGCATTGTTTCCCTTTTTATTTTTTTAATCAGAAAAAGGACTTTAACGTGAGTCTACATCCTGTATATGTTTTCAAGTTTTAGAAGTGAAAAGCGAAGCCACTTTCTATTTGTTTGGTGAGAAACAACATTGGCGGGATTTAAGCATGCACATGACTCTTGTATATACTGTACTGAACTAGCGGTGGGGACGTGGCGTGACTTCACGGGTGGCGATCTGTTAGAGCAGCCCCTGGTGCCCCCCTCAAGCCTGAAATGTGAACTCCGCAGTTGCGATTCCCCCATTGACTTAAAGGTGTAAAAACCAAAGAGAACAAAACGACACACAAATGCCAGGGAGTAAAATAAGCTTTTTATTTTTTATTGATACTGCAGAATTGTCCTTTTCAGATGCTCTCCATCCTTGTTGGTGGGTGTAGTGTTACTTCTGTCTCCATTCAGGGTCTGTTCTACCACAGAGCCTCTCTGGATGGCCCCAGTGTCTTTAAAGCATCTCTGTAGTCATTGGTGAGAAACAAATACATTTTTTTTTTTTTTTTTCTATTAGTGCATTTTAATTTATGTTTTGATAATTGTTAGTCTATTTTAATTGGAGAAGCCGTGCAGGATGTATGTATTCAGAGTAGATGAAGTATGTAATAATCTGTCTAACTTCTTAGTTGTATATTTAAATGGGTCACACGAGGACATTTCTCTCCGTGTTTGTTGGACACATGCTTATTGTACTGTAGGATAATGTGAAAATGGATCGAACCTCCCCACATGCATTTTCAACCCTGTCTCAGAGCGGTCCTAACACTAAAACAAATTCTACCTGAAGCAGAACGGAAATAATGTTCCTGTGGTTGAGAAAAGTCAGGGGTTTGTAAACACCTCTTTCCCAAAGTTCTCACTATAAGCCATCAGTTCCAGGGACACACACAGAATCAGACGTAAAAAGTTTCAAACCACATTTTCCACTTGTGCATTTTAGAAACGTTTGTGAAAGAGTTGATGTTTACAAACACTGGTTGGATTGAGTAAAGCTAACGAAAGTGAAGAATAACTTATTTGTTGTTGTGTAATATTGAATGACGCTACATGAAGGTTTTATGAAGCAGTGTTGAGAACTACACTTTCCAGTTGTATGGATCTGTATGGATATTTGTGCAATTTTAAACTTCTCGTGACATATTCTACACTTTAAGATGGGCTCCTGCTTGCCATCCTTGTGTTGTCTCAAAAATATGAAAAGAGGCCACAACTTAAGCTTGGTACCTGGGACTTGGCATGTAAGAGCTCATATTCTCCACAGCTTCATTTTACTGTCAGTATGGTTGAATCAAAGACAAGAAATCTGTTTTTTCTGCTGCCTCCACTAAATGGAAGAATAAAATTGTGTTAATCTGTCGGATCAAAGAGGGTCGAAATATATCAAATATTAAAACGTAGCAGCTATAGTGGGACTGTGGGACCTGGAGCCAGTTAATCCTCATCTAAGCGGAACATCTTGTTGCACCACAGTGTTGAACTGCAGCCCCAATGTCACTTTATTGCACATGACTGAGATGCTGCCTGTTTTTTGTTTTGTTTTTTTTTAAGTTCTAAAACCTCATTATTGTAAAGTTTCTGTCTAATCTTGTACCCTGCTGTTTGTAATTATTATTTTTAATCATACTTATGAATTGGTATTCACAATAAAGCCAGGCCAAATGTACAGATTAATATGAACTGCCTTGTTTTCTTGATTTTATAGAGCACTTTTTTTGTTAAACTTTTATTCCACTTTCATCTGAGGCTTACTAAGTAAAGATTTCTTCAGTAGATAAAGTATTTTCCTTTAAACTAAGATATTATTTGCACGATTAATAATAACTGCTGCAGCGCACACTGAAGTGACCTCCAAGAAGGCAGCATTATAATACTACAGTAACTAATAACTTCCCAAAGGTCTTAATAGTCTTAATGATGTCAAAGAGGGGAAAAAAACTACTTGTGAAGCTCAACCGTTTTCAGGAGCTTTAATAACCATCCCTGACTTGCCACTAGATGGCGATCAGTGCACACAAGGACAGACGGTACGCTAATTAAATAAGCATGTGATTATTCAGGGTTGTTTGATTTCACTTTATATATATATTGTAATTCAACAGAAACCTTCCAT
The DNA here is from genome assembly GCA_001698575.1 of Mola mola. Classification (NCBI taxonomy): domain Eukaryota; kingdom Metazoa; phylum Chordata; class Actinopteri; order Tetraodontiformes; family Molidae; genus Mola; species Mola mola. The sequence continues at coordinate 209,047 of KV751351.1, read as the reverse complement.
ATTTCCATCACGTCAGCTGTCGCACTTTGAGTGATCCAGTTTAGTCGTTTTGTTCATCTAAAGTAAAACCGTCACAATAGCGCTGTTGTCAGAACTTGGGCACAGTTGTGCCGCGGCGTGCGGTGTAATATTGTCCTTGAAGTCATATGATCGGCGTGCTCTCCTTTGTGAGCCCATGAAAAGGTGAGCTCGAGCACCTCATTACCTCAGCAATAAAAGAATACAACACGGGTGCAGTGTAAGCAAAGTCAGCGTGCAGAGTCCAGCGGCGCGTCTGCTGGGAGATGCGCGTCACAGTGTTCGGCTCCGAGCTCGGACCGCTGGCGCGCAGGGAACCATGTCCTCCGGGAAGACGGCCAAGCTCGTCCTGTACGAGCTGCTGCAGTTTGCGGCCCTCGTCGTGCCCCTCTTCGTGATTATGGAGCGGTTCGCCAGGGTCGTAGGCCGCGTGAGAGGAGCCGACCACACGGCCTACTGGCTGGTGGTGGCGGCCTCCGTCGCCTATGTGACCAGCGTGACTCTGCTGGTGTGGCTCCCTCTCAAATATGTGACCCTGAGGCGGCGCAGGTTCGTCTCAGAGATCTCTCGGTGGTGAGTACAGCTGCCCGGCAAGTAACGAATGACAGTAAAAAACGTAAAAAAAAAAAAACAACGACAAGGACACGAACCCCGGAGATGTTGGACGGTGTGAATACATTTGGCTTAACTACAGTGGGAGAAAAAAAAAACTTGAGTGAAAGTAGAAATACTAAAATATGGAGCTAACTGAGGTCTTTCTCACGATTAATCATTTACTCAATAAATAGTGAAATTTCTCGTCTCATTTTGTTTTCAGAGCCCAAAGTGATATTTTTAAAATTGCTTTACTCCAAACAACAGTTAAAAAGCCGAAGACTCCTCATTTAGTTACAGAAACGATGAAGAAAAGCAGCTGACGTTTACCGAGCTGGAACCATTAAATGTTTAATAACTTTGCTCGAAAAAGAACTCAAACAATTATTCAATTATCAGAATAGTTGATTAATTTTCTTACAAACATGTAATCATTGCAGCTCTACTACAATGTGAAAATAAGTACAAAAACATCCTGCAGTAAGAAGTAAAGTATATTTCAAGTTATAAAAGAAGAACTGGCTATTATGAAAGTGTCCCATATAATATTAACCGCTGTTTATTTATTTTTTTCAGTGTCTTCTGCTGTAATAACTGGTTAAGTAATAAAATTGCGTAAAATAAATAAGCAAACATAATAGCAAAACTACTGCCCAAAGAAGTAAATTTACGCAGATCCAGATCAGCTCCAGATCTCCTCAAATCTATTGCTTGGGCCAAGAATCTAGTAACTATTGAATTCATGTACAGTGAATTAGTTTTTGACTTACTTCCTTGTTTGAAACGTAGCCGGAATTTGTTCCTCGCTGTAAGACCGATACACACATTTATGAAAATCCCTTCAGCAATTATTGAATTATGTGTGTAACAGACATATATTCACAAACATAAGCTCCTCCAGTTGGTGGAGGTAATAAATCATTTTTGTCCAAATGAAAAGTTGTGCGGAATACTAGCTAGATATTTCTGTATAAATAAATCCGATCACTGACTCTTCTCCACTCATTCTACGGTTGCGCCAACATTTTGATTAATTGTAGTCACAATTGTTCAGCCAGTTTCAACTGAAAACCCCTTGTCTCACCCTCAGCCACAGACTTTTAACAATTACTCGAGTGTTTCTATTGCATGCAACTTAATACCGAACAACATTTCAGAAGCATATTTTGTCCCTTTTACAAGTCCAGTGTGTAGTCTGCTTCTTTTATCATTAATGCACAATAATAATCCATAACGAAGAATCATTTTGTTTTTGTTAGATTAGAGTGAAGCATTTATATCGTAGGAGGTCCTCCATGTTTTCACAGTCGCCCAGAAAGGACGCAGGCTGTAGAGGGGGCCTTATGTGTTCTGTTGTTTTGAAGGTGAGGGTTTTCAATTGGCCGTACTATGCAACCGCACCACTAGATGCCACTGAATCCTACAAACTAGACCTTAAAATGCAGTACTTGAGTAAAGGTATTTACGATTTTGAATCATATGATGATCTGAAACGATCATTTTTCAAATGTGAGCTGAGACAATCTGTTTTGTTTTGCAGGAGGCCGATTGTGCTGGCGTACATCGTCCTGTGCACATTTCCGTGCTTTGCTATTATAATAGTCAGCTCCAAGGTAATGCCCTGGAGAGTGATTGCCCTTGTAAGTGTAATGCACCTGTTGATGTTTCGCTCTGCCATGCTCCAACGGGGTCCTTGAGGAGGCCTTTACGTTGTTAACAGTCCATTTGTGGCATTAGCTCAGTTTATGTCCCCGCCTTGTGCGCGAGAACGAGTTTAGATGGATGTAATTATTCACTGCGTGATGGCTGACGCGGCACATTGCACCGCAGAGAAAGACAAAGATTGCTTGTCACCAGTTCCACTTGGCCTCTTGACAGTTCAGATATGTGCTGAAAAGAACTTTGGCACCATCACAAGTAAAAGAGAAAAGGGGGAAATGTGTCTACTGTCACAAGACTAAACTGTCTACCTGGGGTATATTCAGTACAGCAACAATGAACAACAGTGAAGATAACAGGTTGGTCATTAACCCAAACTTTAATACCATCCATCTCTCTGACAAAGACTTGGATTATTACTGGCATGTGATACTGTTTCCCTACTCCAAGACAACGCCTAGACATAAACATGCATTTAATATGGGCTAATCTTGCGTTAAGGTAATTCAGCAGCAACATAATATATGATGAGTGTGTAATACCATCAGATGGCTTCATCAAACTTGTATTTAGGAGCTCCTCTCCGTCCCTCACCCTTTCTGCATTCAAAGTGGCAGTTTTTTATCGTTACTGTGCTGCAGGTGCAGGTGGACGGAGATCACCAGTTTGACGACTTCACCGAGCTGCCCGTTTCCTTGGTGCTTTTCTGCCTCGTCTGCGTGGATATCATACAGAGGATACGCCCCTGCAGGCTCCTCGGACAGTGTGAGTCCTTTTTTCTACGTTATTAAATGTTAAAGTAGATATGTTCTGCATTTTAAGATGTTGTTTGTTCTGTGGGATAAAATGCATCAAAGGTCGACATACCACAGTCTGAAAGTCACAAATGTAAATAATAAAACATTGCCCTGTTATTGTGCATGCTGACTCCATGTCATGACTCAGAACAGAGCCATTCTTGTGTTTTTAGTAGTTGTTGATGTCCATAACACCTGTGATTTTAGGTCAAACTGTCATCACAGGCGTATTTCTCAGCCTCCCTAATAATTTTACTCAAACCAAGACAGATTTTTTATAGTTAACCTTCATCCTAACTTTTACTGACTTTCTTATCAGTCAGTAAATCTGCAATAAAAATGTTGGTAGACAAAATCCTAAAGTGCCACTGACCTATACAAGGCCTGCGTGTCAAAATCCAGTTAGAGCAGCTTATATATTTCATTTAATATTTGGATAGTTTGACTTTGGGGCCGACTAACATGCTGCTCTGATCCTGACAATAGTTGTACATGTATATACAGTGTGTCTCATTGCCATCTGCCATCATTTTTAGCACACTAAACACCTCTTTAAATTGACAGTCAAAACTGCAAATTCTATACTCATGCATATTTGCTGTCAGGTGACCACATTAAGCAGTAAAAAGTGAAAAAAGAAAGTGATAAACAAACGTCCAGGGTGGTGAATGAAAAGTGTATAAGAGAGAGACTTTTGTTTTTACGGAAGTCAGAACCAAGCCAAAAATAATGGGGAGTCATCGTGTGGGGGTTTTTTTTGTCTCTTTGTTGAAGAGCAAGACCTTGGTGTAGCAAGAAATTCCAACTAGACGGATGTAAAGCTGCACGGATTGGCCAGTTTGTTCGGTGCACTAAACCAAAACATGCATACTGATAAATAAATCTTCCCCCCATTAAGGTTTTAGCATTCTTTTTTTCTTAAAACTGCTTAAGAGAGATGCTGACTCAACTTAACAGCCATTTTGGATGATGAGGGCGATGTTGCTGAGCTGTAGGGGGTTCTACTAAAAAGTGTTGCTATTAGAGATAACAGCAGCTGAAGTTGTGCTCCTGTCACCTGCAGCAGACAGCCTGGAGCCTGACTTTGGCATTACGGGCCCTGTGCTCACCCACCTGCAACATGTGACCACCGTGACTGACCAGCTGCACGCCGATGGAGGTCAGAACGGTTTGACCCCGGAGGCCAGGAATAATCACTCGACAGTCAGCTCACGAGCTGCCAGCACGACCTACCTGTACTCGCCCTCCACACGCCCCCGGGCCCCCTCTGGCCCCCTTGGCTTCCTGTGGAGGAGGGACAGCCGGGCAGAGGTGTTTGTGGAGAGCTTCTTGTTCTGGCTGGACACGGTGGAGATGGTGAGAGTGGCAGGGGAACCAGCAGTGTTCCGCTCGGCCTGGGTGTTCCCAGTCTACATCCTCGCCTTCCTGTCCACTCTGCGCGCGGCCATCACTCCCAACAACCCTCTGTCGTCCTTCGCTGGATTCGCTCTGCAGGACCTCCCTTTTTTCGTCCTCCGAGTCGCTCTGATCGCTGTGTTCAGTTTTGTAACTCCTGTGTTTTACCCACTGAAAAATGTGCTGGTGAGCTTGGCTTTTATCTACTTCACATTCCTGACCAAACTGAGGATTTTCAGGAGTCAGAGTATGTTCTGAGGAGGAGAGGCACGCTCTGCTCTTAATGAGAGATCCACTTTGATTGTGGACGGTTGAACTGTTGGTGTGTTCATGTGAGGGAGCTGATGATGGAGAACATGTTTGGAATTGTAACGTCTGCAAGCGTTTAATATAGATATATATTACATCATAATAGAGGATATTATTATTTACAAGCCACTCATTCATATTGAAGCGTGAGAATGAAAGTAATGTTCTAAATTGAATATATTTATTAATACTGGTTCAATGTATATATAAATATATTACATTTGTTTTATAATACCAAGTTTTTGCTGCAAACAAACGGTTTTAAACCATGTTTGATAGTTGAATAAATATTCTTTGTTTAAACACTGGAGTAATAATTGTTTTGTTCAACTGGCAGATAAACACGATTTATTTCTGTCTCACAGCTTCTTGTTTCTTGCTTCATCGTTGGCTACTGCATTATTAGCATCTCCTCTTTTTGTCTTTGTGCTGCAGGCACTATGGTGCTTTATATGCGTTCATGGCCACGTACGTCTTCAGTTTTTAACCTCGGCGTGCGTGTGTACAGAATGCCACAGTAACACTATACAGCGCACGGAATCACACCTCACTCAGCCCTTTTGTCTTTGCCCGCCTGAAGGAGGAACGAGGGCTGGCGAAGGAAAAAAAAGGAGAATCATTAAACATCCTGTTGCATAAGTGTATCTGGAGATAAAATGGGAGAATCAAAAACATACATTTATATCAGCTTAAAATACTTTGTGTTAAAGGGACCATTAATGATATGAGGTGGGAGGAATTAAACAAACTTATACAGACACCTGAGCTGTCCTGCTTTGATTCACCGCTATGAAGACTAAAATTAACTCCCTTTAATTTCCCCATAGCCATGATCATCCCCATCCTTAATGATTCACACTATAATCTGCAAGAAAGCATTAGTACAGCTTGAGTTGGTGAGGCCATTTTACAGTACACCGTGGTGTCAGACTGCAGAACACTGCTTTTATTCCTGTGACACAGAAGAACAGCTCAGAATGATCAAAGGAAGAGGCATCTAGTCTTTATCTGCCACCCATAAAGACATATGCTGAGGCTGAGGCTGAGGCTTTCATTTCTGCCTTTAGTCATCAAGTGAACTTTTAATGCATGCGCTGAGAAGCTTTGCATTAATTAATCCAGTTGTAACTTTATATTCAGCATGCAAAACACCACCCGTGTTTTTCTTTCTTTTATTCAAGTGGTTGCTTTTGCAAAAAAAAAAAAGAAACTTTGCAAAAGTTATCCTAAAGATGAGATGACATTGTCTTTTACTCCTAACGTACATTGGAACAAAACACGTATAAAGTTAAAACCAAACTGTATTTTCCTGTCTTCAGTCTTGCGGCTGAATCTTATGAATCAACTTGGCCACCATATTGATACATACGAGCCGTGCGTCCTCATGCATGAGGTTCAGCGCAGCACGAGGTCAGTCAATCCTCCATTGAAATCACAATAACTTGCAGAATTTTCCACCAATTTCTAAGCTTTTTTTTTTTTTCCATCAGAAATGCAAGATGGGGGTTTATAATTAAAAAATGATTTTGCTTTTAATTTTATAAATAAATGAAGTAATAAATCATAAAAAATAACAACATTGGAACAAACGCTGTTAACTTTCTGACGGGCATAATCGGCACTTCCTCGAAATAAATTGAATAGCAGTTTGTTGCAGTACTTTTAATGTCGCCAATGGTGTTCAAGAGTTGGTCATGACAAAATTGTCTGACCCTGTCCCCCCAATTCATAGCACTTAACTAACAGGGTGTGAACATTATTTGCATGATAGCATCATGTGTTTGAAAGTGTGTTAGCGTGCTGCCATAATCGTGTGTCGTATGTTATAGCCTCAAAGAGCCGCTACAGTAGCTGCCTACAAATTCTACAAGTTCTTTTACACCTTCTCACACATTTGCTTCAGTTGTGTCAAGTGGTTTTTAGAGCAAACTATAGGCGGCCTTGAGCAGAACCGTCCCCACCGTGTCCTCATCTCACTTTCAGGGAGAAAAAAACCCAAAAGAAACAAAAACAAAAGAAAGAGCGCATGACAGCAGAGAGGAGAAATTAGATGACAGGAAGCAACAGTGGAGGGAGAGGGAGCAGACGGTGTGGATAGGGAAGAAGAGAATGAGGCAGATTGAGAGGAGGGGGGAGATGTGGGGAGGGGGATAGAGGCTTTGTGAAGGCTGGAGGCGCATTTGAATTCAGGCTGCGTGTCTCCTGCGCTAGGCGAATGTTACCTGCTCTCGCATGGCAACAGAGAGATGGAGCGAGAGTGAGAGAGTGAGAGAGCGCTTCAGCTGCAACCTCCACACACACACACACACACACGCACGTGCGGTCGCAACAGGGATGGGAGGAGTGACTCAGGTAAGCAGGAACGCTCCTGAGGAGAGAGGAGGCTTGAGAGAGGGGAAACAGCGTGGTGGAGGGAGAGGGAGAGAGATTACTGGAGGAGGAGCTATAGAGCCGGGGTTTCTGAAGAAGAGGAAGAAAAGAGTACTTGCTCTAAACCTGGAAATCTCAGTATCCCGACTCCTCGGGTGGGCTTAGAAGGAAGGGGTAGACGGGAATACAGTCAGGATGGATGTGGAGTGATGCGGGAGCCCCGATTGGAGAAACACACACAGAGGAAAATGACATTTAATTTATCTGGCAAGACAGTTCGGGGGGCTTAAGGTGGGGGGAGGCTGGACAAAGAGAGAGCGAGAGAGAGAGAGAGAGAGAGAGAGAGAGAGAGGGGTGAGGTGGGCAAATAAACACCAGATGACATGTGAGCCACCTGTCCTCAGATGAGCTGAGTCCACACACGAAGACGTCCGGACACATCAACACCTGGTTCCCCCAGGGCAAGTGGTTGGATTTTGGATGCCGGCCCCCCCTCCCCACACAAAGTGCAGCACTTTGAAGATAGTGTGAGATGTTTACTGATGTCAGAATGGCCTGGATTAAGTTTACCAACCCATCACCTGCGAGAACAGGGAGAACCCCCTTCTGTTTTCCTTCCACTCACAGCTGAGGATCTGGAGAGCAGGAGCAAAACCTGTGCCATGAGGACGCTGAGCGCCAGCCTGGCCTGAGACGACCCACCTCAGGGGCTCTGTTGGCCTGTCCCCTCCTCTCCCCCCTACTGGATGTCTTGATGTATTGCTGTGGGCTGGGACACTGGCGGAGAGTGCAGTCCATCTATGTAAGTAACCATCGCAGCACCACTGGCAGCATCGTGTTTTTAAATGCCATAGCAACAGTAGACAGGAGGGGAGGGGAGGGGGGTCGATGGCAGATTATGGCTCATATTAATTACTGCATGCGTGCACTCGTCACTGTATAATGTAACAAATTACACATTTAATCACACATAGAGCTACCTGCAGCTGCAGGTGTGATTTACAACCTGTTATTTGCTGCCAAGGTGTTCATTACTGAGTTGTCAGCTGGGCTGCAGTTTACCAGGACAAACAGTGTGACCACTCAGAAACAGCCAGGAGACAAAAACCGAAGCGCCCGTGCTGCCATGTTTACTTAATTGAGGGAAAATCAGTTCATCATTATCATTCTGATAATAGATGTTTCCAGCAAACATTTGCTGGTTCCAGTCTCTTAAATGTTCCTGTTGTGGACTGATGGATAGTCAAAAGA
>KV751351.1:139816-192154 GCA_001698575.1 Mola mola | reverse complement strand
GCGAACAACTCTCATGGAACACTTGCGCACGCCTCCTTTGCTGGGTGAGCGCTAACTTGAACTGAGGAAGAACACAAAGAGGACTTGAACGACCATGCCGCCCAAGAAAAAGGTAAAGTAGGCGATGTTTGTATGTTTGTCGGTATCTTTCCGTCCCCGTGTGCGAGTGCGCGCGCTGAGCAGGAAGAGGAGCAGGACGCGCAGGACGCGCCATCTGTTGCACTGCGCGCTGATCCTGGTGTGGGGCCTTTCCACACCAGGATCAGGGCGCACTGAAGCCCCCACGGTTCCCGGGACACATGTACTGTAAGTGCAGACCCTCATGCATCCATCATGTCAGGTGTCCAGCTTAAAAGTACAGTACATTTTTTTAATGATTAATGAATCAGGCTGCTGTCATACTCAGCCTTTTCTCCCGCCGCACTTCATGTAAGTCTAATATGGCACAATAGCAGCGGAAATCCCATCATCATACTGTGTCAATGCATATGATTGCCTAAAAAGAGCAGAACATTTGAGTCATTTTTGTATTACAGTGTTTCATTGACCCAGTTTCACATGGCAAAGTATTGGCATGACAGCCTAGCTAAAGTGCAGGTGGGTTTAGATGGAGTATTTAGGCTCCAATGTGTTGCCCAGTAGCTGAAATCCTTCATTTTCAATCACAGAAAATGACCGTGTATCTTTTCCATGAATAAACCAATGTAACTTGTGATGGCTCTGGCAGTTGTTTCCCAGTGTGGGGCTCCAAATCAGTTCCAGAGTATGGTTTGGCCTCTTCATACTTTTGGTTGCTCACACAGAGCTCACCAAAGCTTCTTGCTGTGTGTTGCTTAACATGCTTGTGTAGGTCAATGACTTCCTGCAATATTTGCACAGTGTATGTCTTGTTCGATTCCGGGTCAGGGCGTTCCTGTGCGGAGTTTGCATGTTCTCCCTGTGTCTGTGTGGGTTCTCTCCGGGTACTCCAGCTTCCTCCCACAGTCCAAAAACAGGCAAACTGGGGGTTAGGTTAACTGGTCACTGTTTTACAGAGTTACAGAGACAACAACAATGCCCGCCTAAAGTGCAGCAAAACGTCTGGGCGACAGATAGTTGTATTTGACAAGCTTTACCAGGTTGTCATGCACTGATGCGGCCGCTGGTCTCCGTTGCCATCAACCCAATGCGTCAGTATTCTGTACTGTCTGTACAGAATATCATATGTGTCCTGTATGATAGATACTTTTACCGTCCAACAGTTTTGCCAGCGGATAGCTGACCTGATATTTATGTACCTTATGTAATGCCCTGACCCGGGAATCGAACCCAGGATCTTCCTACTGTGAGGCGACATCGCTAACCACTGCAGCACTGTCTTACGAGCTCATAATAATTATCTCATGACCTTGGGAAAACAAATAAATTTTATCTTGTTATCATGGGGGAACAGAGGAAACAGAATGTCTCACCCCTGGCCTTTCAGGGCTTCAGCACATTACAACACTTTACAAATGAACTAATTGTTTTAATTAGAAAAAAACAACTAAGTTATTGTCCAGTTTCCCTTAAATTAAAAAAGTCTACTAAACTTGAAAACTTTGGAAGTTGTAAACATTGAATCTATAAAAAGTGACCTTTACTTATGTTTTCAGTTTCAGTGAACTTATATTTTTAGGGCTCACACAGGAAGAAAAGTATTAACTTGAGAAACAATTTAAAGTTATTTTCATCTTTTTCATTTTGGTTGTTTCTACAAGCCCTGCAACCTTAATTTAGTGGTTCGGTCTCTCGCTTGTTTTTGATGGCAGAAAGCAACAGTTTTCAGTGAGAAGGCTCTAAAAAGCCATCTTACTGTGCTGAACAGAAAAACTATAGTGTACAGCTGTTTATAGCTTGTGTGCTACCCCAAAGTGGCCCCACCATCAATAAATGCTGGTTTAAAGATTCTTGAAATCCTTTAAGAACATTAATACATTTTACACACCCTAATTGAGGTTTCAAAATACCGCAGGGATGTAACTTTTTTTATACAAATAAACATCATTAACATGAACGTAGAAATGAACGAGCACAGCTTCTGAAACCTCCATTTTGAACTGCTGGCTTGGTTGGTCAGCACTGGCCCAGCGCTTGTTAGTCAGAATAGGAAAAGCTTCTTAGTAGCAGCTACTGGGGCATTACATGCAGATACCTGCTCTTCTTCTGGGCTTTAAATCTGACAGTAGTGCTGTCTGGAAACTGCCATAGGGATATTAGGTAGATCTATGTCTTTCGGGATGAGGATGGTTGACAATTGTAAGGTTATTTTTATCCATCTTTTGTAGGTGTTTTTAATCTGACAAAAACATTCAGTCAGTTTTTCATACTGCGAAGTTGTGACAGTGATGGTGGTACTTCAGTTATTCCCTCTGTGCGATAATTGAGACATTTATCATGGAATGGTTGGCAAAATATTTTTTCTATAATCCGCACACATGCTCACCCCTCCTTATACCAACAGTAATCATGTTGCCTCATAACGCTGTGGCACAGAGGAGTGCAGGCAGACCTGCCATCTTTGCACTTTCGATGGAAACTATCTATCACAGGAGCCAAAAGAGCCAGGAATGAAGTATTACAGAGAGTAGGCTATTAATACAGCTGTCGTGTCTGTATCTGATGACTGTCTGGGTGCTGCAGCACATGCGGTGCGGCAACATTGTTGGCGGTATGTGGGGAGTTTTCATTTGTCTCGCTCTCTCTCTCTCTCTCTCTCTCTCTAAATCCTGGATTGACGCATGCTATCTTAATCTCCTTACTAAGACAATCATGACCCAGAGAGAGAGAGAAGAGAGGAGCTCAAATACACATAGGTTTCCCCCCTTGCAACATTTTTGTTCTTTTCCAATTTAGTCTTTGGTGCTGTGATATTTCTTCAAAGGTGCAGATTTCCACCTAAGTAGGCATAGTAGTTAAGCGCTGTATCTATTAAGTGAAAAATATGAAAATCATATATAACGGTAACAGAAGTACGTTGCGTCATCATTTTTTGATTGTGGTTGAGGCTTACACTCTCAATAAAGTTTGCTTGTCAGTGCAATACTCTGTATATAAAAAGAGTTGATAGTGTTCTATTTAATAATTTTGTTACACACCTCTGAACCCAAAACACAACAGATGAAGTGAGTAAATTAAAGTGCTGGGTGGAAACTTATGTGTTGGCTCGGATCTATCTTACCGGATGGACTACAAGAGCAGTTTATCATCATTATGTGGTGGATCACTTTACTATAAAAATACTGGCTTGTTTGCTACCACCACATTTGCTGTATGGTATTTCCCCTTTGTGTGGAGCTACTTGCACCATCTCTGTCCTGCTGGGTTGGGTACACTCCAGTGACCCCAGGCAGCATTAAAATAGCGTTATTAACCAAACCAATTGGTTAGTCCTCAACTTTAAAGCCTTTTATCTTGTAAGATTAAAAGTAAAGAATACTGTTTAAAAATAAGGACAACCAAAAGGCCCATGTAGACATGAGACATTGAATGACAATTTGTACGTCCAATAAAGACCAGTCCAGTTGGATTTAGTCCCAAAATAAAACCTGTGTTGACGTCCAGGACATTAACTGGCTGTCAGGTTTATGTCCTTCTTGTACATCCTAGCCGTTAAATATGATTTGTCAAAGCTATTTAACCTATTTAACTTCATGTCCAAGTGAGCTTTTGGCAGCTTTATATACCAATCAACTATAACATTTAAACCACTGACAATCAGGCCAGTATCCCTCTGCCAGACTGCAAATCCCCTGTCCATGTCCTGACAGGCCATTGCTGTTTTTGGTAGCATGAGAGGCACCAACACACTATTAGGTAAATTTTAATATTAATAATATTGCTGCCTCACTTGGGGCGCTAACCTTGGGCTCATGGTTGAAAGTCCTTCTTGACCCAGGGCACCAATAGGTAAATTTTAATATTAATAAAGTGAACAAATTCTTAAAATAATATTGCTGCCTCACTTGGGCCGCTAACCTTGGGCTCATGGTTGAAAGTCCTTCTTGACCCAGTCAGTCCTCGCAACCTCTCACCTACATTGCCTTTTTGCCCCAGGACATGCTGCCTTAAACTGACAGACATTGGCTGATTTTGTCTTCCTCTATTTGAAATGAAGTAACCATTGAAAACGAGTAATAATGCTTGAACCCATATTAACACACTGTAAAGGCACAAATTACATTTAGTGCAGTACTGATTTACTACCAATCCTGATCTATATCTGGAGATCTAAAGGGCCGTGATGCAGCCTTTACCTCCACGGACGGATAGTGGTGCCAAAGTAAAGGTGGCGGTGCCAGGCGAGTCATATCTGTTCTATGGCAGTATCAGCTACCTATGAAAATATTTATAGCTGAAAATCTGTGAACACCTGGGCTCAGTGCCAGCAGCTCATTGGCCGGCTGACATGAAATTAGTCACAGTTAGATTAGTGAATTAGTGAAATTAGTGAACAGTGAACAGGGTTAGAAGATGTTTGGGAAGCATGCAGCGTTTTTTTCCTTTTTGATGCATACCTCCATCTGCCGTAGCTCACCACTAGAGCTACATTACGTAGCTTACTCATTTAATACCTCTTAATGTTTCTGCTGATTAACTACAATATCCTGAGACATAAATCATATAGTTTTAGGGCCCTATTTAAAAAAGCTAAAGTGCATTGTCCTAAGTCTATGATTCAAGTGCATTTAGGGTGTTTGAATCTCCATTTTGCTATTCATACAAAAAACATCACACAATCTAGAAACAACATACAACCCCATTTTCAAAAAAGTTTGCATGCTGTGTAAAGTGTAAATAGAAGCTAATGGGATTATTCCCAGAAATTGAAACCCTATATTTAATTGAAAATAGCACAATGACAACATGCCAAATGTTGAATCTGAGAAATTTCATTGTGTTTGAAAATGATATCCTCATTTTGAATTTGATGCAAGCAAAATACTTGATGGAGGATTTTAGCTGCTCAACAGTTAGGGTTCTCTTTTGTCTTATTTTATGTTTCATAATTTTTTAAACAAGTGACAAGTCTGGACTGTAGTCAGGCCAATTTAGCACCCAGATTCTTTTACTACAGAGCCATCAAGTTGTAATATGTACCGAATTTGGTTTGGTGTTGTCTCCCTGAAATAAGCAAGACATCTTTTATTTGGTGGCATATGTTGCCACAGAACCTGTATAGATCGTTCAACACAAATGTTCAGATTACGCATGCCATGTGCACTAATTCACCCCCTGCACCTGGTTTCAAGCTGGATGGTCCTTCTCTCTTTTAACCCAGAGCATGCAACATGATTCCCAAAGAGAATTTCAAATTTGTTTGTCCTGTTTGGAAAATTTAAGTAAACAGCATCATTAGTAGAAGGTGATAGTATCATGAAGCATCCTCTAAAAGCTCAGTTAAGTTAAACACAGTCAACAATAGATAATTCACCACATTGTGAAAGGTTTTATACAAGAGAAGAGTGCATGGGGGTCAGGAAAGTTTACAAATCATTGCATCCTTTTTTATCTTTTACATCCCTAATATTTTTGGAATCATCGTATTTGGCTGAGTGGTGTATTGATAGACAATCAAGTACAAAGCTCCAGAGCTCATTGTTCTTCTAAGGGTCGACAGTCAAGATAGACAACCTGCCTCAAGGCTGCAGACACCACACATCTGCTCATACTGCTGTGGTGTCGTGTGGAAACACTTAAGCTTCAGTTTCTGGCCATAACTAAAAATGAGACATAGATACTGGCAGCAGCTGGGGGTGGTATAACAGCGACCAACCAACCAGACAGACTCGCACATTCACCACTGTAGTCTGATTCCCGCTCTTCATCTGGACGTAAGTGCTGTAAATCGGTCACTGTCTCGTCACCGTGGAGTCACATTTCCTCTCTGCGGACCCTCTGTTGCTCAGATCTTGTGCTAAGGCTGGATCAGTCTGCGCTGTGTGAGAAAGATGCACATACCATGCAGGGTAAGCTTTATGGGTGTATGTCATGTAGCAAGCTTGGTTATCACTTACTGATAGATGAGATGTAGCGGATTTTGCTTGTAAAAGAAGTTGAAGATGTAGCGACGAAGCTATGGAGGATGGTTTTTTTTTCATTCCTCTGAAGATTACAGCATACAACTCACAACTGAAGAAGTATTTTCATCAGTGGGAGTCATTTTTGCTTAGTTGGCACATTTCCCTCAATAGTTGCCATGGAAACATATCCCTTTTTGTTGAGGGAGTGCGCAGAAGGATCTGGTATCTTAAGTGTATCCCATCTGCTGCACTAGATAATTGGTGACCAGGCCCATCCATCTATCCAAACTCAATGGATGGCTGGAGCACATTTATTAGGCTCAGTGATGTTCTGTTTATTTAAATGCACTTTAAACTTAATATAACAAAAAGAGCCTTACAAAAAAAACAATTTATTATTTTTATAGTAGGGTTCTTTTTCTTGGTAGATTTGGTTGTCATTCCCATTAGTCAACATGTGGCTTTGTTCACCAAGACCAAAAAGGAGCTGAGATCTATGGGTATAGCCTCACAATGGGGAAAGCCCAAGTGTCAGTGATTGGCTTTTTCGACCAAATCAGTTCCAGCATTGCTTCTTGGGTGGTGCTGCTAGATTTAACCTTTGAGAACAAAACTGAAATGTAATAATTATAGTTAGGATCATGGGAGTTGTTGTCTTCATCATTTAAAGTTTACTTTTCCTTTTGATGGATCTTTACACAAACTGCTTTTGTTTAGGCCCATTTTGCACAGTATGTAAGATATAGACATATGCTGTATGTAGCGTATATTATTGGACCAAATAACCTGTCATCTGTCAAGTTAGTTAGTCTGTTTGAGTTTCTCAACTTCTCAAACAAAAAAGGTGGCCATCAGCTGCATCTCCACTCAATCCAGAGTTCAGTTTGTCCTCTGGGGAATAGCAGTGCTCCAGGCTAGCCAGCTGGCTCCGGGTGACACTGTGTGTCTGATTATTTCAGTTTAGCGATGGAGTCTGTTGCTCCAATCAGACTCTCCTCTCTTAATGTATTCCCCTGGCACGTGTCAAAGGAGCTGTGTCAACAGTTTTGAGCGGGAAAGGAGTCACCTTCAGGTAGCTTTACTTGTCCGCCAACTCTCCTGTCACCCTTGTTCTCCTCCCTCCTTTGCCCAGCTCCCAAGCAAAACAATCCCATTAATAGGTTTACGCTCCAACAGCGCGGGACAGGATGAGGAAAAGCAGCGTCAGAAAAGACGACAAAATTACAAAATTAGAGACATATTGGAAGGAAAACATCTATCCAGCACTCAGAAATTACTCTAATATTATTACAAAAAAAACAGCAAATCCTTACATAAAAATAGCTGAAAAGATGCATTAATTCATTAAATAAGTACAGGTAAATATTCTGTTCATGTAAAGATTCAAGCAAAAACTATTCATATCAGAATTATGTGACCTTTTTCTTGGCTAAAGAAGAACATTAACATTAACTAATAAAAAAAAAAGTTGATAATTCATTTAGATTTTACTCTATTTTTTGCCTACCCTTCCATTCTCCCAGATAATGTGTCGCCTGCAGTAGCACGCTCAACATTGTTTAATAATTCAGCGGGGGCGTTTTGTACTGTTGGCTGGGTGACATTGGCTTGTAGGAGAGGCGGGTGCTGTGCGAACAGATGTCTGCACCAGCTATGTGTAAACACAGGCTCATGCCTCGGCACAATTCCGCACTGGGGAGATTTACACCCTCCTCCTCTCTTTCCCATACTAAAAAATTCTGTGGTGGCATTGTCTCTGTTGCATTCTCCTGCTTCTTCTCTGTTGATTACTCCGCCATTCCACCCTGTTAAAATGAGCAGCATGTCCTTCTGTCATGCTGTTTGAGGCCTTACTTGGCTCCAGTGTCCCTAATGTCACCCCGTGTTCAGAGCGCAAGCGAGACATCGCACGGGTGGCTTTCGTTTTAATCCATGCACTCTGAGCAACAGCTCCATGCAGGATTGCACAAGACATATAAACAGTATATGCAAGGTTCAAAGCTGAAAAAGACGTGTATATTTTTGAGCCAAATTTTACGTCCTGGTGGAGCAGAGTGGGCTGCCGTTTAACTCCACAGATTTGTTCTTCATGTTTGTCGAGAAGCTAAGAAGCAACACGGTAACTCTCTATTGAGGAGCTGCAGTGTTTCGTAATGGTGTAATTTACGCTGTACATTTGCTGCCACTAGACAACTCCACTGCTAACTTCTGTTCATTGTCTGGCCTCTGAGGATACGAGCCACGCTGATCTTGTATCATAGCTGGATGCCTCAGTGTTCAGCAATTAGGAGCAGTCACACAGTAGAGACGTTTAGCTTCAGAATCTCAGTATCATACGAGCGTGACTCGGGCCTAATCCCGGGGTGTCAGGCACTCATGAGGGATGACATGGAGGGGAGCAAGTGACGGAGTGAAGGCGAGCCAAAGCTATTGTGCTGGTTGAAACACAGAAACAAACAACATTTTAGGATTTTACAGGTAGTTACATACTAGAAGTACTAGAAGAAGTAATATAATTTCAATATAATCCAGCCCCCGGGCTGTTAAGGCCTTATATCCAGTTACAGTATTTCAGGCTAACAAACCAGGCCCCCTAGTGAATGGTGAGAGAGAGACTTAACATCGCTTTTAATCATCAAGCACCTTGAAAACTGCATGTATAAAATCACTAAAGAATAATATAATCTCTTCAAAGGTTTGCTGACTCTCCCCCAAAATGAGACTGAAAATATTATTAATTCCACATATCACACAGCTACACATATTCAAGTTTCACACTTCCTCTTTCTGTGACACAAAGCCTTCAGCTCAACCAAACCTCACTGTGATGACAAATACAAATATGCAGCATGAAGCCAGGTAAACACTATAGTATAAATAAAGTTGTATGCACACAAAATTAACCATCTCCTTATGCTGAAGGTGGAAAGTTTGATTAAGAATCACTCAAAGTCACAGAGGACTCAGAAGATCTCTGTTGTTAAATTGCACCAGACTGAGCATACTGCGTACAATGGAGCTGATTTTTGACCATCGAATATAAGTGTGTGTCTCGAGTGCCAGACTGAAGCAGAAGGCTGTGCCACCTCCCGGCTATGACACAGAGGGCATGTGTTTGGGGGGACAATATGATCACTGGGACACAAGCCACACAAACCTGAGTGTCCCACGGGGCCTCTGCCGCAGCGCTCCCCGACCACTGAAAACAGGAGGGTTCTGAGAGGAGAATATAAGAGGGCTTGATTTGCAGTTTGTATTAGTCATCAGTTCAGGCACCTTGAATCAGTGCTGGAAATTTCAAGGAACTTTTGATGTAACAATTATGGATCTTTAATTTGACCTAAAGCAGCGTTCAGTCGGGCTCCGAACATTAGAGTGAATACAAAACAAAACAGAACAAAAGCTGCCTGAATCCTGCATGGATTAATACGTCTTTTACAAAACAGAGACCTAATCTGTGAGGATAAACAGACACAAATTGCAGCTGTGTAATATAGCAAAGAGGGAGCAGAGCATCAGTACCAGCAGCAACATGATGCTCTGATCAAGTACACAAATTCAGCCGTGGCCAGAAAGATAATACATGAATATACTGTAGATACAATAGGAAGACAGAGTCAGTGGTCCTTTTGTTGCCTAAACCTGCCCAATCTGACGTAACAAAAACACACACACACACACACACACACACACACACACACACAAAGAGAGTCAGGTCTAATAATTTAAAAAAGAAAAAGAAACTCAAACCCAGTTTTTTGTGATATGGTCTTGTGTCTGACACGCTCACCAACTATAACTGAATTCAGAAGAAAAGAGGGAGCAGAGAGTTTTTTTGATCGTTAAACTTTTAATAATTTCCTCAGAACTGGACTCATCGGCTTGCCATTACTTTTAGCTGTTAAGGTTTTACCCTGACTAACTCTTGAACGTGCTTGTTGTAATTACTGCTCAAACTCAAACATTAACTGATGCCGCTGCTTGTCTTGTCCAGGACCTTCTTGAAAAGGAGATTGGTCATCTCAATAGGAATTTCCTGGCTGACAAAAGGTTAAATTTAAAGACTGAATCATATAATCTCACCTCTGAACCAATTTGTTTCAGGTTTCAATAACTATATTTCTGAAAATTGGTATTTTCTAGCATGCAGACAAAAGCAATTTTGATATATGTGAATCCAATCCAAACTAAGTTCATCGTACAATGTTGATTTGGTTGGCTGAATAACTACTTATTAACTATTGAATAAATATTCAAAACAAATATTTCAGCACACATACGTGAGTTGCCTGACTGAATGTCTGTGATGGTTGATGAGCTGTTGGCTTGATCTTGGTGTTTGTGATGTGAAAAATAAGCAAATAAATATAGAAATGAAGCTTACATTAAGCTTACAGAAATATGCATTTGCCAAACATGGGGAGCTTCTGATGGGATTTTAGTACATGACGGATCCACTGTTTTTAGATCTCAAGGCAAAAGGCAAAATATGTCAGTCTCTGCTGCTGCTGTGATTTTTTTTCAACATTTTTTTTTGGTAAAAGTCCTTTAATTTTAAGGAGGTGCTCAAATTTTGTACATTTTCCTAGTGTAAAAAAGATTTTAACTTAAAAGAAATAAATGCTGCATAAGTCTTGTCTGACTTCTGTAGTTTGGGGACACATTTTAATCTCAATATGTTAGTCTGTCAATTTAGTGATTTAGTGAAGATTTGTCTTCATATTTGTTGTTATTTTGACATAATTTGAAAGTTGGAATTACATGACTTTTATTTGTTGTTATTTTGTTTCATGTTAAGCTGTAAAATGTTGTTATCACTGCCTATTGTGGTCAGGTCAATAAAATCAGTCATAACAGATACATCAGTCATTTCTGCCATTTATAATATTTTTCATGCACTCATTTTTATACTCTGTGTCTCTGCTCTTTTATCATCAATTTTTTATAGATAGCGATTTTAAAGTATAAATATATTTTCAAACATTAAAAATTGAGATATTTGAGTGCATTTTGAATCAATAAGGACGGGTGATTTAAACTCTGTCTCTCCTGCAGGGAGAGCGTCAGGACTCTGATGCGTTTGAGGAGAGAAATGCTCAGGTGCAGCTGGAGAAGGCCAAGGTACTTTCTCACTGCTCCACGGACTCATTTTTCAGAGAGGCTGCTCTCAAGGACACGAGTACATCGCAGATGTATCAGGATGCCGGATTAGCACAGCAACATTCTGCTATTAGTAGGGGGCATTGCAGTCCTCCCCTTGTATGTTCAATGTCTGGGGAGGGACAGTAATGAAAACTATTGATTGATTATTGCTTGTTCTGTTCAGCTGACTACTTTAGCAATATAGCATTATAATATTTAATATTTCCACTGAAAATTTAACTTTAACTTTGTAAAGTGGCCCCAAATATTTTGGGCTTGTGACTCTCTCAGTCTGCCTTATTGTTACAGTTTATTATAACCCCAAAAAGTAAGAAGCAAAACTTTTCATTTAAAAGAAAAATTTTTTTTTTTTTAAAATACAGCTTCAGCTTATTGCAAACAAATCAAGTTAGAATTGGGTACAGTTAGCATTCCCGAAGCAGGCAGGGCAGGATTTTTTTGTATAGAACATTTCAACAACAAAGCAATTCAAAGCCCATTATACTAAACAAAGAAGGCATCAGAACACAATTTAAAAGGACCAAATATTTAAAAAAAAATTTTTTTTGTGCTTTCACCACTGAGACAACACATAACATACAGTATTTGCCATTAACAGACAATACAAAATTGCTGCAAATACATGCATTTCCATCTCAATATAAATGATCTAATGACATGCAAAGCTGATAAACAACTTTCCCACCTGGTGGTGATGTTTGGAAATAAAATAACAATCTTTTTGTTTGTACCACAGTTTTAATATTCTTTCTTTAAATTTGAAATTTAGAGCCTGTCTAGAGACAAGGGCTTGCCTGTATGATAGAAGAAAACAAAAGAAGAGGGTGTAAATGTGATTTTTTTTATTTTCGGAAAGTTAGTGGATGTATATGCCTGTGCCTGTGAATAAAAGTAACAATACTTTGGGCTTTCTAAGCCCCAATATGTTGACATGTCAGTCTCACTCTGTGGACCGTTAAATCACACTTTTTGCCAGAATCTTCGCTGTATTTAATGGTAACTGTTTTGTGTGGCGTAATATAAACAAAGGCGAGGCTATCCAATGTTTTCTCTGTGCGCATTGTCGCCATAAGGATAATTACACAAATATGTGTAATTATGACAGCTATTATAAAACTCAGCCCCCCGTCTTTGCCTTTTAAAACTGTTACATGTCCCACTGCATATTGAATTAAATCCTCCCCCTCAGGTTTAATGTGCTCCCACTGGTGCTCTGTAATTAAGGTGGCCCCCTGTGCACATCCCCTGCCGAGCCCACAGCCTCGTCTTTCTAAAGTCGAGGAATTAGCAGCTTGCTCGGCACGTCGCTGACATTTAACTCTGACCAGATTACTACAGCAACAGGCACTCCTCTCAGGAGGAAGGGTACTGCCGATGCTGTGCTGACAAAATGACGACGTAATGGACCTTTATTAAAACAGACATTTGGATTTGTCGCAGTGGAAAAGAAACAGGTGTCGCTCACGCACATGCTCAAAGTACCCTAAATGTGTCATTATGTTAATATCACAATTATGCAAAATGATATTTACAACTTTGTGCACATGTACAAAAACCAATGATCCTCCTAGTAACC
Source organism: Mola mola (assembly GCA_001698575.1). Classification (NCBI taxonomy): domain Eukaryota; kingdom Metazoa; phylum Chordata; class Actinopteri; order Tetraodontiformes; family Molidae; genus Mola; species Mola mola. The sequence continues at coordinate 179,374 of KV751351.1, read as the reverse complement.
ATCCCACCAATTTTTATAAACACATTTGTGCAGATTACAAAGAAACACAGTGTATGTCTGTGTTAATATGAACATTAATTTACAGTTCTCCAGTATAAAAAAAATGAGTTGTTCCTGCTTGCGATGAAATAGTTTGCAGTCATTAGATTTTTGTTGCAGGTTATAATTATAAACTGATATAATTCAGATATTTTAAAGAGTTAAAATGTATGCATGTCGAAAAGAAGGCATTGTCAACTTAAAATTAGAGTTCTTAATTTAAAATAAGCATCATTTTTACATTAGAATAAATGCCACTGTGGTATCCATTAGCTATAATATTTTATGTCCTGTTTCTTCAGTACAGGCCTGTGACGTTTGCAGTACGTTGCAACTTCTCGTACATGCCTGCAGACGACGACAACGTTCCTGTACCAGGCCAGGCCGTCACCTTTGAAGCCAGAGACTTCCTCCATGTCAAAGAGGTTTGAAACAAACACACATTACTGCATCACGTCACGGGTGGAGTTAGTGCGAGGACTTAGCTGGCTCAGCTCTCAGAATTAAAATTTGGATTGAAGTGCAGGCAGGTACACAGAACAGTAAATGAAAGGCAAAAAAAAAAAATAGCCATACCTATGAATAAAGCCCTAAATTCACATGATTGTTTTCTTGTTATTGACCAGAAGTTTAACAATGACTGGTGGATCGGTCGGCCAGTGAAGGAGGATGGTGTAGTGGGCTTCATCCCCAGTCCAGTCAATCTGGAGACCATTCTCATCAGAAGAGAAGTCCAGGCGAGGAAAGCTGCCAAGGCCTTAGCCAAGTACGTACAGCTTGGTTCGCTTCCACCCAGTTTCAGTACAGCGCCGTCACAAACTGACCCACCAGCCCACGATGTAGGGTGCTGACTTATCTTTTAATCCTAAAATGAATATATACTGGTCGAGCACAGATGCAAACAAAACATCACTGTAACGAGTAACACAGAGGATTACATGACATTTTAGCCACTCAGCTGACTCCCTCTGAAAATATCCACAGATTAGAGTCAAACTTTAGGTGTTATCATTCTGGCGGAGTCAAACCAGGGACCGTTTGTAGAGGAAGGCAGAGAAAGTGACTGGATTACACCTCACTGGGGCCAAATGTAGCTCACAAATATAATGTTCTGATTATCGATTCCATTTCTGACTGATTATCAAGCCGACCAACTATTGGATCCAGCATTGACTGTCTTTATCTGCGTGTGTTTTTTTTTGTTACCTATTTTAAGAAATATTAGGCATATGCCCCTCTCACAGTACACTGGCCCTTTCCTGTCGTCCATCTTCTTCTAGCAGGTGTTTGTTTTATTCTTTATTTCTGCAAAGGATAAATTAAACTTCAAAAATTATAGTTCTCTTCTTCTTAAGTTAAGTATCAGAAATCGTTCCCTTTTGTTCCATCAGTGGGGTTGTTTTTACTCTAGGGAAGAAAATCCACCACAGAAGTACAAATTTTATCTTGACCCAGTTAAGCTGAAACACATCTAGAGAGGATCTTGTAAATTTGGCTTTGGTGGCAACTGTGTGAGCTGAAGTACTTCAAGGGATTTTACCCTCTAAGCGTTACAAAGCTGTGTCTTATCTAAGTAGATATAAAGTGTGCATATCCAAACGAATTATTATGTTTCATAGAAAGTTGGGCTCTGCTTTAGCCAGTAATGAAACATTCATACTGTAAAAACAGCCCTGTTTGTCACAGTCTGGAACGTTTGGACCTCATTCAGGTCTTTCCCCTTCATTTCAGCAAAGCAGCATCTCAAGCAGCTCAAGATATGAACTCAAAGAAATATACTCCCCCATCACAAGGTCAGTGTTTGCATGCTAAAATATGTGAAAATGTTTTTGTTGTCTCTTGTTGATCAGTGCACTAGTAACACTGCAAACCTCTCCGGTCCTTCTGTGTGAGCAGCCAATCAGCAGGTGAAAAAGAAACCGGTGAGTGAGCGAACGCTTGCTGTTCTGCGTTCACTTCTTTTTTTCTCAGACTATTCAGCTCCGCTAGCAAACACACAGAATTATTATCAATTTATTATCAGTCGGTGGAAAACGTTTCACAGTTGTTTTTTTGTTTATTGTAAAAAGATTTGTTAAATTATTAATGTGCTTGTCAACAACATGTGAACAGATACTGACCTACAATCGCCGTTTTATTCCGACCAAAATTCTGATATTTATTCAGTTAATTATAACATCAAACCAGCAAATGTTTGGCAGCTTTTCTTGAATTTTCTTAACAGGGCTCTGAATAGTAATAATTGTGTATTGATGGACTAATCACTTTTGATCTAACATACATATGAGGCCTGTCATTTCTGGAGACCGTAATTGATTGAATGAAACCTGGGTAGTTTTTCTTCCTGTATACACATGAAACACAAACACAGCAAATTTTTTTACAGAAGATAATGTTATACTGGTATCCCCAAAAAATCCTTGATGTGCAAACTAAATCAGCAGCCACGGCAAAGACGACAGCACGGCAGGAGACACAAGATAAAACAGGATGAAAACGATAATTATATCAATTTTTTTTAACCAATTACACCACCTAATTGCCATTTCTGATGTCAGAAAATTCAGAAAATCTGAAAAGATCCAGCTTCCAAAAGTTTTTTTCCCGCTATAATGCTGAAATGAAGAATTAAACTAACTAAGATTATCTTTTTACTTACAAGCTTTATCGTCCAGCTCTGTCAGGAGCTAACTGAGGCTTCCACGTGAATTCTCAGCGCACTTGTAGTGACACAAACATGTGGCTTGCAGTGTAAACACGCATTTACAGACCCGTGTTCCCTTGTGACTGCAGGGGGAGCAGGTGGCCATGTATGATGTAGTGCCTACAATGCGTCCTGTGGTTCTAATGGGACCATCCCTGAAGGGCTTAGATGTGAGTCAGCCACAATTTTAATACTCCTCCTTAAATTAGACCGCTCATCTAGTATTTCAGAAAAGCTGTGGCCTTTTATGTTGGGATGTTTATTTAAAATCTGTTTCCTGTGTAATACCAGGTTACAGATATGATGCAAAAAGCCCTATTTGACTTTTTAAAACATCGATTTGAAGGCAGGTAAGTTCCGATTTAATAAGTGCTTTAGTGTCACATGTTTTTTTTTGTTGAAATTAATACATAATCAAAATCACAAGTGTTTAACAGTCCTTGCTGCCTTTTCTCTTCTCCAGAATCACTATTACGCGGGTGACGGCAGACATCTCTCTGGCTAAACGGTCCATTCTCAACAACCCGGGCAAAAAGGCCTTAATAGACCGATCGAACACTCGCTCCAATTTAGGTACACAGCTTTAACTTGTTAACCTGAAGCTGATGTCTGTTGGTTGAGCAAGGTGAAGGTTCCCCTTATTAGGACAACTCAGACTGTATCAGTAATAGTAATTGACTTCTGGTAGCTTCTGGTGATGTGGGGACTCATGTGTTGTCCCTCATTGTGTTGTCCCTTGTGGCAAAGCTCTCCCACTTTCAACCCTAATAAGATTAAAATAAGCAAAAGATTCCCTCTGACACAGGTCTGAAATGAATGTATCAAACTTTTACTTTTTCTTAATCTCACTGAAACGTTGACTAGTTTAGAATATTAGTAGAATAGATGGTTCTACTAACCGGATGGCTTAGAGAAAGATAAAAGCACCTGGCCAGGCAAGGGGTTAGGGCTCTGTCTTTTTCGAAAGGTTTTTAAAACATTTGTTATTAGCACCGCTGAACCCAACTTATGGACTTGTGTCTTCTTGTAAGCAAATACGGTAGATATGAAAAAGATGCCCCTTTACAAACTACACTTAGAAATAGTACACTACATAGTCTACTTGTGGTGGGTGTGGTCATCTATCGTGACCATCTCCACTGTATTAGTGTTAAATACATTACTGCCGGCTATTATTTGTCCATATTGAAAGAATATAATACTAGATACAGTCAAAGGTTTAATGTTTATCTCCTAGCGCAATGGGCTTGATGTGGCTTACTGTTTATTGAGATCTGTAGGGGTAAGTGTAGTTTATAATGGGGTATCTTTGTCGTATTTTTGTCTGACGCTAATGGGTCTCGACTTTCTCCTAATTTGCATGTCTGACAAATAAAAAACGGCTCCAATAATCATTTTGGTGACCGCTGTCAAGTTCAGACTCCACAACTTACGAAGCGGTCGGATCGCTGTTCAGTTCACAATATATGAATTGCTGTGTGATTGTGAGTAGAGAGTTCCAGTCAAGTGCGGATCCGATCCGATCAGATCTAGTTTTTTCCATGAGCACAAAAACATTTCTGCAAGTGGATGATCAAGGTAAAAGTCATGTAGGGTGAATTATGAGTAAGGAATTGATCATTACTATGTTACTATTACTATGATCCCATTCATTTCATAAAAAGACTCATCCTGCCGCTCGTTTCCTAAAGAGGCAGGGCAGCGATTACATCCTCATGACAGAAAACAACTTGTCGGTGAACCGTCTTTGTTCCTGAACTGTCTTTGATTCAAGCAAGCTGTTTTCTAGTCTTCAGGCTAAACTAGCTTGGTATTTAGCAAATATGAGGATGGCATTAATCCACTATAACTCTGGCGTGAAAGCACATATGTTTGAATATTCCTTTAGGTAGTAGAACAAATTGAGACATAACTAGGCCCCGGGATTGCGACGATAAAAAGAACTTAAAGTGATATTTTCATTGGATATATACTGCGCTGGACATTTAATGCATTTACTGCCAGACAGCCTCCTGTAGGCGAGCCTGAAATCTTAACTTGCAAAAACAAAAGATGGCCATCAAACTGGAGTGGGATAAGATTTACTTGGTTTTCTCTACTCTTGTCTCTCTCATTGCTTTCACATCCCAGATGCTGCCGGTATGTATGACTGTAAGCACTGGTAGTCCATGTCTGTTTGAATGCTCCACTTTCCTTCCTGTCACCTCATGTCGACACCAACAGACACTGCCCAGCGTGTTAGCATTGGGCACGATCAGCTGTTCCCTGCTGTTTCTTTGTTGTAGTGGTCTTACAGATGTGCAAGATGAGTTTCTTTCCTGCTCTCCCTTCCGTGGACATACTTCATATTACTCCTCCCGCACATCTAGCACATCCTCTTAATGGATTGGTTACGCAGGAAAAATCAAAAATAAGTACGCAGGTGATCGCATTTGGCCGGTTGTTTCATCATATGAAGATGAGATGAGGCGGTTTGTTTAACACCGCCAACTTGGAACTTTGTTAACAAAATTAGGTCCATTTACTAGTTCTAGAACGCTCTGTGTTCTCCCCAGTTGGAAATGGAAACAGAGATGGAAAGAATTTTCCAGCTCCACAACAGCTAGGCTACTAAGTATGCATATCGATTTCTCGTCAACAACTGTTTCGAGCATTAAATTCCAGTCTCAGTCATTGACTGCACAGTCTGGTTCTGGTGGTGGGCTGCACTGTGGGTCAAAAAACCCTCCTCCTCAATATGTTCAGTAGGACATATGGAACTCAGAGCTCAAAGTACGAACATCATTATTGACGACTGAGCTTGAGTCATGATTGGTGGGTGTGTGGACGGGGATTCGATACTGAGACTCCTCCACCTGATTACTAATGCACAGACACTCGTCTTTGTGACTTTTTGGATTCATTCTTCTGCGTTTTCCGTCGTAAGATATGCTTTTACGTAAATTGACTCAACATATAAATATAAATAACTCATTCCTGACCTTATATCAGGTTTAGGAGGATTAACCTGACAGCTTAGTGATAGAATATTTACAAGGCAAGATTTTGTAGATCTTGTCTTCATGATTTCATGCTTTTACTCTATACTTTTTGCAGCCCAGATCCAGGGGGAGGTGGAGCGCATCTTTGAGCTCGCCCGCAGCTTGCAGCTGGTGGTTTTAGACGCAGACACAGTCAACCACCCTCTCCAGGTGTCCAAGACCTCACTGGCACCGATCCTGGTCTATGTCAAGATCTCCTCGCCGAAGGTAAACTTCGCCAGAGACCCCCACCCTATTCCTGGTTTAGTAACATGATGCTGTCAAAGCCAGCAGCCAGTATAACTCTTTTCTTTCATTCTCTGCTTTTTCCTTCCTTTGCTTCCTCCTGCTCTTCACCACTGTTGTGTAGGTGTTGACGAGACTGATCAAGACAAGAGGGAAGTCACAGACCAAACATCTTAATGTTCAGCTGGTGGCAGCAGACAAGCTTGCCCAATGCCCACCGGTCAGTGCCATCTAGTGGCCATGTTCTCAAATGATTCTCATAGTTCAGTAGTGCTGCATGTATTTGAAGTAGATTGATAGTTACCATGTCATGTTATAATTTTAGGAACTGTTGTTGGTATTGTAATACCTGGAAAAAATTCTAAGAAAAGAGGAATAATTTGCTTCAAGCTTGGTTTCGGTGCAAGGTTTTAGTCACCGCTGACTATGGAGAGAGGTCATACCTTAGGTTTGGGGGTTTGATGTACACAAATGACCTCAGTATTTTTAAAATTCTTTTATTCACTAGAATTAGTGTTGTAGTCAAATTAAGTGCATTTTCCTTATGCCAAATTCAGAGTATTCAGTGAATACTTGTATTACCTTTCCCATGGGTGTCCCTGTTTTGGAACAACCTTATTTCCTTACATCTCCCTATCTGAGTCTCAGTGAAAGGCCCAATTACAGACTTACATGAAAAAGAAAAAAAGAGCCTTTTTTTTGTTGTTGTTGTTTTTGAATTGTAATAGGCCACCCATACTTCTTCCATGCAAGCAACAGTGTCACAGCTTTTTACAAATGTCTGCCCTGTAGGCCTGCCCTTGTTTTGTTCCCTATTGTTGTCTTTTTAGTCTTCCTCTTCTCTTTTTTGTAGGAAATGTTCGATGTCATCTTAGATGAGAACCAACTGACTGATGCCTGTGAGCACATCGCTGATTATCTGGAGTCTTACTGGAGAGCCACTCATCCACCAGAGATGGAGCCTGCCAATGCACTGGTGGCCCAGCTGGCTGAAAACACACTTCCCACCAGCCCTTCAGTAATACCGGTATGTGAAACACAGACTCTCTATGGGTAAACCAAATTAAAAAAAAAAAAAAAATTGTTGGCTGTAATAGCATTTTCATACTGTCATCTCATCTCGTCCCCCACATCTCATCTATTTTCACAGTAAATTATGAGCTCAGCGGGAATGTTCTATAAACAGAAAGACTTCACAGTTTGCTGCATCTTTATGTGTTTCCATTTATTCACCTGACATTTTCATTTCATTTCTCTCCATCCTCCTCCATCGGAAAGTTGAAGAAATGAAGTAGGTCTGCCTCTGGTGAGTGAGATACCTTCAAATTCTGCCACCATTTAACTGCAAATGGACTATAGAAAATTATATAGATGAAAAAAAGACATGTATATAGGTGTGTTTTGTGTTCACAGGTATCCAGGAGGTAGGGAATTGATAGCTGCAAATTGATAGTCATATTTTGGTATCGCTTTCAATGTATGTAAATGAAGCAATTTTCTTTATGCTGAATAATTTTCAGAGGCAAATCCCCTCATCATCCCATTTATAAAGCGTTTTAGGCTGCATGCCTATGTTGATTAAAGTTAACCTCCACACAGAAAAAAGACAGGAAGAAGCACTAAGAACATTAACTTATAATACTTAGCATTATCTTGTAGGCAGTGGGTAAATAACTTCACTCAGTTAGTCGATAGTTTATGAGATTACCTAAATCTAATATTGTCTAACTTTCCTGCATTAAGACCTATCAATATGCAGGAAGTCCTTCCGGCCCTCCGATGTCAAACAGCATATGTGCAATAAGTATTAATGTTGTGAGTACTTGTACTTTTAGGCATAGTTTTTGATTTATGGTATATAATTGTAAAAGTACATTTTTTGAGTCTTCATTATAACCTGTTTATCGTGGTTTTGTTGTGTATCACACAAGGAGAGTTTTGTAGGAGTGCTCATAGTCTTTATGTCCACTTTGGAGGATTAACATGTAGTTTGTGGTAGTTTGTTTGCAAGGTGTACTGACCAAGTGTATAGACTAAACACCTTAACATTACAAACAGAATCTCTTACTACACTTGTGATGAGTCAGTTTGAACACACACTGTACAAGCTGTCTTACTTGGCTATATTTTTCTTAAACTCAATCATTTTGAATGACCTTTATTGTTTGGAATATAAATAAGTAATATTTTATTGATTTTAGTCGCTGTGTTACAGCTTTGATTAATAACTTTATTTTTTGTGTTGTCTACATTTATTGTTATTTATTTATTTATTGTTGGCATTTTCAACACAAAATATGGAGTGATAAAAAGAGATCAAAACATTAAAACCAGATTGGCTACTCAACGGTCGCTGCAGCAGTCGTACAATGTATGAGAAAGATGCCTGCAGCGGCAAGTGTGTCTGTTTCCATGTAAGTAATTAGATGAGGCTGCTGACTGAGTGGCCCAAGGTCCCAAGAAAAAAAAGAAAGTATTATCATCAAAAAATATTCAAATTCACGCTGGTGTAACTTCCAGTTTAAGCCTTTGATGCACTCGAAAGGACTGTAATGGATCAAGCGTTAGTTGCATGAATGTGTCTATGTTTTCATGTCCCAGGATGGGCAGAAAAACAAGAAGTCAGCTGCCCCCAAGAGGAAGGGTTCCCAGGAGAACCATCTAGATGAGGAGTCCCCTTCATCCCCAGCACAGGATCAGAGGGCTGATGAGGGCCAGAGAGAGGAAGAAGAGCAGCTCCTGAGAACTGAACCAAAGAAACCCCAGCACACCCACCACCACCATCATCACCACCGCCACCCCCGCCGGATGGAGCATCACAGCCACAGCCAGCACAACCAGACATCCAGTGGCCCGGTCATGCAGTCGAGCAGGGATTACAGCCAGAGGCTCCTCCGCACTCACCCACCTGAGCAGAGGGAAGAAGAGGCGGAGGATGTGGTGGAGGAGGACGAGGAGGAGGTGCGCTATAACCAACGGCATAACAGTAACCACCACCATCACCATCACCACCACCACCAACGCCAACACCACCGTGGGAACAGCCAGCCGCACGTCGGGGAAGACCATGAGCATGAGCACAATGAGCGCAACCGGCAGCCCAGGAACCACCGTGTCCCACAACAGATCCACCACACGGACCACTACTCTGCACACAATCATCACAGCTACCACCACTACCACGGCAGAGACAGGGGCAGGGACAGGGACAGGGACAGGGACAGGGACAGGGACAGAGACAGGGACAGAGATAGAGAGAGAGAAAGACACAAGGAAAGAGAGAGACACAGAGATAGAGGCAGAGAGAGAGAGGCACGACAATGGCACAGGGATTCGTATGTACATTAGTGACTGTGTTGTTCCTTTATGGGTGAGTGGTGCATGATTCTATGCTGCTGAAGTTAGAATGCACTAAGGTACGGGCCTTGGTGTGTCACCTCTATAGACACTGTTCTCCTGGCTGAATTGTTTACCTAGTTTTTTTTGTTTTTTCTTTACCCTCTGCCACTCAGGCTCACACACTCCAAAATGAATATTATCTCCTGATTTTTGTTTGTCCTTTTTTCCACCTCATTCACACAGCTCTGTTTACTTTTGCACAAATATTAGTCAAGATAAATGCAATGGTCTTCATTTTTAATAGGTCATTCAAGTGTACAGAATTCGAGGATGGTTGCAGGTTTTGCCAGGTCCAACTAGCAACAACTAATGCAGTCTAATACAAAAACAGTTGGCCCATAAATCCTACGTTCATTAATAATTTTATTGAAACTGCAGGTGTGTTGGTTCAATTTTATTTCGTGCATCTGTTGTGTACTGCGTTTCTGGTTGTCACGCACGTACAGCAACAACACATTCTCTCATTCATCTGCCTGTTTACACGTCAGATTAGATAACATCCTGGCATAGTTCTGATTGACCCCAGGTTCGTTTAAAGTCAGACAGATTTCATGACGTAGAGAAAATGTCACAAGCCACAGACTCCAAAATGATTACTGTACAGAGGAATCAATACCTAGCAAAGTGTGTCTGATAAATTGGCAACTGATTGTATTTTGAAAAAAAGATGCTTTTTAGGGATCTCTTCAAAACACAAGTTGTTTTTTCAAAAAAGTTAAATAATGACTTTGTGAAAAGTCAAAACAATTAGTCAGTAATTAGTTAATTGAGTGGTAGAAACATAATCAGCATGTGTAGCAAAAATGCCCAAAACTGTATGGTTTCAGCCTCTCAAATGTAAAATTAGTTTTTTTGCTTTATGTTTGGATTGTTGGCAACAAAACACAAACACTTGCCACTTTGACCACTGAGAAAGTCTGATCAATAAATGATTGTTGATTAAAAAATCAAGAAAGTAAACAGCACATTGATGGTTAGAGTAATAATAAAATAATGAGAATTATGTGTAACCACAAACTAGTTATCATGAGAACACATATCTATTCTCTGACATTCTTAAATATTTAACTTGTCTTATTGAGAACATGGGATTAAAAACACGTATTTTTTTTATGTCTCTGCTTCCACACCATGAATGTATTTTCTCAAAATGTCTTCCTACAATCGCAAATGTATCTTTTCGAATGTGGAGAGCTCATTTGGCAAACACTGTCACACCTTACTCTGCCTGTGTTTAAATTGGTTTATGGTGAATTGTTCAACAATTTATTCAAAAGCCATACTCTGCTTCCTACTTTTCTAAGTGGTGTTTAAGCGTATTTACTGACTTGCATTTGTTCTGTCCGGAAGCATGAAAAATGACACTGACCTCTGCTATATGCTGGGTACTCTATGCATCTTCTTGAGATAAAGTATATTGCTTGAATACAGTTTCTATGCATTTGTACATACTTCATAATTGCCTTGTTGGGTAAGTATCAGGAGAACCAAAGAGCCTGTTGCACGCTTTGGTAGAACCTGGCCTACTATGTGTGGTTACTTTGAGGTGGTAAGGATGAATCGACTGTGTTCCTCTAAAAACAATTTACTATTATTATTGGGTTATTGTTTTGTACAGCATTCAGAAGTTACTTTTGAGAAATAAGCATTCTATTACCGGAAAACCATTAAATTATAAAAGAAATAATGTGTAATGAGACGTTTCATTTGAATGTGTTAAGACTTTTCTCACTTATTGTTGTCCAGCCACTTTTACTGTCCATGATAATTTTACTGAGATTAACTGTGATAATCCCAAGTAAATAACCTCCTGTCTAAATTGGTTTTCTTATGAGGGCCATGTGCAGTGAAACTAATTCCGTCTAAAACAGTCTGTGAAAGAATAATCCCAGTGTACAGATTAAACAAACCAGCTGTTTCGCTTGCTTACAGTGTGTGTGCTAAAGTAAGGTAACCGATTGCTGGCTGTAGCTTTATATTTATGTGGCAGATGTGAGAGTGGTATTAACTTTTTAAAACTCTCCACCGGAAAGCAAGTAAGCATATTATTTAAAAACATTCAGTCTCTATGAAAGTGAGTGACAGATGTCATGTCCCGCCCTCAAGATGTACTGATCATATGGGCCGATATTTTTTTTTTTCTTTTTTTTTACCTTTGAGCCATAGTAGCGGTTTGACACCGTAAGGAGATGTAGCTGTTTATTTGAGAGCAGGGAAAGCAGAGAAGGTGAGCAAAGTTCAACAAATCAGACATTCATCTTTATTGCTGTTGCGCTAACATACTATAGTGTAAGTGTCTTTGCGTGGAATGTGTATGTTAACCCAGCCATCCAATTTCACCACTAGCCCCCACTGATTAGACTGCATCTTCATGACACAAAGGTGAAAGGGCAAATTTTGTCTCTGTCAGCCAAAACCACTCAAGGATAACGCTGGTTTTGCAAACTGCAAAACCTATGTTAATGAGAGAAAAATAGATAGTGCGCAATCCACACAGCATGCAAAGGAGTAAAAAGAAAACTACCGCCAAGCAGACAGCGCCTTGCCTGTGTATGTAAAAAAGAAAATATTAAAACATGGAGCAAACCGCCCCATTCCATGTTGCAGATACCATCTAATTCACAAAGACCAGCGCTACCTGCCACAGGCAGTTGCATTGGTGCTATTAAACACAATAGATACCACATAGTAGGTGCAATTCTAAGTGCTTATCTCTTATCTTCCTGTGCTTACTCAATTAAACGCAGAAGGAGAGCAAATGGCACTCAGCTGGTGGGGACTGCAGCGCTTTCTTTAACATCACTCTCACCTATATGGTGTGTTCTGTTTTGCAACATTATTTGTTTTGGATATTCTGGCTCTCCGTGGACTATATTAAAAAGTAAGTGCCTTGTAATAACTTTTGATTTGTTGACTTGACTATTCAGTAATATGCCACGTTTGGTCGCTGCAACAGCTCCACCTTTTTCGACCTAAAAATGAAAGTTGTGTCTAAATACAGTCTGTTAATAATTTTACATCTATACAATTGTGGTGGCTGTGTTTCGGGAGGTAAGCAGGTCATTTACTAAATGCAGAATGCTTCACACCCACAAGTGAATAGATCGGTAAAAGCCGGCCTCACTGATAGGTCAGAATGGGCCTGATGGTGACCTCAACATGCAATTGAACAAATACAATTCCAAATGTGAAAAGCAGCATGACATCCACAACTCAAATAAAGTAACATTTTTGTAGCAACATGAATTATCAATAAACGTCCTGATTTTAACACATAAACAAAACATCATCACCATGTCAGGGTCAACAAACAACCGTCATCGAAAAACAAAACAAGACAAAACAAAACAAAATATCAAAATCTTGTACAATGAACATACTGTAAAACCTCTAGGACACGTAGCGCCCCCATGCTGTGGCTATGTGCATGACAATGTAATTAACTCAAACGTTAACTGGGACGCTCCCTAAGTTCTTTTAACTGACCACACAATATATGTGGTAGTCTATACGATTTTATGTTACGTTTTGTAATGTAGTGGTTTAGCCTTTATTTTAAGCTAATTTCAGTAATCCTCAAAGAACACTAATTACTCTTATAGTGACTGCAATGAAATCACAAATATTCCCTTTTTATAGGAAGTAGAAAATGTTTACTGTGTAAAGTATGAAATTAAATTACAATCAAATAAAATATTTAAAATAAAATGTTTCTTTGTATTACCCTTTAAAAGTAAATGAATTCCTTGTGTCACTCAATACCAATGAAATCTAACGAAACCAAGTACCCAATGCATCATTTGCATTAAATGACACACTCCTCCTTTAAATTAGAAACCTCTGCTATGCCACCTTTACAGTTAGCAAGGTAGGCTACTTCACCTATAAAGTTAGTTCAAACGGCTACCTCAGGCTACGTTTCATGTTTTTCTTTGGTGGCATTTTTACGTGTTACTTCTCTGTTACTTTTTCTGCTCACTGGAGAAAAAACGGTGACTCGAGGAGGGAGGGACGTACAGTTTGTTTTCTCAATGGCCCCTAGACAGGAGCCATTGACCAGGACCAGGACCAGGACCAGGACGCATACCTAGGAACATCATTGCAGAAACTTGATTCTGATGTTTTCATGCTCAGCAGATTGTGTTTTCCTATTGCTCTCTTTTCCCTGGTCAGCAGCTGCCTGTCTGTTTGGTGTCTTTTTCTTTTACTTTCAACAGACTACACTGACACACACAGCGCAAAAAAGGTTTTAAGGGGTTGTAAATGCAACCCATGCAAATCTTTTAAATTTACTTCGTCTTTTTCTTTTACTTTCAACACTGACACACACAGCGCAAAAAAGGTTTTAGGGGGTTGTAAATGCAACCCATGCAAATCTTTTAAATTTACTTAAAAGATTTGCATACTAAGTATATTTCTCTGCACATGCATCCCACATACTGTAGATCTTGCTCCCATTTTCATCGCTCTCAGGTAAGCAGAAAATGACTGTTGTTTTTAGTTGACCATGTCATGGTGATGATAATGTTTTCTTTCATGTCATTTCATCATTTCAAATCATCACTTTTACTGATAATTTAATTCGGTGCAATTTATGTTGCTCCAAATATGTTATTTGATATACATTTTATTTGTTTAATCTCAATTACATTTCGGACATAAATGATTCTATGCGTTTATTTTGAATATCCAAAAATATATCCATAAAATCCATAAAAATTTTAATGAAGACCCATTGAATTTCCCTGGGACACACTTAAATCACCACTTGTGGGTCCGAGGTACTCACTACATTGAAAACCGGTCAACATTACTGTTTCTGTCTACTGTCTAAAAGCAAAAAAATTGTCAAGTTGCTTTTCGTCAACTTCTGAAATCCCCTCGTTGTGAATTTGCTTCAAGCGCCAAATTCTAAACCATGTTTTGAAACCCTGTATTTTCCACCACGCTACAGTATTTGGGCAGAGGTCTTTGCAGGTAAAACGGGCAACTAACGTTGAGGTGAGTTAAAGTTTATTGGTGTAGGTCTTATCACTGGTGGTCTGGGATCGCCCAATGATTTCCGCTTTCGACTGCTCTTGACTCACCTTGGCTGGTTTTTTTTTTTCTGGAAACGTTTAAGATGATGTGTAAAATGATGTTACATGAAAATATACATAGACCATCAAAATTCTTGGTAGATAATTTGATTTGTAATATTTTCCCTTTAAAATAAGATCACAGTATTTACACAAAAAACAGATGCTGGAGAAAGAAGTCAGCTTTCTCAGTCAATAAAGTAGGAGCTGAAGAATTTATTGCTTAACTTGACTACATTTACATTAAACACTGATAGGACATTGAAACAATACAAATGTTCCCTATTCATTTTATATATTCAAGCAATCACAAAATTTGAGGTTCTTCCAATATTCAAAATATGTTTAAATGATAACAAAAAATAGATGGGTTTGCATGTAAAATGAGACATCATAGAGCTTAAATTGTTCATTAAGGCCAGGTCTTGTCAAATTAAACCAATCAATTAAACCTCCCCCAACACATTTTGCTCATGCAAATAAGATTGCCATCAGCCTTCGAGATTGTTCAAGATACAATGCATGCCCCAGTTGATTCTGTTGGTATTTATGTCACATAGTTACAGCAGGACTCTCTTCGTCTGTATTTGCTGCCAGTTAATTGGTTTCAACCAGATTTGACTGGGACTGCTCATTGTTGAAGATGAGCGGGTTGTTGAAGGTACTTGACCTTCCCAGGTGAGATAAGCGGCAGCCAGACTTCTTGACAATAATTAAGGCAATGACTATCCCTACGGCAATCACAGAAATGACCAGCACAACTGGCAGAAGACTCTGGCCACCAACTTGTGGATCCATTGTAGGATTTACTGGACAGAATCAAAACACAGATGATGAGTGTGTGATTAAGAGCAAAATTGTTATTTTGCTTTATTAAAAAGACAAAGAGACGCCACTTACCGGTTGTTCTTGGTGGTTGAAGTAATACTGTAGAACCAAAAACATACGAAATCATAAACAAGACAAAAAACTTAAAAAAAAAAAAAAAAAGCACTCTGCTTACGCAGCTACATTTTCTACAACACAGGAGGCCTGTTGGAACGAATTTCAGGGTTGGATTGTAATTCGAATTGTTGAGAACTCATCACATGCTGATAAATATATCGGAAACTGAAATTGCTTATGGACATACTTAATCATTTTATAATGATAATGTGATTATAACTATAGATTAAGATTGACACCACTACAACACACGCCCCTCAGCAATGAATATTGAGTCTTCAATCTTTTTTTTGTTTTTGGCATTCCTAAGTGTAATTTTTTTTTCAGTTATGGTAATATTTCCAGAAAGTAGTTTGACTTTTCAATGACCCCTGCCTTTGACCTAGAAATTCCAGTAGTTAATCCTATGCAGGACCTCTATATGTCAATTCATTCAGGAAAAATTTCCCCCAAATATTGTTTTTTGATTGTCAGTGTCCTTGGCTTTGGGCCTTGAGATTCCAAAAGCTGATCATCTGTGGCCAGGGCTGTCATCTACAAAATGACACCATCTGAACCTCTCTGTATTTCTATGCTTTCTGGCTTTATGGCAAAACATGTTGATCTTACCTTTCTGGGTTTTGCAAATATATGGTTTTCTGTCCCACTTGTTGTCTAAACTCCATTTCCCATTTTCACTTTGAACTACCCCGAAATCCATGTTATAAAATGAACGATCATCCCAGTTTGTGTAATCCATGGCTACTTTATCCAACCACAGCAACATTCCTATGGGGGGAAAAAAAGGAATAATGTGTTTCTCTCCATTGAGTTACTTTTCGTAATAGATATACCAATGCTCCATTCTTTAAATTGATACTCAATTACTTATCTTTTGATGTAAACTGTAACTACAATATTAAAGTTTACCAAATGAGTGTACTGTATATAACATAACATTTCAAACCTTATTTTCATTGTCAAAAATAAAGAGAATGTGTGAAACGCAATCACTGAAATTAGGGAAAGCAACAAATGTCTTATTAACGCCTTTAGGAAACAGTGTTTGTTTGTTTGCAGACCGTTGCCTGGTAACAAATACACAGAATTTCCAAATGTGTCTCTGCCTACTTGATGAAAACAGAGCCAATATTCAGTCTCATTTTAGCTTACTTTAATATTACAATTAGGAACAATTAGAGGGAAGTATCACCTTAGAACTTAATATATCACATTTGCTACTTGATGCTCCGCTGTGTACATCAGCATGCATCATCAGCATCAGCATCGGGGCTCCAACTCATCGTTATGTGCAACAAAGTTTAGCTAAGCTTGATGTTAGTAGACCAAAGAGCAGACAACGTGACTGTACCGGTGTGGGTTTTATACAAGCCGATCCAGAAAGACCTGTGGCTGTCTTGATATATTTTGACAATGCTTTGAATGAAGTCCTGCTCGGAGGGATCTTCAATGCTGGCCAGAGATGCACCTTCACAACGAGGTAAAAAACAAAGAAGCAAAATAACTGTCGATCTTCTAGTTAAAGCTAAACAAAGCTGAGTGCTTAGCAGTATATACAGTATATTAAACCATCAGTAGGTAGTCCTCCTTACCATGTCTTGCACAACTAACAGAGGCTTCCGACCACTGAATCTTTTCCATGATAAAGAGGTAACAGTAACCTTTAAATGGTATCCAGTTGTTTTGCTGCCACCTGTTTCCGTTTTTGAATTCGTATTCAGGGCAAAATCCTGGGAAATCACTTGCCTCCGTTGGTGGTACATCTGTGAATGAAAGAGACATTAATACCATGGCAGTGAGGATAGTTTTTTTTTTTAATAAAATGTACCGGAATCTTACCTGTAGACTTCAAACAAAGGCTGCTCCTCAATGTATCACAATCGTCAGTTTGCCATTTCCCATTCACATTCACATACACACAGTCCTCTGAAGGTTCTTCATGAGTCCATTTAGTGAATGGTAGACGCCAGCCATCAACATATCTGAAATATCCACGAGTCTGTAGGCAAATATTCATCAAAATTGCATTCAGCTTCATGAATTCATAACACTCTTTATTTATTTTATTCAATAGTTGATTTTTACTTAATGATGAATCTAAGTCTGTTCTTACACTTAGTTAGGAACCAGCCACATAACTGCTGGGGATTAGGGTTAATAATTGCCATAAGTAATGTAAAATGCCACTTGAACTACACCATAAAGATTATTAGCAATAAGAAAAAAAAAAATGTTACAGTAGTCTATAGTTTTAAGATAGTTGGGTATGTGCAGTTTGAGAGGCTGTGTGGACTCTACCTCCCGTCTATTGAGTCCAATCCACAGAGAAGCTCTGAGATTTATAGCCATCAGCTCACTATAGATTGCTGACCACTCATTTCGCAGGCTGGCCAGTTTGGCACCCATTCCTTCACAGTGTCTCTTGGCTGCATTCCAGGTCATTGGCTCAGTAACAGCCTTGATAGAGTCATTAAATATTGTGAAATAGTCGGTGTAAGTTGTTGGTTCTGAGGAGAATGAAGGATCTGTTCAGGGTGAAATTAGACTAAGTTAGTTTTTGCTTTGATCTTGCCGTAAGGTGTACGGCTGCTCTAAGATGTCAATTCTTTCCCATCTTCCAAAAACAACACATCTTAAATTGGTTTTGTTGAAACCATCTTAATCCTTGGTAAATATGTATCATATACACAAGAAATGATCAGTTGCTTTGGTAGAATTGAATCCACTGACTGATAACACATCTATTTATTTTTTGTCAGCGCTGAGTTGAGGTTTGTGCAGAACTCTAAGTCTGTAAAGGCTGTGCATTTCATTTTGTCAGTTCCAATACTTATGTACGAGTTAGCATGCTCACAGACACTTTGTAATTGAAAAAGTGTTTATAGCCAAGCAATGGCAAGTGGTTTCCTCTATTTGTTACTTTTTGTGACATTTAAATGTTTCAAATGTTGCAACTACTTCTAACATGAGATGAAGACAAGGTGATTAAACACAAAATATGTTTTTAAATGATAATTTAATTTATTGAAGGTAAAGATTTATTTAAAAGCTGTACCTGTCATGTAAAGAGATCTGCAAATTGCACTTACACTAGGCAGCAATAGTGACAATTTGGCTGGTTTTGGGGTTAACTTGAGTTTTGAGGTTTAATGAATCTTTTATATTTCGGCGGAGTCATTTTTGCCCTCGTCTCTGCAGAATTGTTTTAATTCAGCCACAGGTTTTCAGGCATTTTACTTCATTTCTTGAGCTATTCAGCACTTCAGATCGAGAACTGATAGATGGATGTTCTCGTTCAGGATTTTTTGATAGAGGGCAGAATTAAAGGTTCCATTAGTCATTGCATCATAGAATACTTAAAAAGTTTTACACCAAGTGTAACTGGACCCATGTCTTCAGAAAAACCTCTTCCTTTCTTTCATTCCAAAAGTTGGCGTGATTTTTTCAAATGTGAAATAGTCTTTGTGTTCATTTTGGTCAGCTCTGGATGTCATTTTGGTCGGTTTCTTTATGTGGAATCATGAACATTGACCAAAACTTGGGAAAGTAAGGCCTGCGGTTCTTTATATTTTTTATCTAGGTTCTTTAAGGACGTTCTTGGTGAATCCCTGAAGCGTTGTTGGAGGTCGGCCACTCCTGGGGAAATTCACCGCTATGTTATGGTGTGTGTGTTGGCCTGGGCGTGGCTCTCCTGGCTCCCGGCTCTACACGCCTATCTGCAAGCAGCTCATCACCTCTCCCAGTCTGTTCACCTGCCACTCATCAATTCATCAGCCTGCAGTATATCTACCCCGGCTCTTCACCCACTCATCGCCAGATCGTTGTATCCACTTCAGTGGTAGTCTACGCTCAGGCCTTGTCTCAGGATTTTTCCTTTTTGTTTGTGTACTAACTGTCGTCTCTCTCTCCAGTACTCCTGGACCACTACTCGCCTGCCTGCCTGCCTGCTTGCCAACTCTCCAACCCACAGCCGCCTGCTTCCTCCTGCCAGCCCTCGCCCCTCTCCCTCACTCATCTCAGCTCTCCACTCCTCTGCCTCGGGTTGCTTCATTCCCGCGTCATCCAACTCCTCCCTAGCAATAAAGCCTGCTTCACCCATACCCACATTGGTACGTGTCTGCGTTTGGGTCCACTTCACTACACTCAACACACTATTCCAGTTAGGGATGCGTATGAGTTGTAGATTCCTTGACTAGACCTCAATTCAAATGAACTTGATTTTTAAACATCAGCATTTGATATATGTATATATATTTTCAATCTGAATGAATATTTTCTTTGACATGTATAATATACAATATTTGCTGTAGAAAAACTATATGAAGTCTAACAAAATAGAATATATTAATGCAACTGCTTGTGACATGCTGTGTGGTCCAGCTCAAATGTGCCTGTGCCTTGTGTGCCATCCCTACCACGTGTTGCTTTGTGTGCATTGTGCGATTGAGCCTAATTTTCATTTACATTTGTTTTAGGTAAAGTATAGTTGGACAGCTATGTTCCTTCAATAAATCAAATCATTATTTGAATTTTGTGTTTACTTCGATTATTGTCAAATATCAGAATCACAACATTTAAGTGTAGCATAAAAAAGATCATGAACTACAGCACTTTTCATTTCATTGATGATTTTTTGAAATAAACATTACCAGTTGTTTATTAATTCATATACATGGCATATGCTTAGCTAATCTCCAGACATGTCTTAAGCACATTAAAAACTGGATGTCTCATAACTTTTTATTGTTAAACTCTGATAAAATTGAAGTAATTTTGCTGGGCCCTAAACACATTAAAGAATCATTATCCAACAACATAGTTAATCTGGATGGCATTGCCTTGGCCTCCAGCACCACTGTCAGAAACCTGGGTGTTATCTTTGACCAGGAGCTGTCTTTTAACTCACATGTTAAACAGATTTCAAGGACGGCCTTCTTTCACCTCCATAACATTGCTAAAATCCGGCACATCCTGTCTCAACAAGATGCAGAAAAACTAGTTCATGCATTTGTTACTTCCAGGCTGGATTACTGTAATTCTTTATTTTCAGGCTGCCCTAATAAGATTTCAAAGACTCTTCAGTTAATCCAGAATGCAGCAGCGCGTGTACTGACTAGAACTAATATCAGAGGCCATATTTCCCCCATACTGGCTTCTCTGCACTGGCTCCCAGTTAAATCCAGAATAGAATTCTAAATCCTTGACCTCACCTACAAAGCTATGTCAATGTCCAATCCTTACACTAACTTACACTAACTACATTACTTCTTACCCGGAGTCTTTGTGCTTTATCATCCTGCAGGTATTTCTAGCTCACTGTGGGAGCTGCTGCTGTGGTCCTGCCTGATGCCTACTGCTCAAATTAGGACAGGAGATCCTGTGACTTGGATCCTAGGCTGGATTGACGAGTTCAGCCCATGGATTACAATAACTTCTGGACCAACATACTATACCCATATTATATCTGGATTTATAGACTGACATGAACTCAAACATTCTTGGTAAACTGTTATTGTCATGTCGTTGTGTTCTGTATGATTGATTTGATATGCCATGAGTCTTCTGATATTCTGCAAATGCCCTCAACAGCTGAAGGGTGTACACAGTTTTAAAGATATTTTTGACATTTGGCTGATTGGTTTATCAAGTTTTAATAAAATACTGATCAGTGCAATATCTGGTAAAAAAAAAAAAATGCAGGTCCGAAGCTAATAATAAAGATTATATAGAAACACTGGAATAGTGAGAAGAAAAAATGACCACTTTATGGAAATACCGATTTGACAAGATCATGCATCAAAGTGCTGTATTTCTCCGAATATCTGCATGTAACAAACAAAAATGGACAAGTCCAGTTCATGTCTATTAAAATCACTCAAGGTCAAAAGAAATGCATTCAAGAAACGGAGCAGAAGACTCACCAACGTTTCGAAGACAGACATATCCTGTGGTCTCGTTGCAGGGCTTTTTGATCCATTTCCCAATACCAATGTTGGGACTGGTACTCATCACACAGCACTCTTTCTGGTGAAACAAAATGATGACGGGTCGAACTATGCAGGATCCAGGGTCATGACTCATTTATGCAGATACATTCAAATACATGGATCCATCCGCTCATGAGAAAGCTATTGAAATATTGAAATTCATATTCAAAACTGTGACAGTTCCATTAGAGCAGTCTAAAACAACTGTTAGAAGCTTGAATTTTAATTCCATTTCCTCTGAATACTGTATCTATTTTCAATTTACAACTAGTTTAGTTCTTCTGCTTGAATATGCTTTAGAATATGCGTTCAAATAAAATAAATATGCATATTGCATTGTATTATGTTAAAATGTTTAAAGCACTTGCAGGTTTTCTAATTATTAAAGTAAATGGTAACACTTTACAATAAGGGTACATTATTAGCATGCAGTAATACGCATTCAGTAAAGGTTAATTAGTGTGCCAGGTAATTACTTACTATCATTTACTATCATTATTTATCATAATGGTCTTCATGTGACTAAGATACAAGTTACAATTCTTCATGATGCAAGTTTTCATATGACTAAGATTATTCAATGGTTTAAATCCGCATTATTAAGTGTCATTTAAGGGATAGATGTTGTCAACTTTACAATAACCACCTTAGTTAAGATGGCTGTTAGTGAGTACAAGGCAGTTAACTGTTAGTAAATGCATATTACTGCATTAACCAACGTTATTTGATAAACCCATGTTGTGAAATGATACCAAGTAAGTTATACATCACTACAGCGTTCATCAATCTGTGACTCTTGCATGTCTTCACATTATTTAAATGGCAATATAGTGTACGGAAACCACTAGAATAGTGTGAAATGTCCATGAGCTGTAAGTGTTTAGATCTAAGAAAATAAATATGTTCCGGTTGGTGACAGGTTGGTACATGATGAACTTAGGGCTAATTGCTACCTACTGGCATACTTGCCTCGGACATTTAGAAAGGTAGCCATTTGTTTATAATTGTTGCTGTTGTATTAATTATTACTCAATTAGAGACAAAGACAGGAGGGGAGACAACAGCCACTGTCTGGACCTTTGTCCCATGCTTACTACTTTGCAGAGTACACTATCAAGTTTTCATTGATAGTGTTCCTTGTCCTCATATCACATACAAAGCGCTGATTATTCGAATATAGAATTAAGAGTAAAGTGGGAGACATTTTGTATCTAGCAGTTAAGCTTGTGAAACAGCAAACATTTGCATATTTCTATTTGTTTAAGGAAAAAGGAGTGGGTTTTGGTGCTATCTAAGATAAATACAAGAGATTTTCATGTTTGGAGATGATCTTTAAATGAACAATTAACTCAAATTAAGTGAAGTAGTATAAACAACAGAAGTGAATTAAATGTATATGACGGTGCATTGTAGGCTATGATACTCTATTTTCTCACTTGTTGTCTCGAAATGTTCTTGGTTTTTTTTGGGGAGGCTTTTTTAGTGCTCACATTATTTGTGACTAATATGCTCTAATTTGGCAAATTAAGCTGTGTCATGTGTCAAGAAAGACTTACCTCATAGGAAACCACGTCATAATTCCTCTTCAATGTAGAATCATGACATGTGGAATTTGTATGAATACACAAAAAACAGAAAAACAAACAAACAAACAAACTTAACATAAATACAAGTCTTGAAAATTCTTTTTTTTTTCTGTTCCTGTTTTTACTAGTGGCATAACAGAGCAGGTGATACAAGTAATGTGTTTTGAGAGTTGAAATAAATAGTTTTACACATTGCAATCTATTTCTCAAGAAAGTTTTACCTCATAGATGTCATCAAGAAAACTGGGATAATGTCTGCGTTGCTGCAACGATAAAATCAGGACGTTAGAAAATGTAAGCAATACACCAAAACAATAAATATGTATGTAATAAATGTAATTGATTTTTTAGGTTTTAAGATTTAAGTTTTATAAATTTACCCAATAATCCTGGTTTTGCAAATAGGCATTCTCACTTACATGTGAATAAAAACTGTATTTTATAGTGCAGCACATACTCATGTACTCATGCACTAATATTATAATGAAAAACAACCAGTCCACTTACTGAAAATGCCAAGTTATTGTATATCAGTCGTCGCCCGTCCGTCCAGTAAAATGGATATTTATTCACATTAACCAAACCAATCCAAAGGTCTGTGGTCGGTGCCTCTGCCATTGCAAGTGCCAGAAACACTGGAAACGCACATACACTGGTTAATTTTTTCTGAGAATACAATACACACAATTAATACTCACACATATACCGTGCAGCCATCAACATTACAACAGATAGTTACAGTGAATATCACTGATTATCTCTGTGAAGGGAAATATTTGGATGGCTAACCTTTTTTGTGGATGTCATTTGACCCATAAAGTCCACTCAAAGATTGATTCAGACAACGTAACCTGCCTATGGTGAACAGCACTCCATGAGGAGTGGCCCTCAAGCAGGCAATGTGACCTGTCTCACCACAAAAACTACTCAAGCATGGTATGAGGTGAGCAGTGATAACAAACTCACGGGGTTGAACAGGTCTCCAGAAACACAATTCCCCTGTTCCCCGACCATGGTCTGGACATAGAAGCAAGTAAGGAACTGCTTCTTGTTCATGCGAAGGTGGTGAGGCTGGCTGGCAACCAATGTTGTCATAGGTGTGATTGAGAAAAAAGTGTTTACACAAGACTTAATCGATTTTTGTAATTGAGTCAGCAGAGATAGAGTCGTGATCATGATTGTTACACGAATTTAATTTTTTGCGCTCCCTTACTTGCAAAGGTTTTGATCAGATCTACACTTAAAGCTCTTTGCCACATTGCAAAATTCCTGAGATTACTTTTGGTGTGGTAATATGCGTTGTCCTGCTGTGGGGACAAATATCATAGGGGTTTACTGGTGCCATTGGGGGTATCCTTGTTCTGCAAAAATGTTAAGAGCATTTGGCCAAATGGGCGCCACACTTATGCCAGAATAAAGGGTTTCACACATACACTATATTTACTTGACTTGAAATTTTAACTAAGTAGAAGTAACCACTTATACAACACTGTATATAAGCAGCCAAAAATAAATGACCCTACTTAGCTTCTCACTGTTAGCCAGAGACACAAATCTGGGTTTTGGTGATAGTGACCACCGTCTGTTGGATCACACATCAGAACACATTTTGATGGCCTCAGACAAAAAAAAGACCCATTGTCTGTAGATAACTTCATTTTTTTGTACCCAAGACATTTTTTATCAAATACACATGATACACATTTCATTGTTATATAACATTCATCGGAGAAGACATCATTACACAAACCTTGCTCATGTCTTGTTGAAATTGACGCCAGATTTCCTCCCATAGCTTTACACTGTGCCCTTGCTCCATCCCATGTCTCGTTCTTGTCAGTAATGATGTTGAAACACTTGAGAATAAAAATCACAGCTTTGTGAGGTATCGAAAGGGCACTTGCATGGTTTTATTCTCAAATTGCTCTGTAGTTGTCATCCTTTTAATCAAATATCAAAATTTAAATGATTTCTGACCTTCGAGTCCTTTTTTTTCCATTTCGGGGGACAACCACCTTCTGGGCGAACTGTTAATGCTACAGTGGCATCAGGTGGTGGTGAGCCACTGCGTTTACAAATTGAACCGTGCTCCAAACCACAATTGTAACTATGCCAGAATCCTGTGAGCCGATCCAAAAGTTTAAACATTTCAGCAAAAACGATGTTCATTTTTTTTTATAGAGCACATTTGAAATGTGAACTAATTCTTTCTCGGCCCATTACATGAAAGCATTTAATACAATTGCCTGTTAATTACCATAGAAAATTAATCAAATTTAAGTTACTCACCCATGCTTATACTCATGGCAGCACAATTTTCATCATTGTTCAGAAAACGAGGTTGATTTACGTCCCACCTTTGAAATACCACAGGAGATTCATCCAGCCACCTTTTGAAACACAACATCAGATGAAAATTTAAGACTCATTTATGACATACTCTTGATTTAGTTAGCCTAGCTTAGGGTTGTTTAGGTTTTTAATGTTCAAAATAGTTATGTTGCAAAATATTTAAACAAATAAACTCCTCTTAATTAATCCAGGCAGCAAAATACACATAATTTAATTAGACGATATTTAACTGCATCATAATAAGAACTGCATTAGTTAAAACTTATTTATTAACTGCTTCATATAAACTGACTGTATGCTGTATGGTATGGTATGATATCTGGTATGATACGGTCTCAGCACCAAAACTATAAGAGCAGGTCCTTGAAGTCATGTAAATTTGCAAGGTGGAGCTTCCATCAATCAAACTTGTTTGTCTAGCATATCCCATTGATGCGTGATTATATTGAGATTGTGGAATTTGGAGGTCAAATCAGCAATTGAAAGTTTCTGTTGTGCTACCAAAGCTATTGCTGAACCATATTTGCAGTGTAGCAGGGTAAAATATTCTTCTGAAAGAGGCCATTGCCGTTAGGGAATGCTGTTTTTATGAAGGAGTGCACTTAGTCCTCAACAATGTTTAGGTGCACAGCAAAAATCCAAGTGTGGAAATTTTGGGGTTAAAAATTTCCAAGTTGATTTCAACTTCCAAAATGTAATTTTAACATGTCCTGATTTAAATGGTGTTCGAGTGCTGCCATTTTTTTTTTTTTGATTTTATCAACGATTTTATCAGCGTTAACAAATCAAACTAAGTTCCGCCCAGGCACCAATACTCGTTAACTCTGTGGGTGTTCATTCAGAACTGGACTGACATGTACATGTCAAAGTAACATCCACATGCATATTAAGATTCCCAGCAGAAGATGGCCCAAAACCTCACACTGCCATCTTGATTTCTTCAAGTAGTACATGCCAGTGCAAGGAACATGCACTCAGCCCTCCACATGATGAAAATATGAATATGATTCATCAGACGAGGCCACTTTCTTACATTACTTCATTCTCCAGTTTTTGAGACTCACTACACCAATTGAAGTCACATTTGATGATGAACAGGGTCAGCATTGTAGCCCCATATGCGGTAAACATACTGACGGCCCTTCTGTTAGAAACCAGCATTATACTTTTATGCAATTTTGTTCTACAGCGCACCTTGTACCAGTCTCTTGCTTTTTTTTTAAGGATGATATTACCTCCACAAGGCTCTATGCAGAGGTCACATAGATAGGGACAAAAGAGAGACATGACCCGTGTGGTGACCGACCGACTAGTTTAAGATAGTTACATTTTCGGTCCACCAATGTTTTCTTTGTTGGACCAGAGTCCCACAACTTGCATAAAACACGACACAATATGCTGCTATATTATACTCACCCATATGTTCCGTCAAGGTCTACTTTCAAGCCTATCCAGTAGAACATCGCACCACGTCTGAAGAACTACGCACAGACAGAATCACACTGTAAAATCAGCAGTACTTAAATTGCAGTATATTCAGAGTGTTCAACAATGCCATAGCTAATGCAGCTCACCTGTTTCCATAGAAAGACACTCTCAGCTTCACTGGTGATAGTTATCAAGTCACTATGCCTTTTTTGACAGGAGAGACGAGCATCCTCCATGCCCATCAACATTGTGACAATTAAGTACTGATTCCCATTCCATTCTAGCCAACCATCTCGTGTCCTATTGTGGTCTGCAAAATATGAAATATGTTACATTATATGTGTCAGAAAAGTTTCTTTTCTTTTGCCCTCTTCTCGGCCACAATTTTCCACTGACTACCTCTGTCAATTTAAATTGGTTAAACTCTTGATGCCATGTGTCCAGTTGATGTTGATGCATGACATCTGGGACAGACAGTCATGTACCAGCGTACAGAGGAAAGGTTGATCCCTGAACCTTTCATTTAGTACCACCCTTAGTCAAATCTTTTTTTTTTTACATTGCTCTTCTACTTTTCAAACCAACTTCCCACATTCCTACCGACATTCCCATCAGTATCTTTTGTGTTTATTGCCAAGTAGCACTTAACATGCTAAACAAAGGTTGTGAAAATTACATCTACATATTAGCACGATCATCACTGGAATGTTACTATTTTAACCAAAACGTTTAGCTTAAATTAAGGAAGCATCATAATGGAAATTCTGGGCCCATATTGATATTTCAGATCAATTTGGCCAGTAACTGACACCAAAACCCTTTGGTGTCAACGAAACAAAGAATTCTAAAAAAGAATGTGATGACGTACAACCACATCAATATCGGCTGATATCAATATCAGTGAAAATGATTTCATTGGCTGTTTTAAAGATTTTAAATGAGCTGTTTCCATCACATTTATCGGATCCTTTACATCTCCAAACTCCTGCCAGAATAATTGGATCATCCAACTTGATGCTTCTCTATTGTACTGTTGCTCGGTTATCTATTTGCATTTTCCATGTTTGTTCATAGTTCCCTCTTGCTGTGTTTTTGTTGAGCCTGTATAGCTCTTTGTTAAACTAAGATTGTGCACTCATAAATGTGCTATAGAAGTAAAGTTGACATAAGCATTTGATCGAAGAGCCACTGCCAGGGCTGCAAACATTTATGGCTTTTACTCACCCAACCTATTTGGTTCAGACTTTCACTTTGCAGTTTGATCCAAGCCAACATCCAATCATCCGAAAATGCAGTTAAGTAATCGAGAAAGAACTAATAAAATGGGAATTCTTTACAGTAAATCTTGGTGTAATGTAAAAATCAAACAAAACGAAGATTTAAAACTTTAGTTCAGACTTCCCTACTCGCTGTTGTGGAAGCCACCCTAGTCTTTGTGCATGAAGTCTAATAAATGTAAAGATGTGCTGATATTGTGCCATGCCAAATAATACTGACGTATTGAGAAGTCACATCATCCAATTTAAACAATCTGAGAAAGGATGTTTAGATAAGAAGGTTTTCTACTACGTTGTTGCACTTACCTTGTTTGAAAGGTTTTGGTGTTGGCTTCGGAGTCACTCCTAAGGATATAAACAGAAGATAGCCAGACTCAAAACACTGTATTGAGCACTGGAGAAACAGGGAATGTCTTCATGTGAATACAGTTTAGATTCATTGAATGAAGACAGTATTGTTATAGAGTCAAGATGTTTACGAGTCAAAAAAAAGAAAATGTTCAAGAAAAAAAATGTTAGTCCCTCCTTTTACCTGTAGGGATCTGACACAGCCAACTATTGTACTTCTCACAATGTACATCATTCCAAGACCCATTCATATTTTGCCTCATGCTTCTCATTTCAACACAAGATTCCACGTTGTTTTTATTGTTTGGCTGTCCATCTGCCCAGTTTAGAAACTGCACCTATTAAGAAAGCATATTGATTTAATATTTTGTGTATTTAAGTGGGCCTCTTAAATGTAAAATTGACTCAGCAATGTAAGTCCAAAACTGTCAACTCACTGGGGATCTGTCACTCCACACATAACCAGTGGCTGGGTCAGGGGCACTAAGTCCAATCCAGACTGGACCGTGGCTAAAATGGACAAACATATATTGATTTCCCATTTATTCATGTCTTGCTTAAGTTATTTATCTGCTGGATACTATCCAACCTCATCTTCTGCTTCAAGCAGTTTTGAATTTTCATAATTTTGAACATTGCTGGGTTATGCTTTACATATATGGGACTTCTTTTAGTTCTTCAGTGCTGTGAATGCTGAGCAGGTCTCCTCCAAGGGCCTGGCAGTAATCTCTGGCCCTATACCAGGTATTGTATTGAAGTGAAAAGAACTTCAACACAAAGAAGAGAAGCGTTTAGGGTGGTTTGGTAGTCTGATTTCACAAGATCTGTAGCAGTAGCATGATGGGACCACGTAAATATAAATAAGTAATACGCAGACCCAATAACAACATGACTGTTTCCATGCAGTGTTCAACACTATACTTCTTTTTTCTGTACTTGTTGCTCTTTTCTATGATATGTTGGGTGCGTTTTCCGCGTGCTTTTTGTATTTGGTTGTGGTGTGTGTTTGCAGCACACTTGTATACTTGCAGATTTTTTTTTTTTAGTCAACATGTTTTCTTTGTGGTTTGTCTTTCCCCACATCTTTTCTTGAGTTGCAGTGCACTGAACTCTCTTGGCTACTGTATAGGTGTGCTCTTCTTATGTGTTTATACAGTTTTGCTTATGGCAAAAGCTCGCAGTACACACATTTCCATGAGTCTGAGCCATGGTGCATCAAATATCTAATTTTGATGTAATGTAGCTGATACACCTCTACAGTTGAATAAAAGGTCTCTCTAGATTTTAGTTACATTTGAATGAGGGAAAAGAATGTTCAAGTTATCATAACTCCTTCACTCAACAGTCCTGTCATGTAAACTCTATAAGGTTACCATACAAATTTTATGAAAATGAGGAATAAAATCTTATCAAGTCCAATATGTGTCCTTTTTTTTATCCCATGTCCAATATTTCTTATAAATGGACTATTAAGGAGCAATTGTTGCAGCAATGATTATATCTGAGTGTATGCAGGGTGTTTATGTGGGGCTGTACCTTAATGCAATAGTCTCTTGATTGCAATGGAGTCCATTGGCTTGCACACTCGTTAGGATTGATATTGGTTGCTGGAGTGGTTAAACCTGCCCCCTCTGCCAGGTGTTTGCAGATGTATTTTGCCTTATTGGTGCAGGGCAGCAAATCCCAGAGGCCAGCGAAAATCCCAGTTGTCATTGCAACACAGCCCTTACGTCGACCTTTACATTTTTGTGAGAGAACCACGAATTGTCAAACGAACCCACGCTGTTTCTGCCACATTTATTGAGTTAATATTTTCACTGTACCTGGCATTAAAGCGTTCCAGTTGGTAAATCTCACTGAGTCCGTGTTGGTCCATACAAATTTGTCAATGTTATTCTGGTTTGAGAGGCCCAGCCAGAAGTGTTTCTCTGGTCTTGTCCCCACCAAGCTAACAAGAAATGCATTATCCACCCTGAAAACATTTAAAGATCTTAGTTTTTATAATGTCACTAAGAGATGTCACCTTTTAACCTACCCTCTATGCATTTCACCTTGTTAAATGTTGCATTGCCTAAAACATTTGGATGAAAGAAAAAAACAACAAAAACACACCCATTGGAAACATCAGCTAAGTAGGAATCACATCTCTTGCAGTCGTCACGAGCCCCATTGAAAGTTTTGGTCTCTGACCCTATGAAGTAGCAGTATGAGCCATGTCTTTTCCATCCCTGGTTGATAGGAAAATGAGAAAAAAAAAATGCTGATTGGATACATATTGTGAGTAGGAAAAAAAGTTTTCCACAGAACACAATGTCTGCAGACATTTCACAGGTTTGACAACAACTAGCGACTTGAATGTGAGGATAAAAGGGACGAAAAAAAACACACAGGAATAATCACATAAATATTCTACAAAGCTAAACTTGGTCTAAATGCTGCGCTAACCATCATAGAGCAAATCATTTGGATAGGTTGTTTCCTGACAGTTTATCTGCGACTAGAGACAGCCAAGCTCAAAAGCTCAAAAGAGGCAAAAATCCTCTGTTGAGCTGGGGAAGATTTGCGTGCAAATGTAGACACTACACCTACAGTAAAATGAGCAATTTTGAAAAGTGCACTTAACTTACAGGTTTGCAGCCCTCATCCTGCAACACTTTCTCTTCTGTGGATTTTGGGGAGCTCATCTTCATACAAATGGAACCATGTTTCTCCTCACACACACGGTCTGCCCAGTTCCCATTCTGAGGGAAAGAACCACAAAATATTTATTTGTGTGTAGACTGGTTGTACTGAAAGCTAGGACAGTACTGTATTGATAAATAAACAAAAGCTGACCATTTATTAGTCACCTTTAGAGGTAAATCCCATAGAAGAGGCCTCTCTTACAGCAAAAATGTTGTCTGTTGGTGCCTTAACAGTTAAGTTGGAATCTCTTACCAGAATTTTAGTCAGATGTCATACATTTTTTTTCATGTAAACACATTATCTATATATACTCGTGCATCTCAAAACATCAGAATATCTGAATTTTTGAGTGCTATTTGAGAAAGTGACCATTTAATATATTTTGGACTCCTTGCACATAAACTAAAATGCTTCAATCCTCTTACAACTTTAATTTTGATACACGGACTACAAATCAAAATATTACAGCATTTACCTGCATGTGTGTTAGCCATAATAATCAATCAAAATGAAAACAAAACAGGCTTGAAATATTTCACTTTAAATGTAATGTATATAGAATATATGAAAGTTTAACTTTCTGAATTAAGTTATAAAAAAATTAAGTTTTCCACTATTTTAGTTTTTTGAGATGCACTGGTATATTCAGTTTTACACATACGTTCTCACGTAGCTTTACAGTCTACCTTTTTCATGAAAAAAGTCATACTAAATAGCATTATTTATTGCCGCTCTCTCACTGAGTGTATGGTATGTGCATAAATCAAAATGTAAAATGTGTGCAATGTCCACACAGTGTGCCTTACCGCTCCCGTCATGAGAACACAGTCTTGTATTTCACTTGATACAGCAGGTCTCCCATATTCCCAACTTGTGAAACTGACATCAGAGAGGTCAGCCCAGTCGAACAGGCCCTCTGTTTTCCTGTCATTCAGTCCAATCCAAAGCTCATCAGTTGCTTCTGCAGATATAAACAAAATAAAATTATCTTTCAATCAATATTTTCCAATATTCTGATATATAACCAATCAATAACAGACATTTGCTCATGGTGTTCATGTGTTTTAGCGTCCATTTTGTCAATTTTCCACAGAAGAGGTTAGTTCAGGCACATTTTTGGTTTCACTTGTCTCTGCTTTATATGGGCCAACTAAACCAGCATTTTGTAGTTGGACCAATCTAGCAGCATTTTACTGGTTTGCATTGCTTCTTGCTTCGTGTTCTGGGGTTAGTGTATTAGAGGTAAGAGTTAAGCACACGGCGCTGCTAATTGGCTACAACCAGCGTCCACAGGAGATCAATCTCCTCAGCATGACTGGGTAGATATGCTTTTGTTTTGATTCAATTCTATCATGATACATGGGTCCTGATTCGATTTGTACTGTGATTCTGATTTATTGCGATTCTTCAGTACAAATGTGGCCATTTGATACTGTTGATTATTGCGATTTTCCCTTCCTTTTTAAGTTAGATTATACATTTCTAGTGATAATATATCATGTGTAATATTCCATAAACAGTGCTATGGCATATCTGTGGAAGCCTCTGTACTATTACCCCTTAAGAAGACAAGAAGACTTTTCAAGTTTGGCAAGATACATACATGTTTTTTCGGTGTCTGAGAGCATACTCTAATAAATTATAGAACAATGAAAGATTTTTTTGCTCACAATCTTGTACATGTTGGGTGTTCGACCACTTGCATAGTTGCAGACATTCCTTTGATTCTTGAATCTTCTTCATCTAACAGACGCTGCCACGGGTTCTGAGTGCAGTTCAAATGTAGCAAATGCTATCTTATCTATTATGTCGACATCAAAGTTTGGAGGAAAGTAAGTGGAAGTAAAGTTTATTTTATGTGAGAGATGACAATACGATGTGGTACAGCTGCCCTGGTGGATTTTGTTTCTGTCTGAAGCACAGTCACTAGCGTTATCTAGTTGTTAAAGCCGGTATGACATCTGCTCCAGGTTTGAGCTCAAATCAGTTCAACATTTTTTTATAGACCAAAACTCAACCGCTACAGTCCCTTTGCCACTTAATGTGATAGAACTCCATTTTTCTCATGTAGTAAAGATAAGATTTGTTAATGTTTTTTGGTTGGTTTTTTTTTAATATCACTGTTAATATTTTGACTTTATTACATAATGATATTGGAGAGAAATGCAACAAAGTGCGGATTTGATGCGGAGTCATGGTGTGTGTTTCCATTATTTCTCTTTTAGAATTTTCAGTGGCACGTCATAGCCAGGTCACCTTGCCTAAGATAAACATTGTCTTGTTTATATGTCTAAATGATTGCTTGACTGTAATATAACCATCAGAGAAGAAAGCGTGGAAGCAAAGCCACAAACATACATTTAATTTGGCAGGGATAATCACAGCAATTACAGTGATCATCATCAAGTTAAGCTCAGCATGAAGATGAATGTTTGCATACCTTACACTCACTTTGAGACGGTTAATCATAGCAGAGCTTCGCAAGGCCAGGAAAACAAAAACCTGAAGCCTTGCATGGGGCGTTCTTTGTCGTAAGACTGCTGAAAGGAAAACATGTGGTTGTGTGTGTTGTTTTGTCATACCATATCTTAATTGCGAGACGACAAAGCTCTGCTCCTCCACGTTGTGGATGCTGACTAAGTCTCCTCCTAAATTCCGACATTTTCTCTGAGCATCAGACCATGTTTTCTGGGTTCTATTGACGTAGAAGCAGTGGCCATTGTAGGGAATCCAAGGACTTGAACAAAATCCTGCCTCAGCAACTAAAAAAGACAAGAACATAGAAATATATCGATGGATGCACAATACGGTAACAGTTCCCAGAGAATATGTGGAATATCTTCTCCTTTACCTAGCGTTGGCAGTTCTTCAGCTTTACTGTAACAGATGTAGCCCAGTTTCTTGGTGCAAGGAGAATTTTGCCAATAGTATTGTACAGCTGGTTCAACATTTACACAGTTGTGTCCTGGATTAGGGAATGGATATCCTAAAACAACATAATGGTCATGCTTGACATGTTGATCTAGAGAACCACTCAGCAGTTAGGTATTATTGTTATGGCCATCTGAAACTATTCATTTAACTTAAATATAACTCCTGCCCACTTACTTTAAGCTTCTGCATTACTTAACCTTAAGTAATGTTGCTCAAATCAGTTTATAATTCTATTGCATAACAATATAAAGTAATATCAGCACTATTGCTAGCTTACTGTATCAGAAATACAACATGTGTTTTTTTGTTTGTTTGTTTGTTTTCGGTAATCAGCCAATAACGAAACCAGGTGTGATCAATAGATTGAATAATATTAAGCCAAATTGCTTTCAGTGAGTTAAACAAACACAGTATCCACACACTCATACAGTATATGGCATTATGTGTGTATGCAATCCACCAATAATTACAGAGAAGAAATGCAACACTCTGTGTTCAAGCTCATGGCATCAAACTGTGGTAAAACCACACAGTGTAGATGAAATGTCATTATTGTGCAGTATATTGCTCCAGGTTTATCAAGACCCGTGGTATTTTAATTTATTTTTCACTTACTTTTAAATCCATTTAATGTTTTTACTATGTTCACTTCATGTACTCACATTTCTTGCTATGTTCTTTATAGTTCTTTTTTTATTTGGTATGTGTTAAACAGCACAAATTTTATTTTCAATGCATGTTTCACAAGGGATTTACAGAGGAGGTGGAAACTCTAACTTTTAACACAACAAATCTTATTAGAGCTGTATAAATTAGCCATCTTTGCTTAGCCTTTCTTTCACTTAAGTTCTCTCAAACTAGAGATTGTAAACTTCATGAAATGATCTTATATGGAAATAAAAACACAATTGAAATTATTGAAACGTCTACCTGAGTCCCATTTCATATAGCGGTAAGGCCTCCCATTAGACCATTTCCAGCCGTGTTCAGGATCCAGAATGAGACCAATCCAAAATTTATTTCCTGCAGTGCCAAGTAATGCTGTTGGGGAAATGGTTAAAAAATAAAAGGAAGGAGTCATTCCCTGTGCCATTTAAGACTGCATTAAACACTCTCTTTAATAGAGAGTGTGGATATAAATAGAATCCAATAAATATAAGAAACATTATTATATAAAACCAATGATTTGTTACATGTGATCAGATGCATTCTCCCTTTATTTATACATGTCAGAACAGAGTCAGTTTCACCTTACCTGTGACATATGCGTGTTGGTGAGGATCGGTGATGCTGAGCAGGGAAGCACCCTGCTGTTTGCAGCTCATTTCAGCCTGTGGCCACGTCAGAGCTGACTGTGTGTTGAGCTGGTAATATGCTCCTGTTGTAGGGTGTCTGTTCCAACCTTCTTTGGCTGTGAGCGTATATACAAAATATACATGTTTAGTAAAATATAATGATCCTAATCACCACATTCGTATATCTTTTCCCCCCATAAATACAGTAGTTTGATTGAATCGGTAAACTGATGATAGGCCCTACATTGAATTATTTGTTGATCCAAAATATAATGACATATCTAGCAACTTTTAAGGCAGACATTATTTGCCCTTCTTTGAATACGCTAGCCAGTGAATCTGCCAGGAATGGGTCATGATATATAATTGCAGTTTTTCTTTTTTTAATGGCAGAACTTACAAGTAATTGGGCAGTAGCCCCAGCGTTCACTTTGAAATTTTGTTTCAACCGCACACCAAAGACGGTTTTCTGGGGAGTCCAGCGTAGTGCAGTCTGAGTACCACTGGTCTTTGTACTTGAATGGAAACATACACGGCATTCCGGCTGCATTTCCACCAATAGTGTAAAGTTCTGAAAGGACATAAAAGACAACTTTCAGAACACCTGTGGCTACAATGCTTTACCTTTAAAAACAAAACAAAAAAAGTTTAGTTTAGTTTTCAAAACCTACAAAAATAACCCAACAAAAACTTAAAATTTCTCATATGTGAAGCGCTGCATAAGTAGTTGTGAAACAGTTTGACCTTCTGTTGGAGCTAAAATTTTAACACGATCCCATGCAATACACACATCATCTTCGAAACATCCTACTTCTACCGCTGTGGTATACAGCACTTTACCTCTGTATGTTCTCGTGCAAGCCCCACTGGATTTCCCAGAAATTGTGAGGTGGTTACTGGATCCTATTCTTTTAGAGAGAACTGCTGTGTTATCTGCAGTGAGCTCAATGTAAAGTTCTTGGTCTTTGAGGGCGATGACAGTTTCATTCTTACACTCCCATTTTTGCAGTTCACTGTTTTCATCACAATCGTAGAGACTGATTTCACTTCCCACACTTTTCCCCTGGGCTCCCACACACTTCTTTATTTGTTGAATTAGAAGGCGATCACCGGTTGTCCAGCGGATGTCATTGCAGTAGTTATTTCTTGTAACCAAACAAAAACCACTGGCCTTGTTAGTTAATTGAAATGGTGAATCTGTAGAGAGCGAGAGAATTGTTGCAGAAGAATTTAGAAAATCCTTTGACCCACAAATATTGTCAATATTGATAATATATGCAGAATACAACAATCACATGTCAGAAAAATAACAGATACAAAATGCAAAATAGATACACAATGACACATTATAAAGGACACAACAGTTGTCAAAACAAGTGCATATATCAAAAGCTCCAACTTAAACTTTGGAATACTCTACCATCAAAAGCCAGACATTGCAATGTTTGGATGAGGAGAGCAAAGACTGTGCAAGTTATCTTCATTGTTAGAATTCCAGAGGATGTTTTTGATGCATTTCTCAGAGGATTTAAGAGCTGTGTGAAGGATTGTTGTGAGTATTAATAGTACTGACCCATCCTTGTCATGTCGTCACAGTTTTTTTTATGTTGTCCTTTTTTTTTTTTAATAAACAGGACCCCTCCCCCCATGCTCATATTTACACACTTGGCTGCTTTATTGATGTACACTGTGCAATCCTAGACACATTGTGACACATGTGGATTTACTCCATTGCATAATATACAGACATAGAGGAAGTGCTAGTGTCGTACTCCAGAAGTGACCTTTCAAATTACAGCTTTTATATACTGATACTACACATGTGATACACAACTTTTCCCTTGTATGATATTGATAGTTTGTCCTTCATTTTTGTATTTCTAATCAGGAGCCTCATTGCATGACAGTTCTTCCACAATTATACTCTTGAATTTGTATTACATTTATGAAAATTAACTTGTTAACATGACTTTTATTATTTTTCCATTCTAAGTGAAGACAGTGATGCGGATGTGATACACATTGTGATTGAAGCAGCAGAGCTTGTTTCACACAGATTGAAGAGGGTTAAGTGTGGATAGTTATAACATTTTTAGTCAGTTTCATTTGTATTAAACTACTTTTCAATATTTTTGACAAGGAAGCTTTCATTATGTTATATAATGTTGTAAAAATACTGTGATTTAATTGTACTGTGAAAGTCCAAATTACATGTTGAAAAACAAACAAACAAAAAAGAACAAAAAAAATAGCTAATGGATAGGAGTGAGGAAAAAATAAAACAATTTTATGTAGCATACGTATTGATATGAGGCCAACAAGACCACGTCATCTATTTGCAGATGATGCGGTCCTGTTGGACTCATCGAACAGTGACCTCCAGCTCGCACTTGGATGGCTTGCAGCCGAGTATGAAGCAGCAGGGATGAGGATCAGCACCTCTAAATCTGAGGCCATAGGTCTCAGCCGGAAAAGGGTGGATTGCCCACTCCGGGTCGTGGGAGAGTCACTTCCCCAAGTGGAGGAGTTCAAGTATCTCGGGGTCTTGTTCACGAGTGAGGGGAAAATGGAGCGGGAGATTGACAGATGGATTGGAGCAGCGTCGGCAGCGATGCGGACGCTGAAACCATCTGTTGTGGTGAAGAGAGAGCTGAGCCAGAAGGCAAAGCTTTCAATTTACCAGTCAATCTGCGTCCCAACTCTCACCTATGGTCATGAGCTCTGGGTAGTGACCGAAAAAATGAAATTGCCAATACAAGTGGCCGAAATGAGTCTCCTTCGCAGGGGTGCTGGGCTCAGCCTTAGAGATAGGGTGAGGAGCTCGGTAATCCGGGAGGAGCTCAGAGTAGAGCCGCTGCTCCTCCGCGTTGAGAGGAGCCAGTTGAGGTGGTTCGGGCATCTGGTCGGGATGCCTCCTGGACGTTTCGGGCATGCCCATCTCGGAAGAGACCCCGGGGCAGATCGAGAACACGCTGGAGAGATTATATCTCTCAGCTGGCTTGGGAATGTCTTGGTGTGACCCCGGAGGAGTTGGCGGAAGTGGCCGGGGAGAGGAGCGTCTGGATGCTTTTTTTTGTGGGATGACCCAGAATTGATATATTTCAAGATATTTTCAAATGTATATGTTAGCAAGAAGAGTGACGATGCAACCTCATATCCATTTTCAAAAAAAAGAGCTGAAGTGAGCTAAGAGCAGCCAAAAGTGGAGAGTCGAAAATGGCAGCCACTCATAGACCAATGGAAATAAGACCTGCACCCTCAATCTTTAAACATAAAGTATGGACACACTGTGTTTTCTACACTTCCAGGAAAGGCAAAGTCTGACATGACCAAAGCTTCGAGCAAACGTGTATTTGGGCAAAAGGACCACCATGAGGACTTATCTTTTCCGTCTAAAAATTAGAGCAAGTTAAACAACTAGCAGCAGCAAGCAAACAGACCATTGGTGGGAAATTGAATAAACTCCCAAACAGTTCAGAAATTGCAAAACAAATCACAGACACAGTTGTCCTTTTTATCTGGCCATATAATGTGGAGGAAAACACAGGGCATCTAAACAAGGTTTAGAATTTGGACTTGCGTTACGTAACTCCGTCAAGGAAGTTATTCTCAAAGACAGTAGTTACTTAAAGGGGATTTCAAAAGTCAAAGAATAGCTGAGCAGAGCTGAACAAATCGCTCTTACCTGCGACACATGGACCTCAGGGGTCACCCAGTTCTACATCACCCTCACAGTCTGTTACATGACTGAGGACTGGTCATTGAACTCTCATGTCCTCCAAACAACAGTCAAGAACGAGTGAAGACTTTAGTCACAGTCAATGCAGGTAACGTGGTTGTTGCTGCAAATTTATCTGGCTTTACCCACATCTAGTTCTATGCGCACACCCTCAACTTGGCCTCTCTACTTGCACTACAGCTTCCAGCTGTGCCAAGGCTACTCACACCAGTATGACATGTGACTGGGCTTTTTCACAGAAATGCCACAGCGCTCCAAGTTTTGGGTCAAAAACAAAAGTTACTGGAGCTCCCTGCTCACACACTTCTTCCAGACGTACCCAGAAGATGGAAAAACTTGGATATGTTTTCTCACAGTCACAACTGCTTGGCTCTGACCCAGTCGCAAAGATGGAGAGAGACATCTGCACATTCATCAAGTCGGACATAGCAAATGCAGAGGAATTTATCAAGGCACTGAGGCCAGTCAAGATGGCTACATGTGTTATTTTTAATGA